>OZ035834.1:32840796-33035796 GCA_964034765.1 Knipowitschia caucasica | reverse complement strand
AACACAAAAAATGTAAACATGCTGTTAAGTAAATGTAATTATTTAATATAAGGACAAGCTGACGCTGAGTCTGGCTCAGACACTGATACAGGCGCTCTTCAGCGGGAATCGAGCGCCTGTAGTTGGTGTCCAGGCGCCAGTAGTTGGTGTCCAGGTAGGAGAGGGGCGAGCTCCAGGCGGGCGATGCAGGGTGTGGGTTCTCAAACTGGACGAGTGACATGCGGCAGTACCGCTAAAACCGTACGCAGCTCCTGTAATAAATGGTGAAACTCAGCAAACACTGCAGCCTCGAGTCGGTGGTGAACCCAGAACACGTTCTGTAGAAATCCTTCAACAGCGTTGTTTGGCTTTATATAACAACTAAAGGCTGCTCTCGGGAAATCCACCGTTGTCTCTGCACTATACCGGCAACAGAGAAGCTCCTCCCACCAGCAACAGAGAAGCTCCTCCCACCGGCAACAGAGAAGCTCCTCCCACCGGCAACAGAGAAGCTCCTCCCACCGGCAACAGAGAAGCTCCTCCCACCGGCAACAGAGAAGCTCCTCCCACCGGGCGTCAAGCGCGTCAGGAGCATCAGGCACGTCAGGAGCATCAGGACCAGAGGAGGCGGCTCTTCAACGCCAACGTCATTGACAACATCGCAGATAAACTGGTGAGAACAGACCCAGACCTGGACCAGGACCAGGACCAGAAACAGAAACCAGCGGCAGGAGCATCAGGCACGTCAGGAGCATCAGGCACATCAGGAGCCTCAGGCACGTCAGGAGCAGCAGGAGAATCAGGCACGTCAGGAGCATCAGGCACGTCAGGAGCATCAGGCACGTCAGGAGCCTCAGGCACGTCAGGAGCAGCAGGAGAATCAGGCACGTCAGGAGCATCAGGCACGTCAGGAGCATCAGGCACGTCAGGAGCCTCAGGCACGTCAGGAGCCTCAGGCACGTCAGGAGCATCAGGCACGTCAGGAGCATCAGGCACGTCAGGAGCCTCAGGCACGTCAGGAGCATCAAGCACGTCAGGAGCATCAGGCACGTCAGGAGCATCAGGACCAGAGGAGGCGGCTCTTCAACGCCAACGTCATTGACAACATCGCAGATAAACTGGTGAGAACAGACCCAGACCTGGACCAGGACCAGGACCAGAAACAGAAACCAGCGGCAGGAGCATCAGGCACGTCAGGAGCAACAGGCACATCAGGAGCCTCAGGCACGTCAGGAGCGGCAGGAGCGGCAGGAGAATCAGGCACGTCAGGAGCCTCAGGCACGTCAGGAGCATCAGGCACGTCAGGAGCATCAGGCACGTCAGGAGCCTCAGGCACGTCAGGAGCATCAGGCACGTCAGGAGCCTCAGGCACGTCAGGAGCGGCAGGAGCATCAGGCACGTCAGGAGCCTCAGGAGCATCAGGCACGTCAGGAGCATCAGGCACGTCAGGAGCGGCAGGAGCATCAGGCACGTCAGGAGCGGCAGGAGCGGCAGGAGAATCAGGCACGTCAGGAGCCTCAGGCACGTCAGGAGCATCAGGCACGTCAGGAGCATCAGGCACGTCAGGAGCATCAGGCACGTCAGGAGCATCAGGCACGTCAGGAGCCTCAGGCACGTCAGCAGCCTCAGGCACGTCAGGAGCGGCAGGAGCATCAGGCACGTCAGGAGCCTCAGGAGCATCAGGCACGTCAGGAGCATCAGGCACGTCAGGAGCATCAGGCACGTCAGGAGCATCAGGCACGTCAGGAGCATCAGGCACGTCAGGAGCCTCAGGCACGTCAGGAGCATCAGGCACGTCAGGAGCCTCAGGCACGTCAGGAGCCTCAGGCACGTCAGGAGCATCAGGCACGTCAGGAGCCTCAGGAGCGGCAGGAGCATCAGGCACGTCAGGAGCATCAGGCACGTCAGGAGCCTCAGGCATGTCAGGCACGTCAGGAGCATCAGGCACGTCAGGAGCGGCAGGAGCATCAGGCACGTCAGGAGCCTCAGACACGTCAGGAGCGGCAGGAGAATCAGGCACGTCAGGGGCATCAGGCACGTCAGGAGCCTCAGGTACGTCAGGAGCATCAGGAACGTCAGGAGCCTCAGGCACGTCAGGAGCATCAGGCCTCAGGCACGTCAGGAGCCTCAGGCACGTCAGGAGCATCACGCACGTCAGGAGCATCAGGAGCGGTAGGAGCGGCAGGAGCGGTAGGCACGTCAAGCACCAAAATGACAAAATTAAATCAGCGTCAAAAACAACACGCGTCAAAAGCGTTTTGAAGCTTTTGGTGTGAACACAGCTTTAGACCCGGACTCGGACCAGGACCATGACCCAGACCAAAAGTATATCCAGCTTAGAATCTTTCAGTTTGAGATACCAGGAGATCAGGACCTGAGTGAGCTGTGTCACACAGATGACTTGTCAGACATTTTGTCACAGATGAACAGCTCTGGTTAAAGTGTGTGTGTTTCAGGAGGAGGGTCTGAACGACGTGCAGGAAGTCATCAAGACCGAGAAGGCCTATCCCGAGCGCCGCCTCAGGGGGGCGCTGGAGGAGCTGAGCCACGGCTGCAGGTCTGTTCTGGAGCCAGGACCAGAGCCACGTTCAGACCGGACCAGACTGCGGCGGGTTTAGAAGCAAAGTCTGATGTAACGCACGGCGCAACAGACGTGTTGTTGCAGCAGATGTGTTGTTGCAGCAGATGTGTTGTTGCAGCAGACGTGTTGTTGCAGCAGACGTGCTGTTGCAGCAGGCGTGTTGCAGCAGACGTGTTGTTGCAGCAGATGTGTTGTTGCAGACGTGTTGTCGCTGCAGATGTGTTGTTGCAGACGTGTTGTCGCAGCAGACGTGTTGTTGCAGCAGACGTGTTGTTGCAGACGTGTTGTCGCAGCAGAAGTGTTGCAGCAGACGTGTTGTTGCAGCAGACGTACTGTTGCAGCAGACGTGTCGTTGCAGCCGGCGTGCTGTTGCAGCAGACGTGTTGTTGCAGCAGACGTGTTGTCTCAGCAGACGTGTTATTGCAGCAGGCGTGTTATTGCAGCAGGCGTGTTGTTGCAGCAGACGTGGTGTTGCAGCAGACGTGTTGTTGCAGCAGACGTGTTGTTGCAGCAGACGTGTTATTGCAGGAGGCGTGTTGTTGCAGCAGACGTGTTTTGCAGCAGACGTGTTGTTGCTGCAGACGTGTTGTTGCAGCAGACGTGTTGTTGTAGCAGACGTGCTGTTGCAGCAGGCGTGTTGCAGCAGACGTGTTGTTGCAGCAGATGTGTTGTTGCAGACGTGTTGTCGCTGCAGACGTGTTGTTGCAGACGTGTTGTCGCAGCAGACGTGTTGTTGCAGCAGACGTGTTGTTGCAGACGTGTTGTCGCAGCAGAGGTGTTGCAGCAGACGTGTCGTTGCAGCAGACGTGCTGTTGCAGCAGACGTTTCGTTGCAGCCGGCGTGTTGTTGCAGCAGACGTGCTGTTGCAGCAGACGTGTTGTCTCAGCAGACGTGTTATTGCAGCAGGCGTGTTGTTGCAGCAGACGTGTTGTTGCAGCAGGCGTGTTGTTGCAGCAGACGTGTTGTTGCAGCAGACGTGTTGTTGCAGCAGACGTGTTGTTGCAGCAGACGTGTTATTGCAACAGGCGTGTTGTTGCAGCAGACGTGTTTTGCAGCAGACGTGTTGTTGCTGCAGACGTGTTGTTGCAAACGTGTTGTCGCAGCAGACGTGTTGTTGCAGCAGACGTGTTGTTGCAGACGTGTTGTCGCAGCAGAAGTGTTGCAGCAGACGTGTTGTTGCAGCAGACGTGCTGTTGCAGCAGACGTGTTGTTGCAGCCGGCGTGTTGTTGCAGCAGACGTGCTCTTGCAGCAGACGTGTTGTTGCAGCAGACGTGTTGTTGCAGCAGACGTGTTGTTGCAGCAGACGTGTTATTGCAGCAGACGTGTTATTGCAGCAGACGTGCTCTCGCAGCAGACGTGTTGTTGCAGCAGACGTGTTATTGCAGCAGGCGTGTTGTTGCAGCAGACGTGTTGTTGCAGCAGACGTGTTGTTGCAGCAGACGTGTTATTGCAGCAGGCGTGTTGTTGCAGCAGACGTGTTGTTGCTGCAGACGTGTTGTTACAGCAGGCGTGTTGCAGCAGACGTGCTGTTGCAGCAGACATGTTGTTACAGACGTGTTGTTGCAGCAGACGTGTTGTTGCAGCAGACGTGTTGTTGCAGCAGACGTATTGTCGCACCAGACGTGTTGTTGCAGCAGACGTGTTGTCGCAGCAGACGTGTTGTCGCAGCAGACATGTTGTTGCTGCAGACGTGTTGTCGAAGCAGACGTGTTGTTGCTGCAGCCGTGTTGTCGCAGCAGGCGTGTTGTTGCTGCAGACGTGTTGTTGCAGCAGGCGTGTTGTTGGAGCAGGCGTGTTGCAGCAGGCGTGTTGTCGCAGCAGGTGTGTTGTCGCAACAGACGTGTTGTTGCAGCAGACGTGTTGTCGCAGCAGACGTGTTGTTGCTGCAGGCGTGCTGTTGCAGCAGGCGTGTTGTTGCTGCAGACGTGTTGTTGCAGCAGACGTGTTGTTGCAGCAGGCGTGTTGTTGGAGCAGGCGTGTTGTTGCAGCAGGCGTGTTGTTGCAAACGTGTTGTTGCAGCAGACGTGTTGTTGCTGCAGACGTGTTGTTGCAGCAGGCGTGTTGTTGGAGCAGGCGTGTTGTTGCAGCAGGCGTGTTGTTGCTGCAGACGTGTTGTTGCAGCAGACGTGTTGTTGCAGACGTGTTGTTACAGCAGATGTGTTGTTGCAGCAGACGTGTTGTTGCAGCAGACGTGTTGTTGCAGCAGACTTGTTGTTGCAGCAGATGTGTTGTTGCAAACGTGTTGTTGCAGCAGACGTGTTGCAGCAGATGTGTTGTTGCAGACGTGTTGTTGCAGCAGACGTGTCAGTGTTTCCCACACATAGACTAATCTGTGGCGCACCGACACAGATTAGAGACCGCCCGCCACAAAATGCGTTTCGTATTATTATATATATATTTTTTTTGTTACGCTATTTAAAACATGCATCGTCTAGTGCCGCCGCAGCGGTCAATTTGACAGCGGGGAGGGGGGTTTAAAATGTGGCGGCCCTTCGTAACTCTCACTCAAGCTACGCGTCTCTCCCACATACAGAGACCTACACACACACAGCCCCTCCCCTTCGTGCACACCGCGTGTCTCCGTCTCCATCAGCGATCATCGCTGTAAGCAGCTGTGTCTATTCATTTACCGCGGTAAAGTGGCCCGCATCTTTCAGCTCTATGAACATGCGGCCCGCATCGGGGAAAAGACGGTGCGCGTTTTGTTGAGAACTTACGGTAACAGCGGAACGTCCTTTCGGAGTCACCCATTTTTATCGAACAGAAAGCGCGCTGGGGTCAGGGAGACACGTTTTTGTGATTAAAACCTTATAGAGATGCCACCCGGCACACATAGCACCAGCCCCCTACGATTCCTCCGGCAGATTGTGAGTCCTCAGGAGGATAGCCACTCTATTGTTTACATGTATAAAGTACACAATTTGGTCCGCTAGTGCAATTTTCAAGTATTGTAACTATTTACTGGAATAAGGTGTGCGACTAATTTCACTTGACTCATGACCTTATTATTGCCCTCTGCCACTGTACCAAAGACCAGAAACTTTTACTGTAGAAATATTGAGAAATATTGAGGTAAAGTAGCCATTTTGGTCCAAAATACCTCCAAAATAGTCAAAACATGTCACTTTTGATCTACTGTAACTTTTTACTGTAAAAAGGTGTGCGACTAATTTCACTGGATTCATGACCTCAAGATTGTCCTCTACCACTGTACCAAAGACCAGACACTTTTACTGTAGAAATATTGAGAAATATTGATTTAAAGTAGCCATTTTGGTCCAAAATAGCCTAAAAATGGTCAAAACATGTCACATTTGATCTACTGTAAACTTTTCACTGTAAAAAGGTGTGCAACTGATTTCACTGGATTCATGACCTCAACATTGCCTTCTACCACTGTACCAAAGACCAGACACTTTTACTGTAGAAATATTGAGAAATATTGAGGTAAAGTAGCCATTTTGGTCCAAAATACCTCCAAAATAGTCAAAACATGTCACTTTTGATCTACTGTAACTTTTTACTGTAAAAAGGTGTGCGACTAATTTCACTGGATTCACGACCTCATGATTGCCCTCTACCACTGTACCAAAGACCAGAAACTTTTACTGTAGAAATATTGATTTAAAGCAGCCATTTTGGTCCAAAATAGCCTAAAAATTGTCAAAACATGTCACTTTTGATCTGCTGTAACTTATTACTGTAAAAAGGTGTGCGACTAATTTCACTGGATTCATGACCTCAAGATTGTCCTCTACCACTGTACCCCCCCCCCCCCCCCCCCCCCCCCCCCCCCCCCGCCGACGACCACCACACATTGCCTTCAAACCTGTGGGAAACACTGCGTGTTTTAGCAGCAGACGTGTTGTTGCAGCAGACGTGTTGTTGCAGACGTGTTGTTGCAGCAGACGTGTTGTTACAGCAGACGTATTGTCGCAGCAAACGTGTTGTTGCAGACGTGTTGTTGCAGCAGACGTGTTGTTGCAGACGTGTTGTTGCAGCAGGCGTGTTGTTGCAGCAGACGTGTTGACGCAGCAGGCGTTTTGTTGCAGCAGGCGTGTTGTTGCAGCAGGCGTGTTGTCGCAGCAGACGTGTTGTTACAAACGTGTTGTTACAGACGTGTTGTTGCAGACGTGTTGTTGCAGCAGGCGTGTTGTGGCAGCAGACGTGTTGTCGCAGCAGGCGTGTTGTTGCAGCAGGCGTGTTGTTGCAGCAGGCGTGTTGTTGCAGCAGGCGTGTTGTTGCAGCAGGCGTGTTGTCGCAGCAGACGTGTTGTTACAGACGTGTTGTTGCAGACATGTTGTTGCAGACGTGTTGTTGCAGCAGGCGTGTTGTTGCAGCAGATGTGTTGTTGCAGCAGACGTGTTGTTGTTGCTGCAGGCGCGTTGTTGCAGCAGGCGTGTTGTCGCAGCAGGCGTGTTGTCGCAGCAGACGTGTTGTTGCAGCAGTCGTGTTTTAGCAGCAGACGTGTTGTTGCAGCAGACGTGTTGTTGCAGACGTGTTGTTGCAGCAGGCGTGTTGTTACAGCAGACGTATTGTCGCAGCAAACGTGTTGTTGCAGACGTGTTGTTGCAGCAGACGTGTTGTTGCAGACGTGTTGTTGCAGCAGGCGTGTTGTTGCAGCAGACGTGTTGTTGCAGCAGGCGTTTTGTCGCAGCAGGCGTGTTGTTGCAGCAGGCGTGTTGTCGCAGCAGACGTGTTGTTACAGACGTGTTGTTACAGACGTGTTGTTGTAGACGTGTTGTTGCAGCAGGCGTGTTGTTGCAGCAGACGTGTTGTCGCAGCAGGCGTGTTGTTGCAGCAGGCGTGTTGTTGCAGCAGGCGTGTTGTCGCAGCAGACGTGTTGTTACAGACGTGTTGTTGCAGACGTGTTGTTGCAGCAGGCGTGTTGTTGCAGCAGATGTGTTGTTGCAGCAGACGTGTTGCTGCAGCAGGCGTTTTGTTGCTGCAGGCGCGTTGTTGCAGCAGGCGCGTTGTTGCAGCAGGCGTGTTGTCGCAGCAGACGTGTTGTTACAGACGTGTTGTTACAGACGTGTTGTTGCAGACGTGTTGTTGCAGCAGGCGTGTTGTTGCAGCAGATGTGTTGTTGCAGCAGACGTGTTGTTGCAGCAGACGTGTTTTTGCAGCAGACGTGTTATTGCAGCAGGCGTGTTGCAGCAAACTTGCTGTTGCAGCAGACGTGCTGTTGCAGCAGGCGTGTTGCAGCAGACGTGTTGTTGCAGCAGACGTGTTGTCGCTGCAGATGTGTTGTTGCAGACGTGTTGTCGCAGCAGACGTGTTGTTGCAGCAGACGTGTTGCAGCAGACGTGCTGTTGCAGCAGGCGTGTTGCAGCAGACGTGTTGTTGCGGCAGATGTGTTGTTGCAGACGTGTTGTCGCTGCAGATGTGTTGTTGCAGACGTGTTGTTGCAGCAGACGTGTTGTTGCAGCAGACGTGTTGTTGCAGCAGACTTGTTGTTGCAGCAGATGTGTTGTTGCAAACGTGTTGTTGCAGCAGACGTGTTGTTGCAGACGTGTTGTTGCAGCAGATGTGTTGTTGCAGACGTGTTGTTGCAGCAGATGTGTTGTTGCAGACGTGTTGTTGCAGCAGATGTGTTGTTGCAGACGTGTTGTTGCAGCAGACGTGTTTTAGCAGCAGACGTGTTGTTGCAGCAGACGTGTTGTTGCAGACGTGTTGTTGCAGCAGACGTTCTGTTGCAGCAGACGTGTTGTCGCAGCAGACGTGTTGTTGCAGCAGGCGTGTTGTTGCAGCAGGCGTGTTGTTGCTGCAGACGTGTTGTTGCAGCAGACGTGTTGTTGCAGCAGACGTGTTGTTGCAGCAGACGTGTTGTTGCTGCAGACGTGTTGTTGCAGCAGGCGTGTTGTTGGAGCAGGCGTGTTGTCTCAGCAGGCGTGTTGTCGCAGCAGACGTGTTGTCGCAGCAGACGTGTTGTCGCAGCAGACGTGTTGTTGCTGCAGGCGTGCTGTTGCAGCAGGCGTGTTGTTACTGCAGACGTGTTTTGCAGCAGACGTGTTGTTACAGACGTGTGTTTGCAGCAGACGTGTTGTTGCAGCAAACATGTTGTTGCAGCAGACGTGTTGTTGCAGCAGACGTATTGTCGCAGCAGACGTGTTGTCGCAGCAGGCGTGTTGTTGCAGCGGACGTGTTGTTGCAGCGGACGTGTTGTCGCAGCAGATGTGTTGTCGCAGCAGACGTGTTGTCGCAGCAGACGTGTTGTTGCTGCAGACGTGTTGTCGCAGCAGACGTGTTGTCGCAGCAGACGTGTTGTCGCAGCAGACGTGTTGTTGCTGCAGGCGTGCTGTTGCAGCAGGCGTGTTGTTACTGCAGACGTGTTGTTGCAGCAGACGTGTTTTGCAGCAGACGTGTTGTTGCTGCAGACGTGTTGATACAGCAGGCGTGTTGCAGCAGACGTGTTGTTGCAGCAGACATGTTGTTACAGACGTGTGTTTGCAGCAGACGTGTTGTTGCAGCAAACATGTTGTTGCAGCAGACGTGTTGTTGCAGCAGACGTATTGTCGCAGCAGACGTGTTGTCGCAGCAGGCGTGTTGTTGCAGCGGACGTGTTGTTGCAGCGGACGTGTTTTCGCAGCAGACGTGTTGTCGCAGCAGACGTGTTGTTGCAGCAGACGTGTTGTGGCTGCAGACGTGTTGTCGCAGCAGGCGTGTTGTTGTTGCAGACGTATTGTTGCAGCAGGCGTGTTGTTGGAGCAGGCGTGTTGTTGCAGCAGGCGTGTTGTTGCAGCAGGCGTGTTGTCGCAGCAAACGTGTTGTCGCAGCAGACGTGTTGTCGCAGCAGACGTGTTGTTGCTGCAGGCGTGCTGTTGCAGCAGGCGTGTTGTTGCTGCAGACGTGTTGTTGCAGCAGACGTGTTGTTGCAGCAGACGTGTTGTTGCAGCAGACGTGTTGTTGCTGCAGACGTGTTGTTGCAGCAGGCGTGTTGTTGGAGCAGGCGTGTTGTTGCAGCAGGCGTGTTGTTGCAGCAGACGTGTTGTGGCAGCAAGCGTGTTGTTGGAGCAGGCGTGTTGTTGCTGCAGACGTGTTGTTGCAGCAGATGTGTTGTTGCAAACGTGTTGTTGCAGCAGACGTGTTGTTGCAGCAGACGTGTTGTTGCAGCAGGCGTGTTGTTGCAGCAGACGTGTCGTGGCAGCAAGCGTGTTGTTGGAGCAGGCGTGTTGTTGCTGCAGACGTGTTGTTGCAGCAGACGTGTTGTTGCCGCAGATGTGTTGTTGCAAACGTGTTGTTGCAGCAGACGTGTTGTTGCAGCAGACGTGTTGTTGCAGCAGACGTGTTGTTGCAGATGTGTTGTTGCAGCAGGCGTGTTGTTGCAGCAGGCGTGTTGTTGCAGCAGACGTGTTGTGGCAGCAGGCGTGCTGTTGCAGCAGACGTGTTGTTGCTGCAGACGTGTTGTTGCAGCAGACGTGTTGTTGCAGCAGACGTGTTGTTGCAGCAGATGTGTTGTTGCAAACGTGTTGTTGCAGCAGATGTGTTGTTGCAGACGTGTTGTTGCAGCAGACGTGTTTTTGCAGCAGACGTGTTGTTGCAGCAGACGTGTTGTTGCAGCAGACTTGTTGTTGCAGCAGATGTGTTGTTGCAAACGTGTTGTTGCAGCAGACGTGTTGTTGCAGACGTGTTGTTGCAGCAGATGTGTTGTTGCAGACGTGTTGTTGCAGCAGATGTGTTTTTGCAGACGTGTTGTTGCAGCAGACGTGTTGTTGCAGCAGACGTGTTGTTGCAGCAGACGTGTTGTTGCAGCAGACGTGTTGTTGCAGCAGACGTGTTGTCGCAGCAAACGTGTTGTTGCAGACGTGTTGTTGCAGCAGACGTGTTGTCGCAGCAGACGTGTTGTCGCAGCAGACGTGTTGTCGCAGCAGACGTGTTGTTGCAGCAGATGTGTTGTTGCAAACGTGTTGTTGCAGCAGATGTGTTGTTGCAGACGTGTTGTTGCAGCAGACGTGTTTTTGCAGCAGACGTGTTGTTGCAGCAGACGTGTTGTTGCAGCAGACTTGTTGTTGCAGCAGATGTGTTGTTGCAAACGTGTTGTTGCAGCAGACGTGTTGTTGCAGACGTGTTGTTGCAGCAGATGTGTTGTTGCAGACGTGTTGTTGCAGCAGATGTGTTTTTGCAGACGTGTTGTTGCAGCAGACGTGTTGTTGCAGCAGACGTGTTGTTGCAGCAGACGTGTTGTTGCAGCAGACGTGTTGTTGCAGCAGACGTGTTGTTGCAGCAGACGTGTTGTCGCAGCAGACGTGTTGTTGCAGACGTGTTGTTGCAGCAGACGTGTTGTCGCAGCAGACGTGTTGTCGCAGCAGACGTGTTGTCGCAGCAGACGTGTTGTTGCAGCAGGCGTGTTGTTGCAGCAGGCGTGTTGTTGCTGCAGACGTGTTGTTGCAGCAGACGTGTTGTTGCAGCAGACGTGTTGTTGCAGCAGACGTGTTGTTGCTGCAGACGTGTTGTTGCAGCAGGCGTGTTGTTGGAGCAGGCGTGTTGTTGCAGCAGGCGTGTTGTCGCAGCAGACGTGTTGTCGCAGCAGACGTGTTGTTGCTGCAGGCGTGCTGTTGCAGCAGGCGTGTTGTTACTGCAGACGTGTTTTGCAGCAGACGTGTTGTTGCTGCAGACGTGTTGATACAGCAGGCGTGTTGCAGCAGACGTGCTGTTGCAGCAGACATGTTGTTACAGACGTGTGTTTGCAGCAGACGTGTTGTTGCAACAAACATGTTGTTGCAGCAGACGTGTTGTCGCAGCAGGCGTGTTGTTGCAGCGGACGTGTTGTTGCAGCAGATGTGTTGTTGCAAACGTGTTGTTGCAGCAGACGTGTTGTTGCAGACGTGTTGTTGCAGCAGATGTGTTGTTGCAGACGTGTTGTTGCAGCAGATGTGTTGTTTTAGACGTGTTGTTGCAGCAGATGTGTTGTTGCAGAGCAGACGTGTTTTAGCAGCAGACGTGTTGTTGCAGCAGACGTGTTGTTGCAGACGTGTTGTTGCAGCAGGCATGTTGTTACAGCAGACGTATTGTCGCAGCAAACGTGTTGTTGCAGCAGACGTGTTGTTGCAGACGTGTTGTTGCAGCAGGCGTGTTGTTGCAGCAGACGTGTTGTCGCAGCAGGCGTTTTGTTGCAGCAGGCGTGTTGTTGCAGCAGGCGTGTTGTCGCAGCAGACGTGTTGTTACAGACGTGTTGTTACAGACGTGTTGTTACAGACGTGTTGTTGCAGCAGGCGTGTTGTTGCAACAGACGTGTTGTCGCAGCAGGCGTGTTGTTGCAGCAGGCGTGTTGTTGCAGCAGGCGTGTTGTCGCAGCAGACGTGTTGTTACAGACGTGTTGTTGCAGACGTGTTGTTGCAGCAGGCGTGTTGTTGCAGCAGACGTGTTGTCGCAGCAGGCGTTTTGTTGCAGCAGGCGTGTTGTTGCAGCAGGCGTGTTGTCGCAGCAGACGTGTTGTTACAGACGTGTTGTTACAGACGTGTTGTTGCAGACGTGTTTTTGCAGCAGGCGTGTTGTTGCAGCAGACGTGTTGTCGCAGCAGGCGTGTTGTTGCAGCAGGCGTGTTGTTGCAGCAGGCGTGTTGTCGCAGCAGACGTGTTGTTACAGACGTGTTGTTGCAGACGTGTTGTTGCAGCAGGCGTGTTGTTGCAGCAGATGTGTTGTTGCAGCAGACGTGTTGTTGCAGCAGACGTTTTGTTGCTGCAGGCGCGTTGTTGCAGCAGGCGTGTTGTCGCAGCAGACGTGTTGTTACAGACGTGTTGTTACAGACGTGTTGTTGCAGACGTGTTGTTGCAGCAGGCGTGTTGTTGCAGCAGATGTGTTGTTGCAGCAGACGTGTTGTTGCAGCAGACGTGTTTTTGCAGCAGACGTGTTATTGCAGCAGGCGTGTTGCAGCAAACTTGCTGTTGCAGCAGGCGTGTTGCAGCAGACGTGTTGTTGCGGCAGATGTGTTGTTGCAGACGTGTTGTCGCTGCAGATGTGTTGTTGCAGACGTGTTGTTGCAGCAGACGTGTTGTTGCAGCAGACTTGTTGTTGCAGCAGATGTGTTGTTGCAAACGTGTTGTTGCAGCAGACGTGTTGTTGCAGCAGATGTGTTGTTGCAGACGTGTTGTTGCAGCAGATGTGTTGTTGCAGACGTGTTGTTGCAGCAGATGTGTTGTTGCAGACGTGTTGTTGCAGCAGACGTGTTGTTGCAGACGTGTTGTTGCAGCAGACGTTCTGTTGCAGCAGACGTGTTGTCGCAGCAAACGTGTTGTTGCAGACATGTTGTTGCAGCAGACGTGTTGTTGCAGCAAGCGTGTTGTTGCAGCAGACGTGTTGTCGCAGCAGGCGTGTTGTTGCTGCAGGCGTGTTGTTGCAGCAGGCGTGTTGTCGCAGCAGGCTTGTTGTCGCAGCAGACGTGTTGTTACAGACGTGTTGTTACAGACGTGTTGTTACAGACGTGTTGTTGTTGACGTGTTGTTGCAGCAGATGTGTTGTTGCAAAAGACGTATTGTTGCAGCAGGCGTGTTGTTGCTGCAGGCGTGTTGTTGCAGCAGGTGTGTTGTTGCAGCAGGCGTGTTGTTGCAGCAGACGTGTTGTTACAGACGTGTTGTTACAGACGTGTTGTTATAGACGTGTTGTTGCAGACGTGTTGTTGCAGCAGGCGTGTTGTTGCAGCAGGCGTGTTGTTGCAGCAGATGTGTTGTTGCAGCAGACATGTTGTTGCAGCAGATGTGTTGTTGCAGACGTGTTGTTGCAGCAGATGTGTTGTTGCAGACGTGTTGTTGCAGCAGATGTGTTGTTGCAGACGTGTTTTAGCAGCAGACGTGTTGTTGCAGCAGACGTGTTGTTGCAGACGTGTTGTTGCAGCAGACGTGTTGTCGCAGCAAACGTGTTGTTGCAGACGTGTTGTTGCAGCAGACGTGTTGTTGCAGACGTGTTGTTACAGACGTGTTGTTACAGACGTGTTGTTACAGACGTGTTGTTGCAGACGTGTTGTTGCAGCAGGCGTGTTGTTGCAGCAGATGTGTTGTTGCAGCAGACGTGTTGTTGCAGCAGGCGTTTTGTTGCTGCAGACGTGTTGTTGCAGCAGGCGTGTTGTTGCAGCAGAAGTGTTGTTGCAGCAGACGTGGTGTTGCAGCAGACCTGTTATTGCAGCAGGCGTGTTGCAGCAGACGTGCTGTTGCAGCAGGCGTGTTGCAGCAGATGTGTTGTTGCAGCAGATGTGTTGTTGCAGACGTGTTGTTGCTGCAGATGTGTTGTTGCAGACGTGTTGTCGCAGCAGAGGTGTTGTTGCAGCAGACGTCCTGTTGCAGCAGACGTGTTGTTGCAGCAGACGTGTTGTCTCAGCAGACGTGTTATTGCAGCAGGCGTGTTGTTGCAGCAGACGTGTTGTTGCAGCAGTTGGTTGTTGCAGCAGACGTGTTTTGCAGCAGACGTGTTGTTGCTGCAGACGTGTTGTAACAGCAGGCGTGTTGCAGCAGACGTGCTGTTGCAGCAGACGTGTTGTTAAAGAAATGTTGTTGCAGCAGACGTGTTGTTGCAGCAGACGTGTTGTTGCAGCAGACGTGTTGTTGCAGCAGACGTGTTGTTGCAGCAGACGTGTTGTTGCTGCAGACGTGTTGTTGCAGCAGGCGTGTTGTTGCAGCAGGCGTGTTGTTGCAGCAGACGTGTCGTGGCAGCAAGCGTGTTGTTGGAGCAGGCGTGTTGTTGCTGCAGACGTGTTGTTGCAGCAGATGTGTTGTTGCAAACGTGTTGTTGCAGCAGACGTGTTGTTGCAGCAGACGTGTTGTTGCAGCAGACGTGTTGTTGCAGACGTGTTGTTGCAGCAGGCGTGTTGTTGCAGCAGGCGTGTTGTGGCAGCAGGCGTGCTGTTGCAGCAGACGTGTTGTTGCTGCAGACGTGTTGTTGCAGCAGACGTGTTGTTGCAGCAGACGTGTTGTTGCAGCAGATGTGTTGTTGCAAACGTGTTGTTGCAGCAGATGTGTTGTTGCAGACGTGTTGTTGCAGCAGACGTGTTTTTGCAGCAGACATGTTGTTGCAGCAGACGTGTTGTTGCAGCAGACTTGTTGTTGCAGCAGATGTGTTGTTGCAGACGTGTTGTTGCAGCAGATGTGTTTTTGCAGACGTGTTGTTGCAGCAGACGTGTTGTTGCAGCAGACATGTTGTTGCAGCAGACGTGTTGTTGCAGACGTGTTGTTGCAGCAGACGTGTTGTTGCAGCAGACGTGTTGTTGCAGCAGACGTGTTGTCGCAGCAAACGTGTTGTTGCAGACGTGTTGTTGCAGCAGACGTGTTGTCGCAGCAGACGTGTTGTCGCAGCAGACGTGTTGTCGCAGCAGACGTGTTGTCGCAGCAGACGTGTTGTCGCAGCAGGCGTGTTGTTGCAGCAGGCGTGTTGTTGCTGCAGACGTGTTGTTGCAGCAGACGTGTTGTTGCAGCAGACGTGTTGTTGCAGCAGACGTGTTGTTGCAGCAGACGTGTTGTTGCTGCAGACGTGTTGTTGCAGCAGGCGTGTTGTTGGAGCAGGCGTGTTGTCGCAGCAGGCGTGTTGTCGCAGCAGACGTGTTGTTGCAGCAGACGTGTTGTCGCAGCAGACGTGTTGTTGCTGCAGGCGTGCTGTTGCAGCAGGCGTGTTGTTACTGCAGACGTGTTTTGCAGCAGACGTGTTGTTGCTGCAGACGTGTTGATACAGCAGGCGTGTTGCAGCAGACGTGCTGTTGCAGTAGACATGTTGTTACAGACGTGTGTTTGCAGCAGACGTGTTGTTGCAGCAAACATGTTGTTGCAGCAGACGTGTTGTTGCAGCAGACGTATTGTCGCAGCAGACGTGTTGTCGCAGCAGGCGTGTTGTTGCAGCGGACGTGTTGTTGCAGCGGACGTGTTGTCGCAGCAGATGTGTTGTCGCAGCAGACGTGTTGTCGCAGCAGACGTGTTGTTGCTGCAGACGTGTTGTCGCAGCAGGCGTGTTGTTGTTGCAGACGTATTGTTGCAGCAGGCGTGTTGTTGGAGCAGGCGTGTTGTTGCAGCAGGCGTGTTGTCGCAGCAGGCGTGTTGTCGCAGCAGGCGTGTTGTCGCAGCAGACGTGTTGTCGCAGCAGACGTGTTGTCGCAGCAGACGTGTTGTTGCTGCAGGCGTGCTGTTGCAGCAGGCGTGTTGTTGCTGCAGACGTGTTGTTGCAGCAGACGTGTTGTTGCAGCAGACGTGTTGTTGCAGCAGACGTGTTGTTGCTGCAGACGTGTTGTTGCAGCAGGCGTGTTGTTGGAGCAGGCGTGTTGTTGCAGCAGGCGTGTTGTTGCAGCAGACGTGTCGTGGCAGCAAGCGTGTTGTTGGAGCAGGCGTGTTGTTGCTGCAGACGTGTTGTTGCAGCAGACGTGTTGTTGCAGCAGATGTGTTGTTGCAAACGTGTTGTTGCAGCAGACGTGTTGTTGCAGCAGACGTGTTGTTGCAGCAGACGTGTTGTTGCAGACGTGTTGTTGCAGCAGGCGTGTTGTTGCAGCAGGCGTGTTGTTGCAGCAGACGTGTTGTGGCAGCAGGCGTGCTGTTGCAGCAGGCGTGTTGTTGCTGCAGACGTGTTGTTGCAGCAGACGTGTTGTTGCAGCAGATGTGTTGTTGCAGCAGATGTGTTGTTGCAAACGTGTTGTTGCAGCAGACGTGTTGTTGCAGACGTGTTGTTGCAGCATATGTGTTGTTGCAGACGTGTTGTTGCAGCAGATGTGTTTTTTGCAGCAGACGTGTTGTTGCAGCAGACGTGTTGTTGCAGCAGACGTGTTGTTGCAGCAGACGTGTTGTTGCAGCAGACGTGTTGTTGCAGACGTGTTGTTGCAGAATCCAGAGATGCTATCCTCGACCAAACTTAGAAAGCACATAGCTACTATGTCTACAGTTCTCAATATGAAAGAGAATGAGATGGACATACTAGCCAACTTCCTCGGCCATGACATTCGCATCCACAGGCAATATTACAGACTACCAGAGGGGACACTGGAGCTGGCCAAAATCAGCAAAGTGTTGATGGCCATGGAGCAGGGAAGAGTGACGGAATTCGAAGGAAAGAGCCTCGACCAGATACAAATTGAGCCTGAAGGTAATTCTTGATATTATTAAAATATGTATGATTTTTTTCCCCTAAAGGCCACTTGTATTTTTATTTTCTGTGCGACAGGGAGAGCAGTAGAGATCCTCTCACAAACGGACGGGCTAAAAGAAACTTCAAGCGGAGAACCTTCAACCATTCATCCAGATGCACCCCATGGTAGTGGCAGTGCCCCTTCTGGTAAGTGTACCAGGTGGGGGATTACAGCCAGGCTGCTTGGTCCTAACCCTGGGAGTGTATATTGCTAATATATTTTTATTTATCTCCCTAGAACGTTAGAGAAAGCCATGGTCTGCATCTGAGGTGAAGGCTGTGGAGAAGACCATGACACCTTTCATACAGACTGGAAAGGTCCCTGGGAAGTCTCACTGCCTGGCCTGGCCTGGCCTGGCCTGCATTAATGCCTCACCAGATGACCTTAGACATCGGACATGGAGTGGCATTAAATTCTATGTCAAAAATAGAATCACTGCAATTCGAAAAAAAAATCTTAAATAAAATTCCTTTAAAATAGTTGTTTGTTTTCTATTGACTGTTTTGTATTACTTAAAGTAGTCCCAGTAAAAAAAGATTATGTCTATGGGTCCCATTCTGAACGGCCCTGTCAAAGGGACCCACCAGGTAACAAAAACGTGTGTGTGTGTGTGTGTATTATGGATGGAGTTTATATGTTTGGAGCGTAGGTCTGTGGGCGGGCTCTGGTGCAGACCATGATCCCCGGGGCCTGGACACTGGAGGTGGAAACAGGGCAAGGTGAATGTGAGCGTGTGAGGAGGTAAGGAGGTGGTGGTGGAGGAGGTGGTGGAGGAGGTGGTGGTGGAGGTGGAGGAGGTGGAGGAGGGGGAGGAGTGGGGGTAGGTGGAGGGGGAGGTAAGGAGTTGGGAAGGGGGTGGAGGCGGTGGAGGAGATGAAGGAGGAGGTGGAGGAGGTGGTTGCGGCTTGAAAGGTTGATGATCTCTGCTTTTAAACACTGTCTTGATTGACAGGGAGGCATCAGGCTGCAGCCAATCACAAAGCAGCACACTTGAGGCTGCAGCCAATCACAGAGCAGCACACCTGAGGCTGCAGCCAATCACAGAGCAGCACACTGAAGGGAACACAAACCACTGGTAAGTGCTGACTACAAGTCATGACTTCAAATTGTTATATAGAATTATTACAAATTATTTGTTGTTTGTGCAGCTTAGTCAAGAGTCCCTGATTGATGAAGTCGACTGACGATTTAACTGTCAAGAAGAAACCTGTAAAAAAGTATGGAAAAAAGAAAAGTAAAAAATACTTTTCTTCCAGACTCAGACTCATGCCAAAGCTCTGAGGGAGCGCTGACAGCAGAATGTCACCCACATCTGCTGCTCCTGCACTGAATGTTCATTTCTCCACCATAAGCCGTCTCCAAAGGCCAGAGAGAGAATATGGCAGTACATCCAACCAGCCTCACAACCGCAGACCACGTGTAACCACAGCAGGACCTCCACATCCAGCCCAGGACCTCCACATCCAGCCCAGGACCTCCACATTCAGCCCAGACCCTCCACATCCAGCCCAGGACCTCCACATTCAGCCCAGGACCTCCACATCCAGCCCAGGACCTCCACATCCAGCCCAGGACCTCCACATTCAGCCCAGGACCTCCACATTCAGCCCAGGACCTCCACATTCAGCCCAGACCCTCCACATCCAGCCCAGGACCTCCACATCCAGCCCAGGACCTCCACATCCAGCCCAGGACCTCCACATTCAGCCCAGGACCTCCACATCCAGCCCAGGACCTCCACATCCAGCCCAGGACCTCCACATCCAGCCCAGGACCTCCACATCCAGCAGGTTCACCTCCAAGATCGTCTGAGACACTGAGAGCTGCTGAAACTATTGGTTTGCACCAAAGACTGCAAAAACTATCATAGACCGTCTCAGAGAAACTGCAGCTCCTCATCGGGTCTGGACCTGGACCTGACTCCAGCTCGTCCTCATCAGGTCCTGACCTGACTCCAGCTCGTCCTCATCAGGTCCTGACCTGACTCCAGCTCGTCCTCATCGGGACTGACCTGACTCCAGCTCGTCCTCATCGGGACTGACCTGACTCGTGGCGTCTGGCACGTTGGAGGTGTTCTCTTCATGGATGAATCTGGGTTTGCAGTGTTCAGGGCAGATGGCGTCGTGTGAGCGCTTTACTGATGCCAATGTTGTGGATGGTATGGTCCATGGTGGTGGTGGGGTTATGGTATGGGCCATGGTGGTGGTGGGGAATGGTATGGTCCATGGTGGTGGTGGGGTTATGGTATGGTCCATGGTGGTGGTGGGGTTATGGTATGGGCCATGGTGGTGGTGGGGTTATGGTATGGGCCATGGTGGTGGTGGGGTTATGGTATGGGCCATGGTGGTGGTGGGGTTATGGTATGGTCCATTGTTGTGCCATATATCCATGAACATCATGTTTCAGCAGATAATGCACTGTGCCCGTGTTGGAAGGATTTTTGCACAATTCTTGGAAGCTGAAAATGTCCCAGTTCTTGCACGGCCAACACCGGACATGTCAATCATTGAGCAAGTTTGAGATGTGCTTGACCAGCGTATACGACAGCGTGCACCTGTTCCCACTGATATCCAGCAGCACAGCCATTGAAGAGGAGTGGACCAAAATTCCACAGGCCACAATTGACAATCTGATAAACTCCATGTAAGAAGATTTGTTGCGCTGCATGAGGCAAATGGTCACACCAGATACTGACTGGTTCTGAGTCCCCAGACCCAGACACTGACTGGTTCTGAGTCCCCAGACCCAGATACTGACTGGTTCTGAGTCCCCAGACCCAGACACTGACTGGTTCTGAGTCCCCAGGCCCACATACTGACTGGTTCTGAGTCCCCAGACCCAGACACTGACTGGTTCTGAGTCCCCAGACCCAGACACTGACTGGTTCTGAGTCCCCAGACCCAGATACTGACTGGTTCTGAGTCCCCAGACCCAGACACTGACTGGTTCTGAGTCCCCAGGCCCACATACTGACTGGTTCTGAGTCCCCAAACCCAGATACTGACTGGTTCTGAGTCCCCAGACACTGACTGGTTCTGAGTCCCCAGACCCAGACACTGACTGGTTCTGAGTCCCCAGACCCAGGCACTGACTGGTTCTGAGTCCCCAGACCCAGACGCTGACTGGTTCTGAGTCCCCAGACCCAGACACTGACTGGTTCTGAGTCCCCAGACCCAGACACTGACTGGTTCTGAGTCCCCAGACCCAGATACTGACTGGTTCTGAGTCCCCAGACCCAGACACTGACTGGTTCTGAGTCCCCAGACCCAGACACTGACTGGTTCTGAGTCCCCAGACCCCCAATAAAACAAAATAATTTCAGAGTGGCCTTTTATTGTGGCCAGTCTGAGGCAGTGCACTCATCATGATCAGATCAGAGTCTTGATGTGGCCTGTGAGGTGGGATGGATTATCTCAGCAAAGCAGAAGTGCTCACTATCACACAGTTTGACAGATTTGTGACAATGTTTGAGAGAAATGGTAATATTGTGGATCTGGAATGAATTTTAGGTCTTTAAGTCCATCTCATGGAAAATGGGAGCAAAAACAAAAGTGTTGCGTTTATATTTTTGTTGAATGTAGGTACAGTAGGTAGGTAGTTATGTACAGTGTGTAGGAAAGGTGGGTAGGTAGTTATGTACAGTGTGTAGGTAGGTGGGTAGTTATGTACAGTGTGTAGGTAGGTAGGTAGTTATGTACAGTGTGTAGGAAAGGTGGGTAGGTAGTTATGTACAGTGTGTAGGTAGGTAGTTATGTACAGTGTGTAGGTAGGTAGGTAGGTAGTTATGTACAGTGTGTAGGAAAGGTGGGTAGGTAGTTCTGTACAGTGTGTAGGTAGGTAGGTAGGTAGTTATGTACAGTGTGTAGGTAGGTAGTTATGTACAGTGTGTAGGAAAGGTGGGTACAATACAATACAATACAATAAAATTTATTCTTGTATAGCCCTAGGTCACAACAGAAGTCATCTCAGAGGACTTAACAAAACCATTGAAATCACCAACACAGGTCAGAGAATCAACAGTTAAAACACATGAAGAATATAAAGCACACACAGAAGAAAATGTCCATACATGTTGTAGAATGCTAAAGTGTCCTGATCATCACCAATCCTTTCTGTTGGACACTAGCTGTCCAACAAGACCCTCCTGCATCGACAAGGAAAAACTCTTAAAAAACCCAGTGGGAAAAAGTGAGAAACCTTGGGGAGAACTAGGGAAACCCACAGGGAGGGAGACCCATATGAGAAAGGGATCCGCTCCTCCGGACGGACAGGCTAATGATCCAGGACCTAAGCTAGCTACAGAACGTGGACCAGTGGCCGCTGAACGTGGACAGGTCCGGTGCAGGACTGAAGCACTCCCAGGCGGGTCGGGCGGGGCAGTCCGCAGGTGTAGATGGAAGAGGCCAGGCTCAGAGATCCCGTCATCGTACCATGAAACAGACAATGGGACAACGGGTGAATAGCAATGAACAAACTACAGTCAGAATCCTAAAAATGCTAAACAGATAAAGTAGGAAGGAGGAGAGGATAGTGCTCAAGTTACCATACTTCTCCCAGCAAACTGACTCCCTATGCAGCTTGACTAACACTCTGAGGAGTTTAACCTTCTCCGAGTCTTACCTTCCTAGCCATATGCTAAACTAAAGAGGACTGTTTTAAACCTAGCCTTGAATAAAGAATAACATACAGCATAATATATAACATAATATACAACATAACACAATACATTATTGAATAATATATAACATAATATATAACATAATACAGCATATATATATAATATATACACTACATATTATATATTACCTAATTATATGCTAAATTAAAGTAAAGTGCTTTAAGCCTGGCCTTGAATGTGGAGACCGTATCTGCTTCCTTAACATAAATGGGAAGCTGATTCCACAGTAAAGGAGCTTGGTAGCTAAATGCTCTGCCACCAACAGTGACCTTTGAGACCTTAGGGACCACCAGACGTCTGGCGTTTTGTGAGCGCAACGCTCGACCTGGTTGATACGACACTAACGTGTCTTGGAGATAAGAAGGAGCCAAGCCATTTATGGCTTTATATGTTAAGAGTAGGATTTTAAACTTTATTCTGTACTCCACAGGGAGCCAGTGGAGTGATTTTAACACCGGAGTTATGTGCTCCCTCCTTTTGGTACCTGTTAAGATCCTAGCTGCTGTATTCTGAACGAGCTGGAAGCTCTTCAAAGAGGCTTTAGGGCATGCTGCCAATAAAGCGTTACAGTAGTCGAGCCTTGAGGTGACAAACGCGTGAATGAGTTTTTCCGCGTCACTTTTAGGAAGGAAATTCCTAATTTTAGCGATGTTCCGTAAGTGGAAGTACGCCGTTTTAGTTGCTTGGCTTATATAAGCCTTGAAGGAGAGTTCTTGGTCAAAAATGACTCCAAGATTCCTCACAGTGTTACTGGGTATTATACTGACATTATCGAGAGTAACCATCTGGTTAGTGAGGGAGTCACGCAGGCGCTTCGGACCGAGTAGGATCACTTCTGTCTTCTCCGGGTTGAGAAGTAGGAAGTTAAGAGTCATCCACATTTTAAGGTCCTTTATGCAGGCACTGAGCTTTTCTAGCTGATCTGTCTGATTAGGCTTCATCGACAGATAAAGCTGTGTGTCATCTGCATAGCAGTGGAAATTAATTCCATGCTTTTTAATAATGTTTCCTAATGGCAGCATGTAGAGAGTAAAAAGAATCGGTCCGAGTACCGAACCCTGCGGCACACCGAATTCCACTCCAGAATAAGGCGACGAGTCCTGATTCACATTGACGAAGTGATATCGATCTGATAAATAGGATTTAAACCAGCCAAGGGCTGTTCCTCTAAGACCTATATCACATTCTAGCCTCTGCAGTAGAATGCTGTGGTCTATTGTGTCAAATGCAGCACTAAGGTCCAGTAGGACCAGCACTGACACTTGTCCATTATCAGCAGCTAGTAGTAAGTCATTTGTGACTTTGACTAGTGCCGTTTCAGTGCTATGATGAGCTCTGAATCCTGATTGAAAGACTTCAAACATATCATTTTCCTGCAGGTGGCAGCGGAGCTGCTCAGCTATAAGTTTTTCCAGGATTTTAGATATAAAAGTGAGGTTTGAGATCGGTCTGTAGTTTGTAAGTATTTCTGGGTCCAGGTTTGTTTTCTTCAGAAGGGGTTTGATTACCGCGGTTTTAAAAGCTTGTGGGACATAGCCACATTGTATGGATGCGTTTATTATATTTACGATAGGCTCAATTATAAAAGGAAGTATGTCTTTGAAGAGCCATGTCGGGACTGCGTCTAACATGCAAGTTGAGGCTTTTGAGGATGTGACCACAGAGATCACCTCTGCTTGGCTCACAGCCATGAATTTATTAAGGCCCACTGAAGAGTCTAAGTGGGAAGTCACATATGCCGCTTCAACCTGTCCACCACTAACAGCAGGAGCAACCTCCTCCAGCTTGTCACGGATGGATGTAATTTTATTATTAAAGAAGTGGAGAAAGTCGACACTGCTCAGTGAGCTTGGAATTTTAGGCTCGATTGCGCTATGGCAGTTTGTGAGTTTAGCGACGGTACCAAACAAAAATCTACTGTTGTTTTTATTCGCTTCTATTAAAGTTGAATAGTATTGAGTTCGAGCCCCGCGAAGGGCCTTCTTGTAGTTTCGGAGACCTGCTTTCCACTCCCTGTGGACAGGCTCCGAGTGGGAGTGGCGATATAGTCTCTCCAATTTTCTGACGTCCTGTTTTAAAGTGTGGAGTTGAACACTGTACCAGGGCGACGATGATCTAATCCTAATGGTTTTCTGTTTTAAAGGAGCTGCTGCATTTAATGCAGATTTTAAAGACTCCATAGTGTTGCCCACCGTTTGGTCAATGACTGAGGGACTGCAGCTGCTGTGAACAGGTTCACCTGCAGCAGTATTCAACATAGGCTGTATTAGTTCTTTGAACCTTGTGATAGATTTATCATTTAAGGTTCTTTTCATTATGGTTTTATCTTGCGGGACAGGAAAGTCCTCCAAAGCGAGATCAAACGTGATCAAGAAATGGTCAGACAGCAACGAGCTTTGACGCTGGATGTCAACATTGGAGACATCACAGCCGTAGGTCAGGACAAGGTCCAAGGTGTGGTTATGAATGTGAGTAGGTTCCTCGACATTCTGAGTAAAACCAACACCGTCTAGTACGGCGCTGAAAGCTTTGTTTAAGCTGTCAGTGCTGTCGTCCACATGTATATTGAAGTCTCCAGCTATAACTATGTTTTCCCATTCCAAAACTAGGTTTGAAATGAAGTCAGAGAATTCTGTTAGGAACTCGCTGTAAGGACCAGGAGGTCGGTATAAAACTATAAATAGTACTGCTTTTTGTTTTCTCCACCCAGGACAGGTGATTGAAAGTGTTAAGTTTTCAAACGAGTGAAAAGCGTTGTTGGTTTTGGGACTAAGAACCAAGTTGGTGTGTGATATAATCGCAACACCACCGCCGCGACCTGTAGCTCTGGCTTTCTGGTAGTTAACATGCGTCGGAGGAGTGCACTCATTCAATCTAACGTACTCGTCCTGTTGGAGCCAAGTCTCCGAGAGCGCAAACAGATCCAAGCCCTTGTCTATAATAAGTTCATTTATGAGAAGCGATTTAGACGAGATTGATCTGACGTTCATTAAACCACATTTAACAACCCTACCGCAAGAACTATTTCTGTCTGTCTGAACTTTTATTAAGTTACTGTGTCTGACACCTAGGTCAGATTTCCTCGCATATAGTGCTTTAGACTTCAAGCGAGGAACACACACAGTTTCAATCTGACTAGGTTCTGAGGCTAGTAACTGAGCACACACAGGCACACACCAGTGGCGGCCGGCCAATAGAGGGCGCTAGGGCGCCGCCCCACCACTCACAACTTGCCATGTTACCTTGAATAAAACGTTAAAAAAAATAATAACATTAAAATATTTCGAAATGTATGTGTGTTTTATTTCAGATGTGGAAGAAATACTTTATAGTTTATGCTGAGTTGGATTGATTAAGCTCATCAGCGTTGTCTGTGTCGGACTGAGGACGTATTTCCGCCTCAGGGCGCAAAAGATTGCGCCCTGAGCCGTCTATGGACTCTCGTTAAAAGTTGGACATGCGCAGTAGCTCCTCTTCAATGCAAGAGATAAGACGATTTGGGGGCGCAGGAGAAGTGCGCCCTGAGGGGGCGGGATCGCCCGCGACCTGTACTGTCACTGTCTGTGACGTCCGTTTACAGTGATTGACAGGTCAAGCTGTGGGAGTTTGAGACGAACGTAAAGAGACGCAAAATGGAGAACGAGAAAAAGAATAATTCAGTTAGATCACTCAAAACAATACCGTTTGAGAGAAGATCATACCAGGAGAAGGTTGAGGTTAAAGAGCTTGGACCTGATCAGCCAAATATTACCATTAGTCAGCAGTCCAGCGACAGGGGAGACGTACACTCGTACTTTTTCCAGGACCTGGTTCAGCGCCAAATCTTGGCTAGCAGCATGTAGCGAGGCTAATGCTTTATTTTGCTTTCCATGCCTCTTGTTTCAAACATCAGGATCTGACCCAGCATGGATCAAGACGGGTATGACTGATCTGAAGCACTTTTTAGAAAAGGCAAAGAAGCATGAGCAGACTGGTATCCACATGCAAAATGCCCTCAAATTAGCTATGTTTGGGAAGATAAATATTTCATCCCAGCTGGATGAAAGCTACAGGGTAGGGATCAGAAAGCACAATGAGGAGGTTGACAAGAATAGGCACATCCTATCAAAAATAATAGACTGTGTCAAATTCTGTGGTGCATTTGAACTTGCCCTGCGATTCTCGTGTGAGGCTTCAGTCACAACAGTCAGTGTAAACTTACTTACTGCTGGTATATATCTAGTCATCATATTCATAGCCCCCCCAGTAGAAAATTCCACCAGCCGCCACTGGCACACACACACATGCACACACAGTTTCAATCTGACTAGCCTCTGAGGCTAGTAACTGAACAGATGGGGGCTCAGAGGTTGTGGCAGAGCAGCTCTGCACCCGGGCCTCAGTTCTGCATCGTCATTTGAGCCGAGCAGAACAGTTTAGAGCCAGGGCCAAATTCTTAGCCAAAAGGGATGTACCCGCCAACGTTGGGTGGATATCATCCGAGCGGATGAGACCGGGCTTTCCCCAAAAGGCACTCCAATTGTCAACATGAACAACACCACTTCGAGGGCACCAGCCAGACAGCCAGCCGTTGAAAGCCGAGTGTCTGCTGAATGCTTCTGCACTGCTAGTGCTAGGTAGGGGCCCAGAGAAGATGACAGTGTCGGCCATTGTGCTAGCCAGCTTGCACACGGCGGCGACTTGCAGCTTCAACACCTCGGACTGTTTCCGCCGAACGTCATTACCACCCGCGTGAATAACAATTCGACGGAAACGCTGCTTGTGGGTCATCATGAGCCTCAGATTCCCTTCAATATCACCAAGCCTGGCCCCAGGGAAGCACCGAACAGTGGCTCCTGGGATCTTAACACCTCTAACAATAGAGGAGCCAATTACCAGCGCATCAGCGACTCCATCGGCTCTCTCAGCAGCTCTCTCAGCAGCTCTCTCAGTGGGGCCTTCTTCCCCGCCCGGCCGCGCGGGGGCGCAGCCGGACAGAGCGTCCCAGCGATTGTAAATGCTAACAGGAGGAGGCACAATGGGGAAACTACCAACAACACGTCGCCCTCTCCGAACAGTCACAAAGCCATCACTATCCTGGTCTTGTCCCAGCTGCGGAGGACGGGCTGGGAGGCTAGGCTCGCTAGTTCTCCTCTGCCTTTCCCTAAAGCTGCGCTCCGCTGTCCCTGAGGATACGGCCTGGCTGTAGCTAATGCTAGCGCTAGCTCGAGACTCCAGTGCTCGGAGACGCAGCTCTAACTCACTGACCCTGGATTCCAGAGCTACGACTACACTACACTTCACACATCTATCACTACCCTCAGAGAAGGATCCAGGGTTTAGACTCGCCATATGGCAACTCGAGCAGTAAAGGATTGAGGGAGAGACAGCAGCCGCCATAGTAGCGAGTTAGCGGCTAGGCTAGGCTAAGCTAGGCTAGGCTAAGCTAGTACGGATCCGGGCCCGCACAACAGACTCCGAGACCAGACAAACAACCGCTACCTAAACCTCAGCTGCAGTACAGCTGACTCGGAGTGCTTACACAGTTAGCTTGGTGTACAATACGTGGATTTGTAATGTGTTTGTTAGTGCAAACAGAGAGCAGAGTGATAGCAGTCAAGAAACACGCTCACCGGATACAGGAAGTCACACTTCCTACCTGGGTAGGTAGGTATGTACAGTGTGTAGGTAGGTAGTTATGTACAGTGTGTAGGCAGGTAGTTATTGTGAAAAAACTACTCAGTGTTCTGGACATCACACACATAGACATGTTACAGACTGCACCAGTCTGGGTCTCTGCTGGATGTAGCAGCAGAGTGACAAAGAAATGGACAAAGAACTCTGATCTTATACCATGATAATTTGAAACACATGTGACCATATGTCCCACCATCCTTAGGTGAAGACAATACCTCCTTTCTCCAAAACACACAGTAGCCCCTCTCAAAGCAAGCCAGAGGCCACTCCAAACAGATGCTCTCTACGCTCTTCTCAATTCAACTTCCTGTGTTTCATGGCTGGGGGGGATGGGAGAATGCTGCTGATGCGTCCATCACATCCCATCACACAGTAGCTATCTAAACTTTGAATATATTCTAATTCACTTTAATGAAAATCCAACAACTCTACTAACATTCCCTCCTTTTTTTCATTAAAAGAATTAATCACATTCAATGTTTAGTAAACCAACTTAAAAATGGAACACAATGAAATTAATACAAACACAGTATTACATTTGAATCCAAGTTGCATCAACTCAACTTAAAGACCCCTCTTCACATGTGTCTTATAAAAATCACATTGGTTACAGAAACACACACAGAAAAGAACTCAAAAAAAAGTTTTTTAGAGATCATTTCATATTCATATGTAATTGCTCCCCCATAAACCATATCTCCCCCCTGTTTGAGACATTAAAAATGGCTCAATAACCAAACATAATTCCTAATTATTCATGTGTATGAAATGAAAAAGACACAAATAACCAATTTACTCATGTAAATTAATGTAGCATCAACATTTTTAAACTAAACGTTCATTTGAAATGTATTAAACTGGAATGTTTTAACCTGAAATGTATTAACTTGAAATGTGTCAACTTTGGTTAGCAAATTAAACACCACACCAAAAAGCCTATTGTCCAGTAACGCCTGTTGTAGACACGCCTCCACACCCCAATGTCTTCTGCAGCCAGCAACGTCCAGCACCATCCAGCACAGCCCCATCATGTCCAGAAGCCTCTTTTCCTGTTCACACACTTTAGAACCGACAGCAAAAACTGGAAACCTCCAGTCCCTAGATCCTTGCACAAAGGTGATGTCTTCGGTCAACCCAGTCTCTCAGATGCTTTGGAAATCTGCAAAATGTCCCAAAAACTCACAGAGTCAAGTTGTTGATTTGAGTCTGACCCCTGGATGACCCTTTGCATCATTGCTTCTGTCGTTGCAGCATTTAGCCCTGGTTTGGCCTGCTGGTTTGGCTTAGTTTGGCTTGGTTTGCTGGTTGATGATTGGTGGGGGTGGGAGTGGGCGTCTCCTTCACAGGAATGAACTCTGAGCTTTTTGAGCATCAAAAGTGGTGTTTTAGGTGTTTCCCTCAAACAAAACACACAAAATACACATTTGTTAATACATTTCAAACTTAGTTCAGTAGACCCAAAAGAAAACCTTAGCAGTTAATGAAAACTGTTGCTGAAAACAGTCCTATTACTGTCATTTTCTTGTCTCAGAAATGAAAACATCACAATTAACTATTGAAATATTGTATAACTAGTTATATTCAGAATCAAACAGATTTGCATTTCTTTGATGTAAACATTAAACATGCTACAGTAACTTCCCTTACTGTTGAATTTAAACCTTTCAAATGAAACTAAACATATTTATTATTCAAATCTGAAAAATGAAACTGCTTATTTTCAGAGTGTTTTCCACTTATCTGATTGTTCTGAGTCAGCATCAGTCAGAGAGGACCTTCTTAGGCGTCTGATTCGTCGTTCCCATCCACAGCACCCCTGCCGATGCTTCTCCCCCTCCTCCTGCTCTCAGACCTGTCTCTCTGGTTGGAGTGAGGTGAAGCATGTGACCGATGCTGTGCCGGGAACAACCAAACACTGTCCCCAGACGTCCCTCTCTCAGCTGAGACAGAAACAAACTCAGAAACAGAACAAAATATTAGTTGACAATTCTGTTGATTTTACCCTAATATTGTTTCATATTATTTGTGAAATAATATTTTAGTCCTGATGTTTATTCCTATTTTATAGTCCGTTAGTTCAGTCAGTTAAGTCCTAGACACAGAAGACAAACACTTACATGCAAAACCTGAAGTAACAAACAAATACTACTCACATAAGAGGAAATGTTAGTCTGTTAAATCTTACACATAAAGACAGTTACTCACAAAACAAACAAAAACTCCAAATCAAACCCAAAAAATAACATAAAAGTCTACTTGTGTGCACAAAATACCATCTTTTGTGATCATAAGCAAACAAAAATCAAAAATCTGAGCAAACTTTGAGTCTTATTTATCATCAATCTAATTCAGCTTCAGCATTCCTTTTGAGCTTGTACCAAATGTTGTAACTTTAAAGTTGTCCAATCACAAATTTCACAGCTCAAGTCAATTCAAATCTATCTATGATTCTCTAATCTCATTACCAAATGTTTTCACCAGTAAAATGTACATCACTGGTTCCACCCCTTTTTAATTATTTTTGTTAATGTAGCTAGCATTAACAAAAGTAGTTAAACTATAACAAACATACTCCACCCAACTAGAGTTGAGCAGACGGGAGGGACAGAATTGGGAGCAAGGGAGAAGGGGGATGAGGGGGAAGAGGGGGAAAGGCAGAAGGGGACACAAAGGATGCACCTCAAACGTGCACGCACACACACACTCACACTTTAGGCCTTTATATCTAAATTTCAATTTCCAGTTTAAATTATTATTTAGAAAAATTGTTGTCGTCTTATTATGCAGGCTACCACAAAGTTCTACCAAAAAGTCACTAATCGGCTGAAGAATAAATCACCACTCTCAAAATGTTCCATTTTCCCTCAAATGGCCAGATCTGGTTTTCCAACTACACGTATGCGTCCATAGTGCTGAATTTGTAATAGCTCGTCGACTATTAGAAGGATAAGCCTCGTTATCCGCGGCCTCTTTTTTGAGTCCCCGACTTCAAAAGTCCCAGTGGATAGAAGTTTAAATTCTCCACTTTCTTAGAAGTGCGTGATATCTCACTGCCCCAATGCTTTTTGAGAAGATAAATTGGATTTCCTGCCTTCAAAGACGATTTAAATTTAGTTTCTTTTTTTTTTAGGAAAAATTTGTTTTACCTTGTCCATGTGGATGTCCAGAAACTCTAGTTCTGCCGTCAACTTCAATCCGGAGACTGGCCATGCCTCAAAGATGGAGTCCTCAAAGCAGTTCTGAATGAAGAAGGTCTCACCGCTGCTCCAACTCCATGTTTGAGGCATCCTCAGCTCCGCAGAAAAGCATGTTGGCATCCGGCGCAAGAAGGACCAAAATATGTGAAAAAACTACTCAGTGTTCTGGACATCACACACATAGACATGTTACAGACTGCACCAGTCTGGGTCTCTGCTGGATGTAGCAGCAGAGTGACAAAGAAATGGACAAAGAACTCTGATCTTATACCATGATAATTTGAAACACATGTGACCATATGTCCCACCATCCTTAGGTGAAGACAATACCTCCTTTCTCCAAAACACACAGTAGCCCCTCTCAAAGCAAGCCAGAGGCCACTCCAAACAGATGCTCTCTACGCTCTTCTCAATTCAACTTCCTGTGTTTCATGGCTGGGGGGGATGGGAGAATGCTGCTGATGCGTCCATCACATCCCATCACACAGTAGCTATCTAAACTTTGAATATATTCTAATTCACTTTAATGAAAATCCAACAACTCTACTAACAGTTATGTACAGTGTGTAGGTAGGTAGTTATGTACAGTGTGTAGGTAGGTAGTTATGTACAGTGTGTAGGTAGGTAGGTGGGTAGTTATGTACAGTGTGTAGGTAGGTGGGTAGTTATGTACAGTGTGTAGGCAGGTAGTTATGTACAGTGTGTAGGTAGGTAGGTGGGTAGTTATGTACAGTGTGTAGGTAGGTGGGTGTGGGGGGGGTGGGGGCTGTAGGTTAATGAACACGTTGTTGGTGAAAACTGGTGTAAATATTGTTTTTGTGAGCAGCAGCTGGACTGGCTCCAGGACGAGTAGTTTATCGAGATCGGATAAATATAAATACACAGTCTGTAAAGTGAAGAAGAAACGGACAAACAACTTCAAAATATTTGATCTTTATTATTTTTTGTCTTTTTTTATATTGCCAGAATCTATAACAACTATATTTACAAAAGTCAAAACAGCAAGAAGAGAATAAATGCATGTATTTGTGTGTCTGTGGCTGTGTGGTTGTGTTGCCGGTTACGACGGAGACACAGAGGACACTTCTGTCTTTGAGGTGGACACTTCTGATCCGTCGTCCACCTCTTTCCCAAACATCTGCATGATGCACGAGCGGAACTGAGGACAGAGAGAGGATCAGGTTAAAGCTGCGGGACTTTAAAGCTGAGGTCATGAGGGTTCATGAACGTGTAGCTGCCACATAGCTACCTCACCTGTCGGTTCATGAACGTGTAGCTGCCACATAGCTACCTCACCTGTCGGTTCATGAACGTGTAGCTGCCACATAGCTACCTCACCTGTTGGTTCATGAACACATAGCCTCACCTGTTGGTTCATGAACACATAGCTACCTCACCTGTTGGTTCATGAACACATAGCCTCACCTGTTGGTTCATGAACACATAGCTACCTCACCTGTCAGTTCATGAACACATAGCCTCACCTGTCGGTTCATGAACACATAGCCTCACCTGTCGGTTCATGAACACATAGCCTCACCTGTCGGTTCATAAACACATAGCTACCTCACCTGTCAGTTCATGAACACATAGCTACCTCACCTGTCGGTTCACGAACACATAGCTACCTCACCTGTCAGTTCATGAACACATAGCTACCTCACCTGTCGGTTCATGAATATGTAGCTACCTCACCTGTCGGTTCATGAACACATAGCTACCTCACCTGTCAGTTCATGAACACATAGCTACCTCACCTGTTGGTTCATGAATATGTAGCTACCTCACCTGTCGGTTCATGAACACATAGCTACCTCACCTGTCGGTTCAGGAATATGTAGCTACCTCACCTGTCGGTTCATGAACACATAGCTACCTCACCTGTCGGTTCATGAACACATAGCTACCTCACCTGTCGGTTCATGAACACATAGCTACCTCACCTGTTGGTTCATGAACACATAGCTACCTCACCTGTCGGTTCATGAATATGTAGCTACCTCACCTGTCGGTTCATGAACACATAGATACCTCACCTGTCGGTTCATGAATATGCAGCTACCTGACCTGTCGGTTCATGAACACATAGCTACCTCACCTGTCGGTTCATGAACACATAGCTACCTCACCTGTCGGTTCATGAACACATAGCTACCTCACCTGTCAGTTCATGAACACATAGCCTCACCTGTTGGTTCATGAACACATAGCTAACTCACCTGTCGGTTCATGAACACATAGCCTCACCTGTCGGTTCCTGAATATGTAGCTACCTCACCTGTCGGTTAATGAATACGTAGCTGTCTCACCTGTTGGTTCATGAATACGTAGCTGTCTCACCTGTCGGTTCATGAATACGTAGCTGTCTCACCTGTCGGTTCATGAACACGTAGATCACTGGGTTGTAGATGGTGGCGCTCTTGGCGAAGTATGCAGGCAGTGCGGCAGCTAGCGGGTGGAAGGCGTAGCCAGGGTTAGCAGCAGAGAAGCAGGCAAAAGCGGTGTACGGACCCCAACAGAAACAGTATGCCAGGATCATCACTACCACCATCCGGGACACGTCCTTCTCCGCCTTCTGTGTCGACTCTGACTCCTTCTGTTGCATGGCCACCTACAGGACAACACAGAAACTGCAGCTTAGTGTCCAGCATAAGACATGTTTGTTTTATATCTTAAATCTTTTATCTTTGTCGTTTTTAACACGTTTCCTGTTGTTTTCACACCTGAGTCTTATTGAGGCCAAATATAACATGTACATTTTTTCCTTGTGAGATCAACAAAGTTTTATCTTATGTTATCTGAGCACCGTTTTCTGATTGGATCCCTGTCGTCGGGCAGTTGCTATGTCCCACTATATATTCATGACAGTGTTGAATTATAAATCTGAATACCCCATGAACCTTTCCACATTTTGTCACAGAAATAAACATAAATGTATGTGACAGGCAAGCATGATAATAGAAGTAGTAGAAGTTACAGTAGTAGTGGTTACAGTAGTAGTACAGTAGTTACAGTAGTAGTAGTTACAGTAGTAGTTACAGTAGTAGTGGTTACAGTAGTAGTAGTTACAGTAGTAGTTACAGTAGTAGTTGCAGTAGTAGTAGTTACAGTAGTAGTAGTTACAGTAGTAGTGGTTACAGTAGCAGTTACAGTAGTAGTGGTTACAGTAGTAGTAGTTACAGTAGTAGTTGCAGTAGTAGTAGTTACAGTAGTAGTTACAGTAGTAGTGGTTACAGTAGTAGTTACAGTAGTAGTTACAGTAGTAGTGGTTACAGTAGTAGTAGTTACAGTAGTAGTAATTACAGTAGTAGTAGTTACAGTAGTAGTTACTTACAGTAGTAGTTACTACTACTGTAAGTACAGTAGTAGTTACAGTAGTAGTGGTTACAGTCGTAGTTACAGTAGTAGTTACAGTAGTAGTGGTTACAGTAGTAGTAGTTACAGTAGTAGTGGTTACAGTAGTAGTTACAGTAGTAGTAGTTACAGTAGTAGTTACAGTAGTAGTGGTTACAGTAGTAGTAGTTACAGTAGTAGTGGTTACAGTCGTAGTTACAGTAGTAGTTACAGTAGTAGTGGTTACAGTAGTAGTGGTTAGAGTAGTAGTGGTTACAGTAGTAGTGGTTACAGTAGTAGTAGTTACAGTAGTAGTGGTTACAGTAGTAGTAGTTACAGTAGTAGTGGTTACAGTAGTAGTAGTTACAGTAGTGGTTACAGTAGAGGTAGTTACAGTAGTAGTTACAGTAGTAGTGGTTACAGTAGTAGTGGTTACAGTAGTAGTAGTTACAGTAGTAGTTACAGTAGTAGTAGTTACAGTAGTGGTTACAGTAGTAGTTACAGTAGTAGTAGTTACAGTAGTAGTAGTAGTAGTAGTTACAGTAGTAGTAGTTACAGTAGTAGTTACAGTAGTAGTAGTTACAGTAGTAGTGGTTACAGTAGTAGTAGCAGCAGTAATAGTGATTGGACTCAGAGAGTTTGGACAGAAGGGGTGGGGGGACTCACAGAGTGGATGGCCCACCACACGGCGAGGTAGCAGAGGATGATGACTGCCAGAGGGAAGAAGCAGCAGGTGATCATCAGGACGACCATGTAGGACCACACTCCCGGGTCCTCGTTCCCCCCAAACACATCAGGCCCACAGGAGGTCTTCAGACCATGAGGCCAGTACCTGAGGAGGACCTCACATTACACCTGTGTCCTCACATCACACCTGTGTCCTCACATCACACCTGTGTATTCACATTACACCTGTGTCCTCACATTACACCTGTGTCCTCACATCACACCTGTGTATTCACATTACACCTGTGTCCTCACATTACACCTGTGTCCTCACATCACACCTGTGTATTCACATTACACCTGTGTCCTCACATTACACCCGTGTATTCACATTACATAAACATTACATAAACAGCTATAGTTACAGTATTCACAAACTGGTCTTCTGGGCCTCAACCCCTGTCCCTGCCTGGGAGCCTCTTCAGTCCAGGATCTACAGCCTCAGTCCTAGGTCTACAGCCTCAGTCCTGGATCTACAGCCTCAGTCCTGGATCTACAGCCTCAGTCCAGGGTCTACAGCCTCAGTCCTGGATCTACAGCCTCAGTCCTGGATCTACAGCCTCGGTCCAGGGTCTACAGCCTCTGTCCAGAAACTACAGCCTCAGTCCAGGAACTACAGCCTCAGTCCTGGTTCTACAGCCTCAGTCCTGGATCTACAGCCTCAGTCCTGGATCTACAGCCTCGGTCCAGGGTCTACAGCCTCAGTCCTGGATCTACAGCCTCAGTCCTGGATCTACAGCCTCGGTCCAGGGTCTACAGCCTCTGTCCAGAAACTACAGCCTCAGTCCTGGATCTACAGCCTCAGTCCTGGATCTACAGCCTCGGTCCAGGGTCTACAGCCTCTGTCCAGAAACTACAGCCTCAGTCCTGGATCTACAGCCTCAGTCCTGGGTCTCTACAGCATCAGTCCTGGATCTACAGCCTCGGTCCTCGAGGGCAGGATAGAATGCGAAGAGTGCGGGCCTCCGTATCTTACATGTAAAAATAACCCACTGGTGCCAGATGTCATGTGTATCAAACAGAATATGTTAGGTTGTATTTAAACTCAGAGAACCTACAGCAAAAAGCAAACAAAATACTGACTTTCTATCAGAGCAGGAAGGGGTCTTAAAATAATCTGTTGAATATAGATCATGTTTCAGTATAAAGCACATACAGGTCTTGTCTTCAGTTAGATAATAGTGTCGTGCAATAATGTTAGCAAAGTGGACAAAACAAAAACAATTCAAGTTGGATGTTAAACGCCTTCGTTAAACAAACAATCACGCATCTTCACCAAAATCCAAGCTGCTACTGAGACATGCCTATCAGATAAGCCACATGTCAATGGCCACTTATAAACTGCAACAGGTGCATATTGTAAGTGCCTGTCCTCCCGACTGGGAACAATGGTTCAGCGTGCTAAGACCCTTATGTTCCCAAACAAGACCCAAATCCTCCTGATCCCCCCGCCCCCTCCTAAAACACTCCACAAATAAGACGATTACTGAGGGCTTAAGGAGGGCTGTGTGGCACACTGCAGTTTAGGGGACTATACTTACTAAAAACATAGTTGCGATTACATTATTTGTGTTTGCCTTAAACATGTTCTTGAGAATATGACTTAGTTTTCATGTTTTGAATATGTGCAAAAAATTCGATAAACATGAACATGGGTAAGGAGATGGACAGAAATGTATCAACATTCACCTAGTGGTAGATGTTGAAAGTACACTCCGCTTGACATAGATTCTAAATATTAAATATGGAGCTAGTTGATTGGTAACAAGAATGTTATTTTTTTACTGAAGAAAATTCCCTATAAACGGCAGAAAGCAATTCTGTTGCGGAAAATTAACCTCACAGAGACGGGATCGTTGCGCCCCAGAGCTTTCCTGGAAGTTTATTCTCAGTTTCTGTTTTTTTCAGGTATTCAGACAGAACAAAGTCAGGGACATGGTTTATATAGTAATTGTCACCTCATAGATCTGTCAACACATAGAAAGGCAAAAATGGAACACAATGGAGTCCTTGTGACTGTTTTTTTTTAAACTAAAGCAGCACTTTGAGACTGTTGTGCATGCTTTGGTGAAACCGTTTGGATTATTGCAATTCCCTCTACTGTGGGCGAGCCAACAGGCACTTTCTCGGCTGCAGCTTCCCGAATTCTACAGCTGACTTTTAATGGAACTCGTAGATGGGAGCATGTGACAAGGCTTTTAAAATCTTGCACTGGCTTCCAGTGTTTTAGAAATGATTTTAATAAAATTCTTTTATTTACTTTTAAATGTTTAATGGACTGGCCCCTCCTACCTCTGTGATTTATTCTGCCCTATGTTCCCTCTTCGTGCCCTGAGGTCGGCCGATCAGCTGATGTGGTGGTCCCTAAGACCACAGCTTCGTGGTGACCGAGCTTTTTTCTGTCGCAGGTCCTCGTCTTGGACTCCGCTCCGCTACCCATTGAGATAAGACAGGCTCAATTCTCTGCTGTTTTTTAAGTTATTTCTTAAAACTCGTCTTTTCATTGTGCTTTTTGCTAATGTTTGATTTAAGGTAATTATTTGTTTTCTATATGTATTTTTTAGTCATTGGGATTGTTTTTGTGTACAAGCCCTTTGGCTGAACTGTAAGTTTATAAAGTTCTTTATAAATTATAGCTGTATGGTATGGTAGGGAGGGCAGAGATTTTGTCTTGAGTCTGTCCCACCTGCGTAGCCATAGAAATTATATATTCCTCCATGGTGTTGATTTCTATAATCCAGTGGTTTCTTAAAATTATGTACACCAAGTACCATCCAACATTTTCTTCCCTTAATCACCACAAATTTCTGGGTCGGGGGGTGTATATGTTAATAGTTTGAATACAGTCTTCAGAGCTGCCACCCATTTTCTTCAATCCATTTCTGGGTCGAGGGGGTAGCACCAGTACACATAGCCCCCACTCACTGATCCTCCTGCGGTGGTGAGTCCACAGGAGCTAGATCTTTCAGTTTTGGGGGCTTTGGGCAAAGTTAGGGTTAAGTGTCTTGCCAAGGACACAACGGACCAGCAGTCATCAGTGGGAGTACGTGAGTAGGTCTTACTGTGGGCACGAACCCACGGACTTCAGGCCAAAGGCCAATGCTCTACCAACTGAGCTACTGTCGCCCTTTAAAAGTAATATTAATAAATGATAATAATAAAATAGAAAATAGAAGAAAAAAAAATTAAGTTTGTGAACGTGGACCGGTGGAGTAGGGTGAGTGCAGTTCTGGCTCGAGGCCCTTGGTGCGTTATGGTCATTGCTGCGACGGGATTGGCTGCGGGTCACTGTGTGCTTGTTGCCGTGTTGTTGTGGCATTACTTTGCTACTGGCTCCGGACACACGGGTGTAAGTGTGTTGTGCCAGGGTGGAAACTTGTAAGTTTTTTTTCTACCTCCCACCTCCTTATCAAGTTTGAATGATGTCAATATTGTAATAAGTAACTGTAAATGGATATTTGATGTACTTGAACTGAAATACTAGTAATCTTTTTAACCTCTTTACACCCACCGGCTCGCCGGCGTGCCGTTTTTATGTTTTTAAGTGTTCTGCTGGCAATAGCAGATGTATTTTGAACACCAAACCCCAAAAGCTGTATATCATTGTAAAGCCTATTTTCTTATCTACATTTATATATAAGTGTAAACTACATCAGATATAATATATATAAAAAATATAACACATAATGTGGGCACAAAATAAATCAATTCTGAAATAGTTTTTTACCTTTGGGCTTGTGCTGTACAAATAAATCGGCTCTCCTCCCAGCTTGCAATACATCATTCTCTCTGGAACAGTCCAAAGGAAAATTATATCCACTTGTATTTCCCAAAGTAAAATCCATTCTGCAGAAATAATCCAAAAATGTGCATTTATCTTTAGCAAAAAAAAAGAGCACAGATGTTGCTCTTTAACTTTTAACGGACTTTTAGCTTTGTTTTTCACCCGAACATCTGGTATCTACGTGTTCCTTAGCTCCTTATCTTTCAAATGAGACTACTCCTGAAAAGCTAGACCAATTTTTGGGTCTGCAAGAGCTCCCGTGAGTACAGCTAGCGCTGCTGTTTGCGCATGGATCACTGATCTTTGTTGTGGTCCCTACTTGTTTGCATTTACTTCCGGGATTTTTGATTGACTTGTCCGTGTAGCCAATGAGGAAAGCTTTCGAGCAAGGGGTGGGACAATGGTGTCCTGTCTTATGTTGTGCCTGTAGAATTGTGCGTAATGGCAGCCAAAAGACGCTCTCGAAGCTGCAATGAATTTACACTCATAAAAAAATAACTTTGACATTTAAAAAAAAAAAAACACACATAGATTAGTAACTTATAAGTACCAATAATAAAAATTATTGTTTTTATGATGATTAAATATCAGTAAAGATATTTGGCACAATTGTGCCAAATGTGCCAAATGTGCACTACTTGATGAAAAGGAGAAACTGCATAAAAACTATAAAACTTAGAAGTGTGAAACTTTAGACAGTTGTTGTCAACAACACAATGACCACAGGGTTTGAATATTGTGAACTTACAATGAAGTATGCGTTTTTTAGGGCCTTTAGAAATTGAAAATGTTTGGCGAGGCTAAAAAAATTGGGTTTTTTTCCCAAACTTCAAAGGATGCAGAGTGAAATAGGAATGACAAACATTATTTTTGTGTTTTTTTACATAAACTAGAAGGCTCTAGCTTTAAAATGATGCATCACACAAGCATGTGAGATGTAAGATGTGTTTTTAAATAAGCAAAGACATTTGGGTATGCCCAACTTTTGTGCACGAGCCAAAATGAGGCGGGTGTTAAGAGGTTTTGTGTAAAAAGCAAGCATTTTATTATTGACAAATCAACGGATAAAAACGTGAGCATCACAGTTGTGCAAATAGCTGCAGCTTTTAAGAAACTGTCTGTGGGTAAATCCTGTGGCCTGGACAAGCTAACGGCAGAGCATCTTAAGTATGCCAGCCCTAGACTGTGTCCTGCTTTCACTCTGCTTTACTGGTATGTTAATGCATGGTACACTGCCTAGCTCACTGATGTCTGTCCTCCTTTCACCTGTAATCAAGGATAAAACAGGAAAACTGTCTAGTTTAGAAAACTACAGGACTCGCCAGTGTGCTTTCTAAGGTGATAGAAATAATCTTATTAGAGCGGTTTCTGCAGTATTGTACCACAAATGACGAGCAGTTTGGTTTCAAGAGCAAACATGGCACTGACATGTGCATATACTCTCTAAAAGCACTGACATGTGTATATACTCTCTAAAAGCACTGACATGTGCATATACTCTCTAAAAGCACTGACATGTGTATATCCTCTCTAAAAGCACTGACATGTGTATATACTCTCTAAAAGCACTGACATGTGCGCATACTCTCTAAAAGCACTGACATGTGTATATACTCTCTAAAAGCACTGACATGTGCATATACTCTAAAAGCACTGACATGTGTATATCCTCTCTAAAAGCACTGACATGTGTATATACTCTCTAAAAGCACTGACATGTGCATATACTCTCTAAAAGCACTGACATGTGTATATACTCTCTAAAAGCACTGACATGTGCATATACTCTCTAAAAGCACTGACATATGTATATCCTCTCTAAAAGCACTGACATGTGTATATACTCTCTAAAAGCACTGACATGTGCGCATACTCTCTAAAAGCACTGACATGTGTATATACTCTCTAAAAGCACTGACATGTGCATATACTCTAAAAGCACTGACATGTGTATATCCTCTCTAAAAGCACTGACATGTGTATATACTCTCTAAAAGCACTGACATGTGCATATACTCTCTAAAAGCACTGACATGTGTATATACTCTCTAAAAGCACTGACATGTGCGCATACTCTCTAAAAGCACTGACGTGTATATACTCTCTAAAAGCACTGACATGTGCATATACTCTCTAAAAGCACTGACATGTGTATATACTCTCTAAAAGCACTGACATGTGTATATAATCTCTAAAAGCACTGACATGTGTATATACTCTCTAAAAGCACTGACATGTGTATATACTCTCTAAAAGCACTGACATGTGTATATACTCTCTAAAAGCACTGACATGTGTATATACTCTCTAAAAGCACTGACATGTGTATATACTCTCTAAAAGCACTGACATGTGCATATACTCTCTAAAAGCACTGACATGTGTATATCCTCTCTAAAAGCACTGATATGTGTATATACTCTCTAAAAGCACTGACATGTGTATATACTCTCTAAAAGCACTGACATGTGTATATACTCTCTAAAAGCACTGACATGTGCATATACTCTCTAAAAGCACTGACATGTGCATATACTCTCTAAAAGCACTGACATGTGCATATACTCTCTAAAAGCACTGACATGTGCATATACTCTCTAAAAGCACTGACATGTGCATATACTCTCTAAAAGCACTGACATGTGCATATACTCTCTAAAAGCACTGACATGTGCATATACTCTCTAAAAGCCACTGACATGTGCATATACTCTCTAAAAGCACTGACATGTGTATATACTCTCTAAAAGCACTGACATGTGCATATACTCTCTAAAAGAGGCTCTACGTAAATATCAAAGGCAGAGTTCTATGTTTGTGTGTTTCCTGGATGCTTCTAAAGCATTTGATCGTATCAACCATTTCAAACTATTTGATAAATTGATGCAAAGAGAGGTCCCTGCATATTTAGTTCGTCTCCAATCCAATCCACTTTATTTATATAGCACATTTAAACAACAGTTACGTTTCCAAAGTGCTGCACAAAAAAGTATAAAATAAATAACAACTTATCCTTAGCTTCACCAAGTATAAAAGAATAAAAATTTATAAAACAGATTAAAACCATAAATAGAAAAATAAAAACACAGAGGACCACACAACTCACACAGTGTTAAAAGCCAAAGAGTAAAAGTGGGTCTCAAGACGAGACTTAAAACACTCTACTGTGGGGGCCGTCCGGACATGGAGGGGAAGAGCGTTCCAGAGCTTAGGGCCGACCACAGAAAAGGCTCTGTCCCCCCGGGTTTTAAGTCTCGCGTTAGGGACCACGAGCTGGAGCTGGCTCTCGGACCTCAGGGCGCGCGCAGGAGTGTAAATTTGGATGAGGTCCGAGATGTAATCAGGGGCCTGTCCATGCAAAGATTTAAAAACAAACAGTAAAATTTTAAAATAAATTCTAAAATGAACAGGGAGCCAGTGCAAAGACGCGAGTACAGGGGTGATGTGTTCGCGCTTTCTGGCCCCCGTTAAAAGTCGTGCTGCTGCGTTCTGGACCAACTGCAACCGGGAGAGGGTTTTCTGATTGACACCAGCATAAAGTGCGTTGCAGTAGTCCAGACGACTGGAAATAAAAGCATGCACAACCTGTTCTAACAAGTTAAAAGATAAGAATGGCTTCACTTTTGATAAAAGCCGAAGATGATAAAAACACGATTTTAAAACGCCATTCACTTGTTTGTCAAATTTAAAATCACTGTCTATAGTCACGCCAAGGCTGGTGACTTTGGAACGCACATAATTTCCTAGTGGTCCGAAGTCAGTAAGGGCCGGTCCAAATGTTAAAATTTCCGTTTTTCCCTCATTCATTACTAAAAAATTCTGGGCTAACCAAGCCTTGACGTCACATAGACAGTTGAGCAGGGGCGTCAGGGGAGCATGGCCTCTCGAAATTGGCATATAAATTTGGCAGTCATCTGCATAAAAGTGATAGGACACTCCGTGTCTGTTAAAAATCTCCCCAAGTGGGAGGAGATAGAGTACCATTTCTGATACTCGCACCAAACCATGCAGGTTAAATGGTTCTGGTACTCACACCAAACCATGCAGGTTAGATGGTTCTGGTACTCACACCAAACCATGCAGGTTAGATGGTTCTGGTACTCACACCAAACCATGCAGGATAGATGGTTCTGGTACTCACACCAAACCATGCAGGATAGATGGTTCTGGTACTCGCACCAAACCATGCAGGATAGATGGTTCTGGTACTCGCACCAAACCATGCAGGATAGATGGTTCTGGTACTCGCACCAAACCATGCAGGTTAAATGGTTCTGGTACTCACACCAAACCATGCAGGTTAGATGGTTCTGGTACTCACACCAAACCATGCAGGTTAGATGGTTCTGGTACTCACACCAAACCATGCAGGATAGATGGTTCTGGTACTCACACCAAACCATGCAGGATAGATGGTTCTGGTACTCGCACCAAACCATGCAGGATAGATGGGCTACGGCAGTGTCAGAGCCGTGTCATGTGTCAAACAGAGTGAGACGGTGGAATCCTGTCACCTATGCTTTTTAATGTTTATATGGATGAGTTATCTGTAAAGTAAAGGCAGTGTAAGACCGGCTGCTCTATTGGAGACAGACTTTTTTTTTTTTAATATATTTTATTTTGAAATTTTCAGTTTAGAACAAACAACAAAGAACAGTTATACCCACCCACCCCGCTCACGAAAAAAAAAAAAAAAAAACAACAAATGCTCTGACATCACATTAAGGTCAAGATTATTTACTTTAAGGATACAGTCTGTTGGGCTTATGTTCATATGTTCCAGGTATGGTTGCCATACTTTGACAAATGTGTCGAATGTCTTCCTCAGGCTATTGGTAATTTTTTCCAGAGGGACACACCTATTCAATTCTAAGTACCATCTTGTCAGAGAGAGGGGGGAATCGGACCTCCAAGTGACAGCAATGCATTTTCTTGCAACCGATAGTGCAATTTCCAGAAATGTTGTTTGATATTTGTTCATAGGGTTGTCAATTTTCGTTAGATTTCCAAGCAGGCACACTTCAGGATCGGGAGGAAGAGATATTTTGGCCAGTAACCTGCTACTTTTATACAGGACCATGTGCAGTGTAGGAAAGAGCCCATCTCCGCATTGCATCGAAAGCATGTGTTTGACAAGCTTGGTTTTGATTTTGATTTGTGCATTTTTTCCGGAGTCAGGTAAAGCTGATGGAGAAAATGATAATGTACAAGTCTATAGCGAGCATTGATAGTTGCCGACACACTGTTTTGACAAAGATCTGGCCAAACACTGTTTTCTATGGTAACGTTTAGGTCCGACTCCCACCTCTCCTCAGAATGATACACAGCTGGTTTAGCACAATCATTAATTAACAGAGAGTACACTCGAGAAATAAATGTACATGATCCACTATAAAGCAACAACTTCTCAAGGCCTGTAAGTTTAGGTAAAGACAAATGATTACCCGAATTGCAGATAAGAAATGAACGCAACTGGAGATAACAAAAAAAGTGTTATTTGGGAGATTATACTTGAGCTTTAGTTGTTCAAAAGACATCAAAGATCCTCCTTCAAAGCAGTCCTCCAAAGTATGAGTTCCGTTGTTATGCCAGGATTGCAGAATGTTGTTGTTCAGAGTCAGTGGGATCAGTTCATTTTGTCTCAAAGGTGACATTGGGGACAAACCAAATTTCTGGCCAGCACATTGATGTACCTCATACCACACCTTAACGAGATGTATAAGAATGGCCTTATCAGTTTTCTTAGACACATTTTTTGCATTGTATTTGTGAACAAAATTACAGGCATTTTCCTGAGTGGCTGAGTGGATAGCACTCTCGCCTCTCAGCAAGAAGGTCCTGGGTTCGAATCCCGGTCGGACCAGGGCCTTTCTGAGTGGAGTTTGCATGTTCTCCCCGTGTCTGCGTAGGTTTCCTCCGGGTACTCCGGTTTCCCCTACCACTAAAAATATGTCCAATAGTTCTGGCATGCGCTTCCTGTACTGGCGACCCCGCTCCCATCTCTGTGTGGAGTGAGAGACAAATGCCCAAAATTAACAATTGTAAACCGCTTTGAGACTCAGATCTGCAGTGAAAAGGCGGTATATAAATAAAAACTTACTTACTTACTTACTTACTTCAAAGGATGAAATACAATATGAACCCAGGACGGCACCTCATCCCTGTCAAACATTGACAACACAAAGCGCAGCTGTGCAGAAAGATGGGGCAACCTTAGTCCTCCAGAGTTATAGTTCCATGGCAAGGCAAGGCAAGGCAAGTTTATTTGTATAGCACAATTCATACACAAAGCAACTCAAAGTGCTGAACAAGAAAGCATTAAAATCATGAATAATCACAGAACATTAAAAAGAAAGATAAAAATATAAAATCCCTCAGTTGTAGCACAGCTAAACAGCACCGTTTTTAACTTGGTTTTAAACATTGTCAGAGAGGAGGCCTGTCTCACATCTTCAGGAAGAATGTTCCAGATTTTAGCAGCATGAATCTGAAAAGCAGCCTCCCCATGTTTAGTTCTGACTCTGGGCACTAACAGGAGTCCAGTCCCTGTGCTCCTCAGAGTCCGGGCTGGTTCATATGGGACTAACATGTCACTAATATATTTTGGTGCGAGGCCATGGAGAGACTTGTACACAAGCAAAGCTGTTTTAAAGTCTATTCTCTGAGCCACAGGAAGCCAGTGCAGAGACCTGAGGACCGGACTAATATGCTCGTACTTCCTGGTTCTAGTCAGGACTCGAGCTGCTGCATTTTGAATGTACTGCAGCTGTTTTACAGCCTGTTTGGACAGACCTGTGAGCAGGCCATTGCAGTAGTCTAACCTACTGGAGACAAATGCATGGATAAGAATCTCCAAGTCTGCTTTAGACACTATGTTTTTGATCCTGGAAATGTTTTTTAGATGGTAAAAAGCTGCTGATGTTACTGATTTGATGTGGCTATTAAAATTTAAGTCTGATGTAAGTCCATGTAAGTGACTCCAATGACTTTCTTTCTACTTTGCCATTCCAAATGAAATGTCTTATAATTTTGTCCAGAGATTTGAAAAAAGACTGTGGTAGTGAAATGGGGAGAGACTGAAAAAGATATTGCAGTCTTGGTAGGATGTTCATTTTAATGCAATTAATCCTCCCAATTAGTGTGATGGGAAAAGGGGTCCAATTCAGCAAGTCTTCCTCGATCTTATTCAACAGTGGACTGTAGTTCAGTTTATAAAGACTTTTAAGATTATTATCTAAGTTTATACCAAGATATTTTATCCCTGTTGGAGCCCATTTGAAACTTGATGTATCATGACATTGAGCGTAATTAAATGTTGTTAGTGGAATGATTTCACTTTTATCATAATTAACTTTATATCCTGACACTGTACCATAAGAGTGAAGCAGAGTTTGTAGTCTAGTAAGGGACTGAGACGGATCTGTAATATACAACATAACGTCATCGGCCAGAAGGTTAATCTTATGTTTATCTCCACCAACACTGACGCCTTTGATGTTTGGGTCCTGTCTGATCGCCTCCGCCAAAGGCTCTATAGCCAAAGGCTCAATAGCCAAAGGCTCAATAGCCAAAGGCTCAATAGCCCAAATCTCAATAGCCAAAGGCTCAATAGCCAAAGGCTCTATAGCCAAAGGCTCTATAGCCAAAGGCTCTATAGCCAAAGGCTCTATAGCCAAAGGCTCAATAGCCAAAGGCTCAATAGCCAAAGGCTCAATAGCCAAAGGCTCAATAGCCAAAGGCTCAATAGCCAAAGGCTCAATAGCCAAAGGCTCAATAGCCAAAGGCTCAATAGCCAAAGGCTCAATAGCCAAAGGCTCAATAGCCAAAGGCTCAATAGCCAAAGGCTCAATAGCCAAAGGCTCTATAGCCAAAGGCTCTATAGCCAAAGGCTCTATAGCCAAAGGCTCTATAGCCAAAGGCTCTATAGCCAAAGGCTCAATGGCCAAAGGCTCAATGGCCAAAGGCTCAATGGCCAAAGGCTCAATGGCCAAAGGCTCAATGGCCAAAGGCTCAATGGCCAAAACAAATAGGGCGGGAGATAGGGGGCAGCCTTGTCTGCTCGATCTTTGTAAGGGAAAGGATGATGAAATTATCCCATTAGTTATAATTCGGGCTTTGGGATTATAGTAAAGAGTCTTCACCCAGTCAATAAAATATTGTCCAAAACCAAATTTCTCCATTACCATAAATAAATACGGCCATTCCAGCCTGTCAAAGGCCTTTTCGGCGTCCAATGCTACTGCCACCGTTGGGTCAGACCGATGTTGTGACAGATGAATTATGCTGAAAAGCCTACTTAAGTTATTTGCTATTTGACAAGCGTTTCTGAATAAAGCCACACTGTAATGTTAGTAAGTTCAATTTTGGAGAGGAAATTGTCAATTTGCGTCAGATCATGAGGACGTTCAGATTCAGTATACAAATTTGAATAAAAATGTTTAAAATGATCATTTATCTCTTCTGGGCTATATGACGTGTTCCCAATGTCGTTCTGAATTGCGTTGATGGTTCTGCTACTTTCCTCAGCTTTCAATTGCCATGCTAATATTTTATGTGCCTTCTCTCCCAATTCATAGTATCTTTGTTTTGTCCTTAAGATATCCTTTTCAAAGTGTTCAATGTGTTGTATTGAGTTTTTTTCTGGATTAATGACTGATAAATGTCCTTCGAGCCACTGCCTTGAAAGTCTTTTTCCAAGTTTGAAATATCTACCTCCATCTTTTCTATTTCTGCTGTGTACTTCTTCTTAAGGCCCTTTGTATAAGAGATTATTTGTCCTCTTAGGTAGGCTTTTAACGTGTCCCAAAAGATAAAGCTATTGGGCGAGGAAGGACTATTTGTTTCACAAAACAACTGTATATGACCCCTAACATATGAGCAGAAGTCTGGTCTCTGAAGAAGAGTAGAGTTAAGCCGCCATCGATATGGTCTTCTAGGCATATCGGGAAATATGATTGAGAGAGCCAGTGGTGAATGATCAGACAGTAACCGAGGTAAATATTCTGTATCTAACACTCTATGGAACAGATGGGAAGAGGACAAGAATAGATCTATTCTGGTGTGTGAATTGTGGGGGCATGAGTAAAAGGAAGAGTCTCGAGTTTGAGGGTGCATATGCCGCCAAACGTCCATTAGATTCTAGTCCTTCATAAAAGAGTGAGTAATGTTAGCAGCTTTAGACTTCGATATTACCATAAACGATTTGTCTAAGGCTGGATCCAAACAAAAGTTAGTCCCCCCCAATTAGTAAATTGCAATGCCCTCCAGAAAGTTTGAGACATACGTCTTGCATAAATGAGTCATCATCGTAGTTGGGAGCGTAGACATTGAAGAGCGACCACTGCTCAGAAAATATCCTACAGTTTACTAAGACATATCGTCCAGAAGGATCAACGATAGTATCGATCACTTCCAAAGGAGTATTCTTCCTGAGCAGTAACGCCACTCCCCTGGCTTTTGAGTTGAATGAGGAGGATATAACCTGCCCCACCCATTCACGCTTTAATTTATTATGTTCTTCAGAAGTAAGGTGAGTCTCTTGGATAAAAGCAATATCTACCTTTAACTTTTTCAAATAAGTCAGGACTCTTTTCCTTTTGACAGGCCCATTCAATCCGTTTACATTAAAACTGACAAACTTCAGGACCCTATCCATACATTTCTGTTACATATAAAATGACCTGACCTTTTAAAACTGTGACAATGAGGAAAGTGTTTGTAAAACATTATATATAGGCACGTGTGTGAGCATCTGAAAACTAACAAACAAACAAAACCCAGAACGAAAATAAAAGTGAGCATAATTCCCCTCAGTGCCGCTCCTGGAACATGTGGCACAGTTCCCTTCCTTCTAAACGGTCTTCTCGTCGTGAACAACGTTCTCTATTCTCTGGGGGCTCTCCGACATGATATATTGTCTCAAACATTCTTAAACTGAGTATGAATATATGCGGATACGAGATGATAATAGAAATACCTTCAATTCCAGTATGAAGAACATAACCGTGGGCATATGGCAACACAGTGGCATGGTGCAATGGCGGGCAGCCCAACTATTCCTTTAGAAAAGCTGCTGCTTCTCCCGGTGTTTGGAAGATTTTCCGTTTCCCATCGGCGAGCGTTATCCTCAGGGTTGCAGGATGTAATAGTGAGTACTGTATATTCCTGGAGCGCAGCTCTCTCTTCACATGGTCGGACTCCTTACGCCGCTTCACCAGGTTCGGACTTAAATCAGGGAAAAACATAAGAGGTCTGTCCTCGTACGTTATAGGACTCTTGTTTTCCTTGTATCGCTTTGCAGCAGTGCGTAGTATTTTCTCCCGATCTTGGTAGTTCAGCAGCCGGATCAGATCTGGTCACAGGTCTGGGTCTCTCGCTTGCGGATGGTTTCGGACCGAGTGTTCGGTGCGCTCGCTCTATCATGAGCGGTCCCGCGAACTCCTCACGTCCGAGTATGATTGGGAGCCAGTTGGTAAAAAAAGCCACAGGGTCATTACCTTCACAACCCTCCCGCAGGTTTAGTAAACGAATGTTGTTGCGCCTGCTGTAGGAGACAGACTCTTGAACTACCTTCTTTATGTAGATGATCTGGTCATGTCCCCCTACGCTGCAGGTCTGCAGCAGCTGCTGATGGTCTGCACAGAATATGGGGAACTATATGACATTAAGTTTAACTCTAAGAAGTCAGTAGTTATGGTGGTGAGGACCAAAGAACAGCTGAAGACCTCTTTTCCTGCCTTTTATTTGTCTGGTGTGGAGCTTCTGAATGTAGAAAAGGCCAAATACCTGGGGCACGTCATCAGGAGTGACCTCAGTGATGACGATGACATTCAGAGGCAGTACTGTAAGCTGTATGGACAGGCTAACACTTAAGCACACCTCTCTATACTGCACACCTCTCTATACCGCACACCTCTCTATACCGCACACCTCTCTATACCGCACACCTCTCTCTACCGCACACACCTCTCTATACTGCACACTTGTGGTGCAGATACAGTAAGAGTAAATTTTTGAAGCTGCAGGTTCATACAATTATGCATTTAGAATGTTACTGAGAGTCCCTCGTTGGACTAATGCCAGCTCACTGTTTGTTCTTAATAATGTCCCCACTCTGAATGCAGTGTTCTTATAATGTCCCCACTATTAATGCTGTGTTCTTAATAATGTCCCTACTCTGAATGCAGTGTTCTTATAATGTCCCCACTCTGAATGCAGTGTTCTTATAATGTCCCCACTCTGAATGCGGTGTTTTTAATAATGTCCCCACTCTGAATGCGGTGTTCTTATAATGTCCCCACTCTGAATGCAGTGTTCTTATAATGTCCCCACTCTGAATGCAGTGTTCTTATAATGTCCCCACTCTGAATGCGGTGTTTTTAATAATGCCCCCACTCTGAATGTGGTGTTCTTATAATGTCCCCACTATGAATGCTGTGTTCTTAATAATGTCCCCACTCTGAATGCGGTGTTCTTATGTCCCCACTCTGAATGCTGTGTTCTTATAATGTCCCCACTCTGAATGCTGTGTTCTTATAATGTCCCCACTCTGAATGCTGTGTTCTTATATTGTCCCCACTCTGAATGTGGTGTTCTTAATAATGTCCCCAATCTGAATGCTGTGTTCTTAATAATGTCCCCACTCTGAATGCGGTGTTCTCATAATGTCCCCACTCTGAATGCGGTGTTCTTATGTCCCCACTCTGAATGCGGTGTTCTTAATAATGTCCCCACTCTGAATGCGGTGTTCTTAATAATGCCCCCACTCTGAATGTGGTGTTCTTATAATGTCCCCACTATGAATGCTGTGTTCTTAATAATGTCCCCACTCTGAATGCGGTGTTCTTATGTCCCCACTCTGAATAATGTGTTCTTATAATGTCCCCACTCTGACTGCTGTGTTCTTATAATGTCCCCACTCTGAATGCTGTGTTCTTATATTGTCCCCACTCTGAATGTGGTGTTCTTAATAATGTCCCCACTCTGAATGCTGTGTTCTTAATAATGTCCCCACTCTGAATGCGGTGTTCTCATAATGTCCCCACTCTGGATGCGGTGTTATGTCCCCACTCTGAATGCGGTGTTCTTAATAATGTCCCCACTCTGAATGCGGTGTTCTTAATAATGTCCCCACTCTGAATGCGGTGTTCTTAATAATGTCCCCACTCTGAATGCGGTGTTCTTATAATGTCCCCACTCTGAATGCTGTGTTCTTATATTGTCCCCACTCTGAATGTGGTGTTTCTTAATAATGTCCCCACTCTGAATGCTGTGTTCTTAATAATGTCCCCACTCTCTGAATGCGGTGTTCTCATAATGTCCCCACTCTGAATGCGGTGTTCTTATGTCCCCACTCTGAATGTGGTGTTCTTAATAATTTCCCCACTCTGAATGCGGTGTTCTTAATAATGTCCCCACTCTGAATGCGGTGTTCTTATAATGTCCCCACTCTGAATGCGGTGTTCTTATAATGTCCCCACTCTGAATGCTGTGTTCTTAATAATGTCTCCACTCTGAATGCGTTGTTCTTATAATGTCCCCACTCTGAATGTGGTGTTCTTAATAATGTCCCCACTCTGAATGCGGTGTTCTTAATAATGTCCCCACTCTGAATGCGGTGTTCTTAATAATGTCCCCACTCTGAATGCGGTGTTCTTATAATGTCCCAACTCTGATTGCAGTGTTCTTATAATGTCCCCACTCTGAATACGGTGATCAGACATTTTATATATTTTCCTGCCTTTTATTTGTCTGGTGTGGAGCTTCTGAATGTAGAAAAGGCCAAATACCTGGGGCACGTCATCAGGAGTGACCTCAGTGATTACGATGACATTCAGAGGCAGTACTGTAAGCTGTATGGACAGGCTAACACTTAAGCACACCTCTCTATACTGCACACCTCTCTATACTGCACACCTCTCTATACTGCACACCTCTCTATACCGCACACCTCTCTATACCGCACACCTCTCTCTACCGCACACACCTCTCTATACTGCACACTTGTGGTGCAGATACAGTAAGAGTAAATTTTTGAAGCTGCAGGTTCATACAATTATGCATTTAGAATGTTACTGAGAGTCCCTCGTTGGACTAATGCCAGCTCACTGTTTGTTCTTAATAATGTCCCCACTCTGAATGCAGTGTTCTTATAATGTCCCCACTATTAATGCTGTGTTCTTAATAATGTCCCTACTCTGAATGCAGTGTTCTTATAATGTCCCCACTCTGAATGCAGTGTTCTTATAATGTCCCCACTCTGAATGCGGTGTTTTTAATAATGTCCCCACTCTGAATGCGGTGTTCTTATAATGTCCCCACTCTGAATGCAGTGTTCTTATAATGTCCCCACTCTGAATGCAGTGTTCTTATAATGTCCCCACTCTGAATGCGGTGTTTTTAATAATGCCCCCACTCTGAATGTGGTGTTCTTATAATGTCCCCACTATGAATGCTGTGTTCTTAATAATGTCCCCACTCTGAATGCGGTGTTCTTATGTCCCCACTCTGAATGCGGTGTTCTTATGTCCCCACTCTGAATGTGGTGTTCTTAATAATTTCCCCACTCTGAATGCGGTGTTCTTAATAATGTCCCCACTCTGAATGCGGTGTTCTTATAATGTCCCCACTCTGAATGCGGTGTTCTTATAATGTCCCCACTCTGAATGCTGTGTTCTTAATAATGTCTCCACTCTGAATGCGTTGTTCTTATAATGTCCCCACTCTGAATGTGGTGTTCTTAATAATGTCCCCACTCTGAATGCGGTGTTCTTAATAATGTCCCCACTCTGAATGCGGTGTTCTTAATAATGTCCCCACTCTGAATGCGGTGTTCTTATAATGTCCCAACTCTGAATGCAGTGTTCTTATAATGTCCCCACTCTGAATGCGGTGTTCTCATAATGTCCCCACTCTGAATGCGGTGTTCTTATGTCCCCACTCTGAATGTGGTGTTCTTAATAATTTCCCCACTCTGAATGCGGTGTTCTTAATAATGTCCCCACTCTGAATGCGGTGTTCTTATAATGTCCCCACTCTGAATGCGGTGTTCTTATAATGTCCCCACTCTGAATGCTGTGTTCTTAATAATGTCTCCACTCTGAATGCGTTGTTCTTATAATATCCCCACTCTGAATGTGGTGTTCTTAATAATGTCCCCACTCTGAATGCGGTGTTCTTAATAATGTCCCCACTCTGAATGCGGTGTTCTTAATAATGTCCCCACTCTGAATGCGGTGTTCTTATAATGTCCCAACTCTGAATGCAGTGTTCTTATGTCCCCACTCTGAATGTGGTGTTCTTAATAATTTCCCCACTCTGAATGCGGTGTTCTTAATAATGTCCCCACTCTGAATGCGGTGTTCTTATAATGTCCCCACTCTGAATGCGGTGTTCTTATAATGTCCCCACTCTGAATGCTGTGTTCTTAATAATGTCTCCACTCTGAATGCGTTGTTCTTATAATGTCCCCACTCTGAATGTGGTGTTCTTAATAATGTCCCCACTCTGAATACGGTGATCAGACATTTTATATATTTTCCTGCCTTTTATTTGTCTGGTGTGGAGCTTCTGAATGTAGAAAAGGCCAAATACCTGGGGCACGTCATCAGGAGTGACCTCAGTGATGACGATGACATTCAGAGGCAGTACTGTAAGCTGTATGGACAGGCTAACACTTAAGCACACCTCTCTATACTGCACACCTCTCTATACTGCACACCTCTCTATACTGCACACCTCTCTATACCGCACACCTCTCTATACCGCACACCTCTCTCTACCGCACACACCTCTCTATACTGCACACTTGTGGTGCAGATACAGTAAGAGTAAATTTTTGAAGCTGCAGGTTCATACAATTATGCATTTAGAATGTTACTGAGAGTCCCTCGTTGGACTAATGCCAGCTCACTGTTTGTTCTTAATAATGTCCCCACTCTGAATGCAGTGTTCTTATAATGTCCCCACTATTAATGCTGTGTTCTTAATAATGTCCCTACTCTGAATGCAGTGTTCTTATAATGTCCCCACTCTGAATGCAGTGTTCTTATAATGTCCCCACTCTGAATGCGGTGTTTTTAATAATGTCCCCACTCTGAATGCGGTGTTCTTATAATGTCCCCACTCTGAATGCAGTGTTCTTATAATGTCCCCACTCTGAATGCAGTGTTCTTATAATGTCCCCACTCTGAATGCGGTGTTTTTAATAATGCCCCCACTCTGAATGTGGTGTTCTTATAATGTCCCCACTATGAATGCTGTGTTCTTAATAATGTCCCCACTCTGAATGCTGTGTTCTTATGTCCCCACTCTGAATGCGGTGTTCTTATGTCCCCACTCTGAATGTGGTGTTCTTAATAATTTCCCCACTCTGAATGCGGTGTTCTTAATAATGTCCCCACTCTGAATGCGGTGTTCTTATAATGTCCCTACTCTGAATGCGGTGTTCTTATAATGTCCCCACTCTGAATGCTGTGTTCTTAATAATGTCTCCACTCTGAATGCGTTGTTCTTATAATGTCCCCACTCTGAATGTGGTGTTCTTAATAATGTCCCCACTCTGAATGCGGTGTTCTTAATAATGTCCCCACTCTGAATGCGGTGTTCTTAATAATGTCCCCACTCTGAATGCGGTGTTCTTATAATGTCCCAACTCTGAATGCAGTGTTCTTATAATGTCCCCACTCTGAATACGGTGATCAGACATTTTATATATAGGTTCATGAAACGCTGTGAGGACTCTTTCAATGTAAAATGAATATTTTTACTGTACAGAGCAGTGTTAGGCACACCTCTTATCTCTGGAGGAATTGGAGAAACTGTCTTTATAGAATGTTGTAAATATTGAAAGTTTGTGTTTTTTGTCTCTCTTCTGTTTTATATGGACCCTTGTGTGTGTCTGAATTAAAGATTTAGAAAAGAAAAAATAAATGAACTCAGCATTCTTTTAAAATTTGATTTTCTGCTCTCTTCCCTGGTCTGTCTCTGCTCTCTCCTCTGGTCTCTCTCTGGTCTCTCCCCTGGTCTCTCTCTGCTCTCTCCCCTGGTCTCTTTCTGGTCTCTCTCTTTGGTCTCTCTCTCTGGTCTTTCCCCCCTGGTCTCTCTCTGGTCTCTTTCTGGCCTCTCTCTGGTCTCCCCCCCCCCCCCCCCCGGTCTCTCTCTGGTCTCTCCTCAGGCCATCCACTCTGTGTCCTGGCACCATGAGGGGAAACAGTTTGTGTGCAGTCATTCTGATGGGACCCTGACTATGTGGGGCGTGCGGTCTCCGGTGAAGCCTCTGCAGATCATCACTCCACATGGTACGCACCACATTCATGGTCCAAACAGTTATCAGTGTTTTCTCTTTATTCATCAGTGTTTTCTCTCCATAACAGTTGCACCTCCAGCCGGTAACTCCCTCCTCATTTAGGGAAGAAGTAGCATTAGTAGTAGCAGTAGAAGTAGTAGTAACAGTAGAAGTATTAGTATTAGTAGCAGTAGCAGTAGTAGCAGGAGTATCAGGAATAGCAGGAAAAGTAGCAGTAATAGTAGTAGTAGGAGTAGTACTGTGAGATATAGATGCCATATTTGTATATTAAGTCTGTCTGTTCTCAGGGAAACAGACCAAAGACGGAAAGAAACAGGAGCTTTGTCGACCAATCCTGAAAGTGGAATACAAGAGCTCCAGGGCGGGGTGAGTGAGTGTGTGTGTGTGTCTGTATGTATGTGTCTTTGTGTGGGTGTGTCTGTATGTATGTGTCTTTGTGTGTGTGTGTCTGTATGTGTGTGTGTGTTTGTGTTTTGAGGTCCAGTGTGTGTGTGTTTGTGGTGAGGCTCAGTATGGGTGTGTTGTGAGGTCCAGTGTGTGCATTGTGAAGACCAGTGTGTGTGTGGTGAGGCCCTGTGTGTGTGTGTGTTGTGAGGCCCTGTGTGTGTGTGTGTTGTGAGGTCCAGTGTGTGTGTGGTGAGGCCCAGTATGTGTGTGTTGTGAGGCCCTGTGTGTGTGTTGTGAGGTCCAAAGTTATCTGACAGTTCCGTAAAAAAAAAATTCCGGAGGACCCGCTGCGTACATAGCTGCCCATGCGCCTGCCTGTTCACAAATCGCTTTTGGTGAAAATTTGACTTGTGATAATGTTCTTTTGATCAAAAGAAATCGGAGGTCCAGAGAAAGGGGTTTAAGGGTCCGAACTTGGAGCGCAGTCCGCCCTTTGGGGACCCTTGAACTAGTGTATTCATTAAAAGAAAAAGGAAGGAAGATTGCGAGGCCCTGTGCGACGGCACAGGTTGCACAGCCCCTCCGACGGGCTTGTGTGTGTGTGTGTTGTGAGGACCATTATGTACGTGTGTGTTGTGAGGTCTATTGTTTGTGTTATGAGGTCCAGTGTTTGTCTTGTGAGGACCAATATGTGTGTGTTGTGAGGACCAGTGTGTGTGAGTGTGTGTGTTGAGGTCCAGTTTGTGAGGACCTGTGTGTGTGTTGTGAGGTCCAATATGTGTGCATTGTGAAGACAAGTGTGTGTGTGTGTTGGGAGGACCAGTATGTACCTGTTTGTGTGTTGTGAGGTCTATTGTTTGTGTTGTGAGGTCAAGTGTGTGTGTGTGTGTGTGTTGTGAGGACCAGTTTGTGGTGTTGTCTATTGTTCATGTTGTGTGTTTTGAGATCCAGTGTGTGTGGGCTGTGAGGTTCAGTGTGTGTGTGTTGTGAGGACCAATATGTATATGTGTGTGTGTTGTGAGGTCCAGTGTGTGTGTGTGTGTTTGTGTGTGTGTTAGGTCCTGTGTGTGTGTGTTTCCCTCCCTTGCTCTCAGCTCAGTCTACTACATTTGTGGTGTTTTAATCTCATGCATTTCCTGTGTCTGTTTGAGTTGTCGCTGAGCCAAGGAGAAACTTCCTGGTGTGTGTCTGTGTGTGTTTTTGTGTGTGTGTGTGTGTGTGTGTGTGTGTGTGTGTGCGCGTGTGTGTGTGTGTGTCCAACAACAGGAAGTGCGGCTGCAGAATCCTCACTACTGAAAATACAACTGCAGAAGCACAGTGACTCTGTCTCAAGTTAAATCCAGTTTCTGCGTCTCTATACAGAGACAATGCTAACATGCTAGCTCAGTGCTAACCCGCTAGCTCAATAAAGCCCAATAGAGAAGTGCTCATGGTGAAGTCTTACTCCAATGTCTCTTACATGAAAAAGTAAACTCCTCTAGCTCAGTAACGGTTTTTTTGAGGCATTCCTTGTTGTCTGGTCTCTCTCTGGTTTCTCTCTGGTCTTTCTATCTGGTCTCTCTCTGGTCTCTCTCTGGTCTCTCTCTGGTCCCTCTCTGGTCTCTCTCTGGTCCATCTCTGGTCTCTCTCTGGTCTTGCTCTGGTCTCTCTCTCTGGTCTCTCTCTGGTCTATCTCTCTGGTCTCTCTGGTATGTTTTCAGCTCTGTCCTCCATGTCTTCAGAGTCCTTCCTGGTCTCTCTCTGGTCTCTCTCTGGTCTCTCTCTGGTGTCTCTCTGGTCTCTCTCTCTGGTCTCTCTCTGGTCTCTCTCTCTGGTCTCTCTCTGGTATGTTTTCAGCTCTGTCCTCCTGTCTTCACAGAGAGTCCTTCCTGGTCCTCTCTGGAGGTCTTTCGTATGAGACCATGGGTCGCAGAAGAGCCTGCCTCACAGTGATGCACGGGAAGAGCACAGCAGTGTTAGAGATGGACTCAGGCATCGTGGACTTCATCACTCTGTGCGAGACCCCCTACCCCAACGGTGAGAACTCCTGGTCTCTCTCTGATGTCTCTCTCTGTTCCCTCTCTCTGGTCTCTCTCTTGGTCTCTCTTGCTGGTCTCTCTCTCTGGTCTCTCTCGCTGGTCTCTCTCGCTGGTCCCTCTCTCTGGTCTCTCTCTCTCTGATGTCTCTCTCTGGTCTCTCTCTCTCTGGTCTCTCTCTCTGGCCTCTGTCTCTGGTCTCTCTCTCTGATGTCTCTCTCTGGTCTCTCTCTCTCTGGTCTCTCTCTCTGGCCTCTGTCTCTGGTCTCTCTCTCTGGTCTCTCTCTCTGGTCTTTCTCTCTGGTCTCTCTCTCTGGTCTTTCTCTCTGGTCTTTCTCTCTGGTCTCTCTCTCTGGTCTTTCTCTCTGGTCTTTCTCTGGTCTCTCTCTCTGGTCTCTCTCTCTGGTCTTTCTCTGGTCTCTCTCTCTCTGGTCTCTGTCTCTGGCCTTTGTCTCTGGTGTCTCTCTCTGGTCTTTCTCTCTGGTCTCTCTCTCTCTGGTCTCTCTCTGGTCTCTCTCTCTGGTCTCTCTCTGGTCTCTCTGGTCTCTCTCTGGTTTCTCTCTGGCCTCTGTCTCTGGTCTCTCTCTCTGGTCTCTCTCTCTCTGGTCTCTCTCTCTGGTCTCTCTCTCTCTGGTCTCTCTGGTCTCTCTCTCTGGTCTCTCTCTCTGGTCTCTCTCTCTGGTGTCTCTCTGGTCTCTCTCTCTGGTCTCTCTCTCTCTGGTCTCTCTCTGGTCTCTCTCTCTGGTCTCTCTCTCTGGTCTCTCTCTGGTCTAACCTGGTGTGTCTCAGACTTCCAGGATCCGTACGCGGTGGTGGTTTTGCTGGAGAAGGATTTGGTCGTGCTTGACCTGGGGCAGATTGGGTGAGTTGGAGTTTAAAGCTGAGGACCGTAACTTTCACACCACAACAATATTACCCACTGTTCCTGGTTCTTAAACCGTCTGCTTCAACCACTAGTTTTCTTTGGTCCTGGTCCTGCTCCTGGTCCTGGTCCTGGCTTTCACATCATGTATTTCTGTCTGTCACATGTTTAGATCAAAGAGAGGACCCCCCTCTTTCAGCCAATCAGCTCTCAGCCCAAAGAGGCAGATACTGACTCACAGGGACTTGTAGATACTGACTCACAGGGACCTCTAGAAACTGATTCGCAGGGACCTGTAGATACTGACTCACAGGGACGTCTAGATACTGACTCACAGGGACCTGTAGATACTGTCTCACAGGGACCTGTAGATACTGACTCACAGGGACCTCTAGATACTGACTCACAGGGACCTGTAGATACTGACTCACAGGGACCTGTAGATACTGACTCACAGGGACCTCTAGATACTGACTCACAGGGACCTGTAGATACTGACTCACAGGGATATATGTTATTTATGAGACTCTGTTCAACCTTTGTGATATTAATGAGACAATTTTTTTGTTTGTTCCTGTTTGTGTCTCTCTGTATATCTGTGTGTGTGTCTCTCTCTCTCTCTCTGTGTATGTGTGTGTCTCTCTCTCTGTATATGTGTTTCTCTCTCTCTCCGTGTATGTGTGTCTCTCTCTCTCTGTGTATGTGTGTCTCTCTCTCTCTCTGTATGTGTGTCTCTCACTGTGTATGTATGTGTCTCTCTCTGTGTATGTATGTGTCTCTCTGTGTATGTGTGTCTCTCTCTCTCTCTGTATGTGTCTCTCTCTCTGTGTATGTATGTGTCTCTCTCTCTGTGTATGTATGTGTGTCTCTCTCTCTGTGTATGTGTGTGTCTCTCTCTCTCTCTGTATGTGTCTCTCTCTCTGTATGTGTCTCTCTCTCTGTATGTGTCTCTCTCTCTGTGTATGTGTGTGTGTCTCTCTCTCTCTCTCTGTATGTGTCTCTCTGTATATGTGTGTGTGTGTGTGTGTCTCTCTCTCTCTCTCTCTCTGTGTATGTGTTTCTCTCTCTCTCTGTATATGTGTTTCTCTCTCTCTCTGTATATGTGTTTCTCTCTCTCTCTGTGTATGTGTGTCTCTCTCTCTGTGTATGCGTGTCTCTCTCTCTCTCTGTATGTGTCTCTCTCTCTCTGTGTATGTATGTGTCTCTCTCTCTCTGTATGTGTCTCTCTCTCTGTGTATGTGTGTGTCTCTCTCTCTGTATATGTGTTTCTCTCTCTCTCTGTGTATGTGTGTGTCTCTCTCTCTGTGTATGCGTGTCTCTCTCTCTCTGTATGTGTCTCTCTCTCTGTGTATGTATGTGTCTCTCTCTCTCTGTATGTGTCTCTCTCTCTGTGTATGTGTGTGTCTCTCTCTCTGCATATGTGTTTCTCTCTCTCTCTGTGTATGTGTCTCTCTCTCTCTGTATGTGTCTCTCTCTCTGTGTATGTATGTATCTCTCTCTCTGTATGTGTCTCTCTCTGTGTATGTGTCTCTCTCTCTCTGTATGTGTGTGTCTCTCTCTCTCTCTCTGTATGTGTCTCTCTCTCTGTGTATGTGTCTCTCTCTGTATGTGTGTCTCTCTCTGTGTATGTGTGTGTCTCTCTCTCTCTCTGTATGTCTCTCTCTCTCTCTGTATGTGTCTCTCTCTCTGTATGTGTCTCTCTCTCTGTGTATGTGTGTGTCTCTCTCTCTCTCTCTCTTTATGTGTCTCTCTCTCTGTGTATGTGTCTCTCTCTCTCTCTGTATGTGTCTCTCTCTCTGTGTATGTGTGTGTGTCTCTCTCTCTCTGTATGTGTCTCTCTCTGTGTATGTGTGTGTCTCTATGTGTATGTGTCTCTCTCTCTCTGTATGTGTCTCTCTCTCTGTGTGTCTCTCTCTCTCTGTATGTGTGTGTGTCTCTCTCTGTGTATGTGTGTCTCTCTCTGTGTATGTGTGTCTCTCTGTGTGTATGTGTGTGTCTCTCTCTGTGTGTATATGAGTGTCTCTCTGTATATGTGTTTCTCTCTCTGTTAATGTGTCTCTCTCTGTGTGTATATGTGTGTCTCTCTGTATATGTGTCTCTCTCTCTCTGTATGTGTCTCTCTCTCTGTGTATGTGTGTGTGTGTGTCTCTATGTGTATGTGTCTCTCTCTCTGTGTATGTGTCTCTCTCTCTCTGTATGTGTCTTTCTCTCTGTGTATGTGTGTGTGTCTCTCTCTGTGTATGTGTGTCTCTCTCTGTGTATGTGTGTCTCTCTCTCTGTGTATGTGTCTCTCTCTGTGTGTATATGTGTGTCTCTCTCTGTGTGTATATGAGTGTCTCTCTGTATATGTGTCTCTCTCTCTGTATATGTGTCTCTCTGTGTGTATATGTGTGTCTCTCTGTATATGTGTCTCTCTCTCTCTGTATATGTGTCTCTCTCTCTCTGAATATGTGTGTGTGTCTCTCTGTATATGTGTGTGTGGTTCTTTGTGTTACTGTGTGTGTGTGTGTCTCTGTGTGTGTCAGGTACCCCCCGTTTGAGAACCCCTACCCCTTCAGCCTGCATGAGTCCCCGGTCACCTGCTGTGAGTACTTTGCAGACTGTCCGGCAGAACTGATCCCAGCTCTGTACTCTGTGGGGACCAGGCAGAAGAGACCAGGACTCAGCAAGAAGGTACACACATAGTACTGAGACAGGACCAGCAGAGGCATGCAGGAGCACCGGGACAGCTGGTATTAGGAATGTGTGTGTTTGGAGAGGTTAGGCCACGCCCTCTTTCTGGTCATGTGCTGAACCACATAGTTCTGCCCATGTTTTTTTGTCTTGGTTTCAGGTCTCTCTCTGGTCTCTCTCTGGTTTCTCTATGGCATCTCTATTTTCTCCCTCTCTCTTCTCTCCTCTCTTCCTCTGGTCCCTTCCTCTTCTCTCTCTGGTGTTTCCCTCTGCTCTCTCTTCTCCATCTGGTCTCTCTTTCAGGTCTTTCTCTGTTCTCTCTCTCCTCTATCTTCTCTCTCTGCTCTCTCTCTGCTCCCTCTCTGCTCTCGCTCTGCTCTCGCTCTGCTCTCGCTCTGGTCTCCCTCTGGTCTCCCTCTGGTGTCTCTCTGGCCTCTTCCTCTGGTCTCTCTGGTATGTTCTACAATATATATGAGACGTTTTATTACAATCACTGTTCCAAACAAAGTGGTCTAAGTGGACTCCTCCTGGTCTGACCCTGACTCGTCCTGGTCCCTGCAGGAGTGGCCGATCAGTGGAGGAAACTGGGGCGAAGGAACTCAGAGCTTTGCAGAAATCATCGTCACAGGGTGAGACCATCACAAACCTCCTCATGGTTCTCAGATTAACCAAATCTTCTTTTCCACAAACCAGACACGCCGACGGAACCATAAAGTTCTGGGACGCCTCGTCTTGTGAGTACATCACTCTCTGGTCTCTCTCTCTGGTCCCTCTCTCTGGTTTCTCTCTGGTCTGTCTCTGGTCTCTTTCTGGTCTCTCCCTAGTCTCTCCCTGTCTCTCCCTGATCTCTCGCTGGTCTCTCGCTGGTCTCTCTCTGGTCTCTCCCTAGTCTCTTCCTAGTCTCTTCCTAGTCGCTCCCTGGTCTCTCTCTGGTCTCTCCCTAGTCTCTTCCTAGTCTCTTCCTAGTCGCTCCCTGGTCTCTCTCTGGTCTCTCTCCCTGGTCTCTTTCTGGTCTCTCCCTGGTCTCTCCCTAGTCTCTCTCTGGTCTCTCTTTCCTCTCTAGCTCCTCTCTCTCTGGTCCCTCTCTCTGGTCTCTCTCTCTTGTCTCTCTCTCTCTGGTCCCTCTCTCTGGTCGTTTTCTGATCTCTTTCTGGTCTCTCTCTGGTCCCTCTCTCTTGTCTCTCTTGTCTCTCTTGTCTCTCTCTCTGGTCTCTCTCTCTGGTCTCTCTCTGTGGTCCCTCTCTCTGGTCTCTCTCTCTTGTCTCTCTCTCTGGTCTGTCTCTCTCTCTGGTCTCTCTCTGGTCTCTCTCTCTGGTCTGTCTCTCTTGTCTCTCTCTCTGGTCTCGCTCTGGTCTTTATAGTTTTTGTGTTTCTCCAGTGATACTTCATGTCCTCTACAAGCTTAGAACAGCCAAAGTGTTTGAGCGCACGCAGCCGAGTGTGGACCGAGGCGGGGACAAGACCCTTGACAAGACCCTGGACAAGACCCTGGACAAGACCCTGGACAAGACCCTTGACAAGACCCTGGACAAGACCCTGGACAAGACCCTTGACAAGACCCTTGACAAGACCCATGACCAGACCCTGAACAAGACCCATGACCAGACCCCAGACCAAACCCCGGACCAGACTCCAGACCAAACCCCGGACCAGACCCCGGACCAGACCCCGGACCAGACCCCGGACCAGACCTCGGACCAGACCTTGGACCAGACCTTGGACCAGACTGGAGACCAGAATGCAGACACAGACGAGGTCAAAACCGTGGACAAGAATGTCGACCGTGGCACGGACCAGAACGTAGACCGGACCTCAGACCGGACCTCAGACCGGACCACAGACCGGACCGGGGAGGGCCTGGACTTGCTGGATGAGGACCCGTTTGCGGTTCAGTGCGTGAGGTGGTGTGTGGACAGTCGGCTGCTGTGCGTCGCCGGAGTCTCCGCTTACATCATCGTCTATCGTTTCAGCAAACAGGAAGTGACGCAAGAGGAAATACAGGTGAGAACATCAGCAAACAGGAAGTGACGCAAGAGGAAATACAGGTGAGAACATCAGCAAACAGGAAGTGACGCAAGAGGAAATACAGGTGAGAACATCAGCAAACAGGAAGTGACGCAAGAGGAAATACAGGTGAGAACATATGCAAACAGGAAGTGACGCAAGAGGAAATACAGGTGAGAACATCAGCAAACAGGAAGTGACGCAAGAGCAAATACAGGTGAGAACATCAGCAAACAGGAAGTGACGCAAGAGGAAGTAGGGCTGGGCGATATGGCTAAAAACTATCTCACAATATAAGTAATTCATATCGTTCGATAACAATATATATTGATTGTTTTTTATTTATTTTTTTAAACCTAAATAAATACATTTGACGTGTCGGCTAACACATGTTAGCAACCTTGTTTACAGTCACGGGGGAATGAGGCTGGAGCCAAATGTTTACAAGCAGTCTCCCCCATAGTTATTCCTGGTTTATTCCTGGTTTAATCCTAGTTTTGTTCTGGTTTAGCTCCTGTTTTGGCTGTTTTTGAGTGTCTCCATGACGGCTCCAGAAAAAGTTAATCTCTTGCTTTTGCATGGAGTCTCTATACCCTCTGCCTCTGCCACGCTGCACATGCTGTTCCTCGCACGGACGTGCATAACTATTGACACGGCACTGAAACACGATCTTTACATCCATGGCTATTATAATAGATCCACGATCCATGGACGCTACGCATGGTGCGGTTGTTGTTTTTACATTTCCCAGAATGTTTTGCGGTGTGTGGTCGACTGTGATTAGTCGAGAAGCCTTTGCCTACATCCCCCAGAATGCAGCGCGCTTGTGACTCGGCTTTACTTTCTGTGTTTTCTTCCTGTTTCTTCTAACGGAGTGAAGTGAAACTATCGAACATTCTATCGACCTCGTTTTCTATTGATAGCGAACACGTGTCTATCGCAATTTATACCGTTATCGTTTTATCGCCCAGCCCTAAGAGGAATTACAGGTGAGAACATCAGCAAACAGGAAGTGACGCAAGAGGAAGTACAGGTGAGAGCAGCCCCCTCATCAGCAAAAAGGAAATTATTTTTGTGTGTGGTCCGCTGTACTTATGAGGACTTTAGTTGGTTTTTATTCACTGTACTTACTGGGATTTTGCTGTACTTACGGGAACTTTAGTTGGTGTTTAGTTGCTGTACTTACGGGGACTTTAGTTGCTGTACTTACGGGGACTTTAGTTGGTGTTTTGTTGCTGTACTTATTGGGACTTTAGTTGCTGTGCTTATGGGGACTTTAGCTGGTGTTTAGTTCCTGTAATTATGGGGACTTTAGTTGGTGTTTAGTTCTGGACTTCTGTGTGTGTTGGACCAGCTGTACTTATGAGGACTTTTGTGTGTATACCTGTTGTATTTATGAGGACTGGTTTTTTGTATGTTCACCTGACATCACAAACTAATAAGTGTTTCCTGTTGTACTTATATGTGTGTGCGTTTACTTATTAGGATTTTGCTGTCTGCTTTCCTGTTGTACTTATACGGACCTCTGTGTGTTTGCCTGTTGTTCTTATGAGGACCTCTGTGTGTATTTAGCCTGTTCTTATGAGGTCTTTTGTCTTCAGCTGTTGGAGGTGCGAATGCGCAGTGACGCCTCGGACTGTGCGGTGGACTCTCCGGAGGTGGGGGGAGATCAGTGTCCTCCTCTGCCCCAGAACGCTTCCCTTTCCAGCCCAGAGGAGAACCAGGACCCCCGTGACCTCAGCAGGACCACCTCCAGTGAGGGGGGTGGAGCCAAGAACCACAAGGACGGCACTGCCTCTCTACAGTAAGCCAGAGAGGGACCAGAGAGGGAGAGACCATCTTTTCCTGGTCTCTCATATGGTGCTGGTGCAGTCTCTCTCATGTTGGCGTGTGTTCACTCCCAGGGTCCGGTCATCTGCGCTGAAGCAGTCTGCAGGTTTTCATGTGCAGCTGGTTGTACAGTTGGCGTGGGTTAATGGAGAGCCGCCTCAGCCAATCACGAGCCTCGATATCAACTCTTCCTTCGGCCTGTGAGTAAACCTGTGTTATTTAAACTAAAGTTACAGACCTGAGCTTTAAACATGTGTTATTTAGACTAAAGTTACAGACCTGAGCTTTAAACATGTGTTATTTAAAGTTACAGACCTGAGCTTTAAACATGTGTTATTTAGACTAAAGTTACAGACCTGAGCTTTAAACATGTGTTATTCAGACTAAAGTTACAGACCTGAGCTTTAAACATGTGTTATTCAGACTAAAGTTACAGACCTGAGCTTTAAACATGTGTTATTCAGACTAAAGTTACAGACCTGAGCTTTAAACATGTGTTTTCAGACTAAAGTTACAGACCTGAGCTTTAAACGTGTGTTTTCAGACTAAAGTTACAGACCTGAGCTTTAAACATGTGTTATTCAGACTAAAGTTACAGACCTGAGCTTTAAACATGTGTTATTCAGACTAAAGTTACAGACCTGAGCTTTAAACATGTGTTATTTAAAGTTACAGACCTAAGCTTTAAACATGTGTTATTCAGACTAAAGTTACAGACCTGAGCTTTAAACATGTGTTATTTAGACTAAAGTTACAGACCTGAGCTTTAAACATGTGTTATTCAGACTAAAGTTACAGACCTGAGCTTTAAACATGTGTTATTCAGACTAAAGTTACAGACCTGAGCTTTAAACATGTGTTATTCAGACTAAAGTTACAGACCTGAGCTTTAAACATGTGTTATTTAGACTAAAGTTACAGACCTGAGCTTTAAACATGTGTTATTTAGACTAAAGTTACAGACCTGAGCTTTAAACATGTGTGTGGCAGCCTGGTGGTTGGCAGTGGGGCGGCTGTGGCTGTGGTCGACATCGTTCAGAAGAAGTTGGTCCTGAACCTGAGCGTGGCAGAACTCTACAGCTGTGAACTGAAGCAGCCGCGCTCCCCCAGGAAGAGCAGGGCGCCCTCTTCAGGTCAGACTGGGAACTGTCACGCTGCATGTTTGTTGCATGTTTGGTTTCAGATTTTTGTCTTACCTTTTTATTTTCTCATATTTTTTCTTTCTTTCTCTCATCTCTCTCTTTCCTCTCTCTCCCTCTCTCTCTCGCTCCCTCTCTCTTCTCTCTCTCTCTCTCTCTTCTCTTTCTCTCCCCTCTCTCCTCCTTTTCTGCTCTCCCCCCTCTCTCTCTCTCATCCCATCACTCTCTTCCCTCTCTCTTTTCTCTCCTCTCCCCTCTGTCCTGTCTCTCTCTCCCCCTCTCTCCTCTCTCCCCCTCTCTCTCTCATTTTTTTCCTCTCTCCCCTCTGTCCTGTCTCTCTCCCCTCTCTCCTCTCTCCTCCCTGACTCTCCTCTCTCTCTCTCTCTCTCTCTCTCTCCTCCCTGACTTCCCCTCTCTCTCTCCCCCCTCTCATGTGTCTGCTGCCCTCTGCTGGTCAGACGCTCCTCCCACCTCCTGCATGTCCTCGTTGTCCTCTCTTTATTCAGAGTCTGTGAAAAAACTTCGCTCGTCTCATTTTCGTGAGTTTAGTTCTGACCAAAGGTTTCTCCTTCACTCCCCCTTCTCCCTCTTTCACTCCCCCTTGTCTCTCCTTTATCCTCCCTTCTCCCTCCTTCACTCCCCCTTGTTTCTCCTTTATCCCCCCTTCTCCCTCCTTCACTCCCCCTTGTTTCTCCTTTATCCCCCCTTCTCCCTTGTTCACTCCCCCTTCTCTCTCCTTTACTCCCCCTTCTCCCCCCTCACTCCCCTGAAGGTTGTACTGTAGGTTCATTTCCCACTTCTCCACCGACTGCTGCTGTTGTGTCCTTGGGCAAAACACGTAACCCCACTTTGCCTGAAGCCCCTGCTGAAAGGAGGATCTGACCCCTGTGTGTGACCCCTGACCTCTGTGTGTGACCTTTGACCCGTGTGTGACCTCTGGCCCCTGTGTGTGACCTCTGGTCCTGTGTCTGACCTCTGACCCCTGTGTGTAACTTCTGACCCCTGTGTGTGACCCATGACCTCTGACTCCATGTTGACCTCTGACCCCTGTGTTTCTTCCCAGCTCTGTGCGACGCTAACGATGGAACTGCCGCCACAGAGGAGCGCTGCCGATCGCCCACTTCAGGTATGAGCTGCTGATTCCCCCTTCAGGAGGAGGCTTGTGATGTCACACTTAACCGCCCTCGTCCTTTGTTAAAATGTTTTTAATAATAATGCATTGGTTTTATACGGCTTTGTTTGGACGATCAAAGTCTCTTCATATTTATTCTTTCGCTCCAAACTACTACTGTAGCCATAGCTGCCCTGGGGCACACTGAAAGAAGCGAGGCAACCAGTCTGTGCCATCGGCCCCTCCCACCACCACCAACCATTCACACACACACCAGACTCATTCTAATGTGGGGGAAGTGTCTTGCCTAAGGACACAACCACAGTTTGGCACTTTACAGCCGCAGCCGCCCCACTTTGACTCCTGCTGTTCCCAGAGGTCTCCCATCACAGCACTGACCAGGCCCTGCCTTGCTTAGCTTCTGAGTTCTGACAGGGTCTGGCTTTTTGGTATGGTTTGGTATGTTTTTTTTATTTTTACAGGGACAGTGTACAATAAACATTAGCCAGAAGGAGCGATGCCTTGTACCAGGTTGAAGCAGCAGTGCTAATGTCCACCTGTTGTCTCTGAGCAGTTTCCCAACGTCACTCTGGTCTGAACCGGGAAGACTTCAACCACATGACCTCTGACATCATGTGACCTGTGACATGTGACCTCTGACATCATGTGACGTCTGACATTATGTGACCCCTGACATCATGTGACATCTGACATCATGTGACATCTGACATCATGTGACCTGTGAAGTCATGTGACCTGTGACATCATGTGACCTCTGACCCCCAGGCTCCTCCCCTTGTAACTCTGACGATGAGCGCAGACACAAGTTCATTCAGAAGGGTAAAGGAGTGACTCATCCTCTTTAACAACAGACTGTCTCCGTGTCTGTGTCTGTCTCTGTGTCTGTCTCTGTGTCTGTCTCTGTGTCTGTCTCTGTGTCTGTCTCTGTGTCTGTCTCTGTGTCTGTCTCTGTGTCTGTCTCTGTGTCTGTCTCTGTGTCTGTCTCTCTGTCTGTCTCTCTGTCTGTCTCTCTGTCTGTGTCTCTGTCTGTGTTTGTGTCAGTCTCAGTCTGGTTAACCCTGGTGTTTGTTCCAGTGAAATCGAAGAGCAGGACGTTCTCTCGCTCCGTGGCCTCAGACTTCGGTAACTCTCGCTCTCTCGCTCTCTCTCTCGATCTTCTCTCTCTCTTCTCTCTCCATTTGCAGATGTTCTATTTTCCACCAATAACACAACAGAGAGGTGGCTCTGTGTAAAAATGACCCACATTATCTCTCTCTGGTCTCTCACTCAGGTCTTTCTCTGGTCTCTCTCTGGTCTCTCACTCAGGTCTTTCTCTGGTCTCTCTCTCTGGTCTCTCTATCTGGTCTCTATCTGGTCTCTCTCTGGTCTCTCTCTGGTCTCTCTCTGGTCTCTCTCTCTGGTCTCTCTCTGGTCTCTCTCTCTGGTCTCTCTCTCTGGTCTCTCTCTCTGGTCTCTCTGGTCTCTCTCTCTGGTGTCTCTCTCTGGTCTCTCTCGTGGGTCTCTCTGTGGTCTCTCTCGTGGGTCTCTCTGTGGTCTCTCTCTCTGGTCTCTCTCTGGTCTCTCTCTGGTCTCTCTCTGGTCTCTCTCTGGTCTCTCTCCCTCCCCTCTGTGTGGTCTCTCTCCCTGGTCTCTTCCTGGTCTCTGAGTATTGCACAGACCCCTCCTCTGCTGGTACTCTTGCTGGTCTATCCGCTGCTGGTTTCTCTCGTCAGTGGACTAACAATGATCAAAGGCTTCTGTTGCACTAACGATGGGTTCTTGCTTCTCTAACAATCGCCTTAAAGATCTTAAAGATCTGAGTTTAAAGTTAAAACACAGATGTCTGTTTTTGTTTCAGCAAAGATTTCCCGCAGGATTAGCTCGTCTGACGCGGGTAAGAGCTCGTCCGACTTGGGTCCAAAAACACGCCTCTTCAGCTTCTTCACGCTCTCTTGTTTCTCATGTGTTTGAACTTGACATAATCGTTTTCAGCACAGAAGAGGCGCAGTGCCACCACAAGGAGGCGCTGTCCCAATGATAGCAGCAGCAACCGTGAGTGGGGCCTGGTCCTGGTCCTGGTCCTGGTCCTGGTCCTGGTCCTAGGCCTGGATTGAGTTTGGTACTAACACAGAACTGCCTGGGTTTGGTCTGGACTATGTGACTGGATCTGGCCTGGTCTCTCTCTGGTCTCTCTTTCTGGTCTCTGGTTATGGTCCTAGTCCAGCCCAAACCCTCTGGTCCTGGTCCAGGTCTGGTCCAAATCCTCTGGTCTCTGGTTGAACAGGTGGAATTGCTTTGATCTCATACTAACACTGCACCGTGTTTAACACATATGGCTTTGATCTTTTACTTTGACCTCACAATACACATGTGTAATATGAGGTCCTTACACAGGTGTAATATGAGGTCCTTACACAGGTGTAATGTGAGGTCCATACACATTTGTAATATGAGGTCCTTACACAGGTGTAATGAGGTCCTAACACAGGTGTAATGTGAGGTCCTAACACAGGTTTAATGTGAGGTCCTAACAGGTGTAATGTGAGGTCCTTACACAGGTGTAATTTGTGGTCCTTACACAGGTGTAATGTACAGGTGTAATGTGAGGTCGATGAATCTCACTGGGGAAAAACTTGTAGAGTTTGTTTTCATGTTTTGCCTGTTGTTAAATTACTTCCTCTCTCCCCCACAGACCCCAGGGAGCCTGCGTTCAGCCGCTGCTCCAGCGTCAGCAGCATAGACTCACGTGAGGCCGTGTCAGTGTGTTATTTTGGGGAAAGTTTTGCACGTCGCGGGGACAGTGCTCCTGGACCCTGTCTGATGGTGGGGACCACACAGGGGACGGCGGCCATTTTGTCTCTGAGTGTCCCGTCTGCAGGAGACCAACGACACAGCCTCAGTGGGACCACCTGCGGTGAGTGTGACATAACCACAGTGTGACATCACCACAGTGTGACATCACCACAGTGTGACATCACCACAGTGTGGTACAGAAGAAGCTGATTTGAAAATAAGCTGGAGCCAGAGTAACAGGAGCAGACCTGTTCCTAAGGGTTAGGGTTAGGGTTACAGTTTGTCTTAGGGTTGCTAAGACAAACTAGAGTTTCCCTCTGATTGGTCTGTGCTCCCCCTCTCTGCTCCTCTATAGTAACAGTACTTCTGTGTCTCAGGTGTCGTCTCCCAGTTAGGAGGCGCACTCCTCCTCTGTGCGCTCCTGGACTCCTCCGGCTCTCTGCTGCCTCCTCCCTTTGAGCCGTGGTTTGACACCAACGCATCAGATGAGGAGAAGGAGCGAGCGAAGAGGAGGCGACCTGCCACGCCTCCTGGAGGCGCAGACGGGCAGGAGGCGCAGCTCCTCCTGCTGTGCTCAGAGAAGCAGATCAAAGTGCTGGCTCTCCCGTCGCAGAACCGACTCTACAAACACCGCGTCACCGACACCTCCTTCGTGCTGCACGCAGACGCCGTGGCGGTGGGCGGAGCCAACTGCGTCATGTGCTTCTGTGCCGACGGAACCATCCTGGCACTCAGGTGTTTATGTGATCTTATAGTCAGGTGTTTATGTGACCTTATAGTCAGGTGTTTATGTGATCTTATAGTCAGGTGTTTTATAGTATAGTCAGGTGTTTATGTGACCTTATAGTCAGGTGTTTATTTGACCTTATAGTCAGGTGTTTATGTGATCTTATAGTCAGGTGTTTATGTGATCTTATAGTCAGGTGTTTATGTGACCTTATAGTCAGGTGTTTTTGTGACCTTATAGTCAGGTGTTTATGTGACCTTATAGTCAGGTGTTTATGTGACCTTATAGTCAGGAGTTTATGTGATCTTATAGTCAGGTGTAAAGCCGCACCTCTCTATGAGCCTCACCTCTCTATGAGCTGCACCTCTCTATAAGCCTCACCTCTCTATGAGCTGCACCTCTCTATGAGCCGCACCTCTCTATAAGCCTCACCTCTCTATAAGCCTCACCTCTCTATATGCCTCACCTCCCTATGAGCTGCACCTCTCTGAGCCTCACTTCTCTCTGAGCCTCACCTCTCTATGAGCCTCACCTCTCTATAAGCCTCACCTCTCTATAAGCTGCACCTCTCTGAGCCTCACCTCCCTATGAGCTGGACCTCTCTATAAGCCTCACCTCTCTATAAGCCTCACCTCTCTATAAGCTGTACCTCTCCATAAGCCTCACCTCTCTATGAGCCTGCTGCAGTGGTCAAAATGCAGAAAAAAGTAGAAGTCCGGAATTTACAATATTAATATAGATATGCAATATATAACACTGTGTGTCTCTGTCTGTGTCCCTGTGTGTGTCCCTGTGTGTGTCTCTGTCTGTGTGTGTGTGTCTCTGTGTGAAATGTGTGTCTCTGTGTAAATGTGTGTCTCTGTGTAAATGTGTGTCTCTGTGTAAATGTGTGTCTCTGTGTAAATGTGTGTCTCTGTGTAAATGTGTGTCTCTGTGTAAGTGTGTCTCTGTGTAAATGTGTGTCTCTGTGTGTACATGTGTGTGTACATGTGTATCTCTGTGTGTGTGTCTCCGTGTGTGTGTGTGTGTGTGTGTGTGTGTGTAGTCTGCCCAGCCTGCGCCCCCTGCTGGCCGTCCCCTTCCTCCCCGTCACAGACATGAGGATCGCTCGGACCTTCTGTTTCTCTCACTGTGGTCAGGCCCTGTACCTGTGCTCCCCCTCTGAGGTCCAGAGGCTCAGCTACAGCAGGGAGACCAGCGAGCAGACCCAGGTGAGCCAGACCAGGACAAAGACCAGACTAGACCAGACCAGGACAAAGACCAGCCCCTTACCAGGCCTCAGAGTAAGTACCATAGCCCAAACAGTCTCTCGCTCCGCAACTGGTCACGGGTGCAATACACACAGATGCAATACACACAGATGCAATGCACACAGGTGCAATACACACAGGTGCAATGTGCAGGTGCAAGTTCAACACACAGGTGCAATACACACAGGCACAATGTGCAGGTGCAATACACACAGGCACAATGTGCAGATGCAAGTTCAACACACAGGTGCAATACAAAGGTGCTATATACACGGGTGCAATAAACATGTGCCCGACCCAGTCTCAGACCCAGGTGTGTGTTTCCGCAGGAGATGCTGAGTGAGCTGTTCACTGCGGTGGAGACGCCTGAGGCTCCGAACAGAGGCTTCTTCAAAGGACTGTTCGGAGGCGGAGCCCAATCCCTGGACCGAGAGGATCTGTGTGAGTATCCGAGTATCTCTGTGAGTATCTCTGTGAGTGTCTCTGTGAGTATCCGAGTATCTCTGTGAGTATCTCTGTGAGTATCTCTGTGAGTATCTCTGTGAGTATCTCTGTGAGTATCTCTGTGAGTATCTCTGTGTGTGTCTCTGTGAGTATCCGAGTATCTCTGTGTGTGTCTCTGTGAGTATCCGAGTTACTCTGTGAGTGTCTCTGTGAGTATCTCTGTGAGTATCCAAGTTACTCTGTGAGTGTCTCTGTGAGTGTCTCTGTGAGTGTCTCTGTGAGTGTCTCTGTGAGTGTCTCTGTGAGTGTCTCTGTGTGTGTCTCTGGGAGTGTCCGAGTATCTCTGTGAGTATCTCTGTGTGTGTCTCTGTGAGTATCCGAGTATCTCTGTGTGTGTCTCTGTGAGTATCCGAGTTACTCTGTGAGTGTCTCTGTGAGTATCTATGTGTGTGTCTCTGTGAGTATCCGAGTTACTCTGTGTGTGTCTCTGCGAGTGTCCGAGTATCTCTGTGTGTGTCTCTGTGAGTGTCTCTGTGAGTATCTCTGTGTGTGTCTCTGTGTGTGTCTCTGTGAGTGTCTCTGTGAGTGTCTCTGTGAGTGTCTCTGTGTGTGTCTCTGTGAGTCTCTAAGTATCTCTGTGAGTGTCTCTGTGTGTGTCTGTGTGTGTCTCTGTGAGTATAGTGTTGCACTGTCGTAATATCTGTTTTTACTACTGTCTTTTTATATTTGTGTTACTCTGCAGCACTTTGGGCAGTGTCTGTTGTTACTGTATAAATGTGCTCTAGAAATACATTTCACATGGACATGTGTGTCACATGTGTGATGTGACATGTGTGATGTCACATGTGTGATGTCTCACATGTGTGATGTCTCACATGTGTGATGTCTCACATGTGTGATGTCACATGTGTGATGTCACATGTGTGATGTCACATGTGTGATGTCACATGTTGCAGTTGGAGAAGCTGCCGCGGGGAAAGCATCCCGCAGTCTGGCGCAGCACCGTCCTGGTCCTGGTCCTGAGGGTCTGGAGACTGTGAAGGGAGCAGCCTCAGGGGTGGTGGGGGACCTGGCCCGGGCCCGAGTGGCTCTGGACGAGAGAGGACAGAAGCTGTCGGAGCTGGAGGACCGCTCGGCGGCAATGATGGCGAGCGCTGACTCCTTCTCCAAGCACGCTCACCACGTAAGTTAGACATTTATTTAATGTTAATTTAATGTATTAGTTTATTTGACAGGAACATTGTGCATTAATAAAACGTTACTGTAAATGCACCAGAATTAGGCTACTTTTCATCTGCAGTCCCTGGACAGGCCCATGGTCTCCCTGAAGATGGTGACAGTAAGAGTCAGACAATAATAACATGCAAACACACAGTCGGAGACTAGAAGAACTCAAACATCATAAAAACACAGTTCACACAAAAGATATGTTCAAAGCAATGAGTACATGGCCTAGAATAATGTCCACACGTATGAACTAATGTCCACACGTATGAACTAATGTCCACACGTACGAACTAATGTCCACACGTACGTATGAACTAATGTCCACACGTATGAACTAATGTCCACACGTATGAACTAATGTCCACACGTCTGTGGTGTAGAGTCTGGTGTGAACTCTGTTTGCTGGGATGGAGCTCCAGTCTCTGGCAGCGGTTACAGAGAATGCCCTGACTGTACAGCTGTGGTTACAGCTGTATTCACGGCTGTGTTACAGCTCTATTCACGGCTGTGTTACAGCTGTATTTACGGCTGTGTTACAGGTGTATTCACGGCTGTGTTACAGCTGTATTTACGGCTGTGTTACAGGTGTATTCACGGCTGTGTTACAGGTGTATTTACGGCTGTGTTACAGGTGTATTCACGGCTATGTTACAGCTGTATTTACGGCTGTGTTACAGGTGTATTCACGGCTGTGTTACAGGTGTATTCACGGCTGTGTTACAGGTGTATTTACGGCTGTGTTACAGGTGTATTCATGGCTGTGTTACAGGTGTATTCACGGCTGTGTTACAGGTGTATTTACGGCTGTGTTACAGGTGTATTCACGGCTGTGTTACAGGTGTATTCATGGCTGTGTTACAGGTGTATTCACGGCTGTGTTACAGGTGTATTTACGGCTGTGTTACAGGTGTATTCACGGCTGTGTTACAGGTGTATTCACGGCTGTGTTACAGGTGTATTTACGGCTGTGTTACAGGTGTATTTACGGCTGTGTTACAGGTGTATTCATGGCTGTGTTACAGGTGTATTCACGGCTGTGTTACAGGTGTATTTACGGCTGTGTTACAGGTGTATTCACGGCTGTGTTACAGGTGTATTCACGGCTATGTTACAGGTGTATTTACGGCTGTGCCTCTGTGTGTTGCAGATGATGCTGAAATACAAAGATAAGAAGTGGTATCAGCTCTGACCTGAAGACGTCTGTTTTAATTTATTTGGTTAGATTAAAGGTGCTGTCTGTGATGTCACACTCTCTGATGTCACACTCTGTGATGTCACACATTATCACTTTGTAAAGTCAGGTCCCCCAGCTTTAAACCTGAGCATCTCAGTTGGTGTCTCCTGTGATGACGTAAAGTGTATTTATATGGCAGGTCCAGACCCCGGTCCAGACCCCGGTCCAGACCCCGGTCCAGAATGATTTCCTTAAAGAATTTGTTTAATGTTTGTTGTCTGCAGCTGCTGTCGTCACGGAAACGTCTTTGTTTGACACCAGAACTCCCAGAGCAGTCATTTTGACTGTCCATCTCACTGGTCTCTTGGCATCTAATGTTCTTTGGCAGTTAAAAGAACTTTTCTCCAGACACTGGTCCTGGGTCAGCTTTGTTTTCCAGCGTTACCATAGCAACACACTGTTTACTGTTAGCATTAGCCTGTTAGCTTACTGCTATTTTGACTAGTTTATTATTAAAGATAAAACACATATACATGGGTTAATTGTTTATTAAAGAGTCAGTGTAAATCTCTGAGCTCTTGTTTGGATGGGAACAGTCCAAATGACTGCTCTGGGTCCTGGTGGTTGTGGTTTTACTTTTCCCTTTGCACTAAAATGAAATAATATATAAAACATGTTTTTATAGAATCATGATTAAAGGGGACGTCCCCTGAAGGTCTCAGCTGGAATCGTCTGATTTTAAATAAAAATATAAACTCAAACATTGTGTTTTATTTATTATTGAATAGGTATCTGAGGGGTTATCTTTTATTGACCGGTAGTGGGAGAGGGAGAAAGAAAAGAGAGACTAATAATGGTAAAAACATAGGAGGAGTTGAGATGCTGTAATCCAAGGGAGGGAGTGGAGGCGAGGGAGGGAGTGGAGGCGAGGGAGGGAGTGGAGGCGAGGGAGGGAGTGGAGGCGAGGGAGGGGGGTGGAGGCGAGGGAGGGAGTGGAGGCGAGGGAGGGGGGGCCGTAATGTTGGTGAAGAGGGTAGGCCTAACTAGGCATATGAATGTTTTTGGTAAGAAAGTAATGTTTATCCAGGCCACTTCTCACTCACACAGAGGTGGGACCAGGTGGCAGCAGATGGGACCAGGTGGGAGATGATCCCAGCAGCGTCCTGCATAATGTGTGACTGTGGTGCATTAAAAACATGATGGGATGTTGGCATTAAAAGTGTGTGCTTGAGATGTGGGAAGAGGACTTATTTTTTGTTATTTATTTATTATTTTGTTATTTTATTTATTTTTATGAATTATTAATTCCTTCATTAATTTATTCTTATTCCCTCATCAACATATCACCATAGAATGTATATAAATATGACATAAAACAGGGGTACAGTGGTGTAGCAGCAGAGAGAGAGAGAGGTGCAAAATACACCATGACATAATCAGTGGTAATAGGTAAAGTATGTAAGGTTAGCTTATGAGTGTGGGGTCTGGGATGAGGGGTCTGGGATGAGTGGGGTTTTCCCATGCAGAGGTGTGTGTGTTGGTTTTGGTTTTCCAGTTTATGAGTATTGTTTTTTTGGCGAAAGTTTGCGACATTAGCAGGTACTTTGATCTCGTCTGATTGGTGGGGAGGGTGGACATGTCTCAGAGGGAGGCGACATTGGGAGGTTGCAGCCAAGTGAAGTGATGAGTGACTGAGTGACGGGTTCCAGAGTGCTTGGACCGGAGTGCACTGCCAAAGAGCGTGAGTGTAATTGTCCCCACAACCCTGTGTGCCGAGGGGCCAGACGTCTGAAGTGGGTCATTGTTGGTCAGTTGTTGGTCTGTTGTTGGTCAGCTGTAACCAGTGTAGGATAACATTGTGTTTCAATGACGTCACCGTCTGTTCTTCCACTTCATCCATGACCGGGTCACAGCAGCTGCTCTACTCTACTCTACTCTACTCTACCCTACCCTACTCTACTCTACTCTAGTCTACTTTACTCTACTGTACTCTACCCTACTCTACTCTACTCTAGTCTACTTTACTCTGCTCTACTCTACTCTGCTCTACTCTACTCTACTCTACTCTACTCTGCTCTGCTCTGCTCTGCTCTGCTCTGCTCTGCTCTGCTCTGCTCTGCTCTGCTCTACTCTACTCTACTCTACTCTACTCTACTCTACTCTACTCTACTCTACTCTACTCTACTCTACTCTGCTTTACTCTACTCTACTCTACTCTACTCTACTCTACTCTACTCTACTCTACTCTACTCTACTCTACTCTACTCTACTCTACTCTACTGTACTCTGCTCTACTCTACTCTACTCTACTCTACTCTGCTCTGCTCTGCTCTGCTCTACTCTACTCTGCTTTACCCTACTCTACTCTACTGTACTCTACTCTACTCTACTCTACTCTACCCTACTCTACTCTACTCTCGTCTACTTTACTCTACTCTACTCTACCCTACTCTACTCTACTCTAGTCTACTTTACTCTACTCTACTCTACCCTACTCTACTCTACTCTACTCTACTCTACTCTACTCTGCTCTACTCTACTCTGCTCTACTCTACTCTACTCTACTCTACTCTACTCTACTCTACTCTACTCTACTCTACTCTACTCTGCTCTGCTCTACTCTACTCTACTCTACTCTACTCTACTCTACTCTACTCTACTCTGCTCTACTCTACTCTACTCTACTCTACTCTACTCTACTCTGCTCTGCTCTGCTCTGCTCTGCTCTGCTCTACTCTACTCTACTCTACTCTACTCTACTCTACTCTACTCTGCTCTGCTCTGCTCTGCTCTGCTCTGCTCTGCTCTGCTCTGCTCTACTCTACTCTACTCTACTCTACTCTACTCTACTCTACTCTGCTTTACTCTACTCTACTCTACTCTACTCTGCTCTACTCTACTCTACTCTACCTTACTCTACTCTGCTTTACTCTACTCTACTCTACTCTACTCTACTGTACTCTGCTCTACTCTACTGTACTCTGCTCTACTCTACTCTACTCTACTCTACTCTACTCTGCTCTGCTCTACTCTACTCTACTCTACTCTACTCTACTCTACCTACTCTACTCTACTCTACTCTACTCTACTCTGCTCTACTCTACTCTACTCTACTCTACTCTACTCTACTCTACCCTACTCTACTCTACTCTACTCTACTCTACTCTACTCTACTCTACTCTGCTCTACTCTACTCTACTCTACTCTACTCTACTCTACTCTACTCTACTCTACTCTGCTCTGCTCTACTCTACTCTACTCTACTCTACTCTACTCTACTCTACTCTACTCTACTCTACTCTACTCTACTCTACTCTACTCTACCCTACTCTACTCTACTCTACTCTACTCTACTCTACTCTACTCTGCTTTACTCTACTCTACTCTACTCTACTCTGCTCTGCTCTGCTCTGCTCTACTCTACTCTACTCTACTCTACTCTACTCTACTCTACTCTACTCTACTCTACTGTACTGTACTGTACTGTACTCTACTCTACTCTACTCTACTCTACTCTACTCTACTCTACTGTACTGTACTGTACTCTACTCTACTCTACTCTACTCTACTCTACTCTACTCTACTCTACCCTACCCTGCTCTGCTCTGCTCTGCTCTACTCTTCTCTACTCTACCCTGCTCTGCTCTTGCCCTGCTCTACTCTACTCTACTCTACTCTGCTCTGCTCTGCTCTGCTCTGCTCTGCTCTGCTCTGCTCTGCTCTACTCTACTCTACTCTACTCTACTCTACTCTACTCTACTCTACTACTACCTACTCTACTCTACTCTGCTCTGCTCTACTCTACTCTACTCTACTCTACTCTACTCTACTCTACTCTACTCTACTCTGCTCTGCTCTGCTCTACTCTACTCTACTCTACTCTGCTCTGCTCTACCTGCCTACTCTACTCTACTCTGCTCTGCTCTACTCTACTCTACTCTACTCTACTCTACTCTACTCTGCTCTACTCTGCTCTACTCTACTCTACTCTACTCTACTCTGCTCTACTCTACTCTACTCTACTCTAACTCTACTCTGCTCTACTCTGCTCTACTCTACTCTACTCTACTCTGCTCTACTCTACTCTACTCTACTCTACTCTACTCTACTCTGCTCTACTCTACTCTACTCTACTCTACTCTACTCTACTCTACTCTACTCTACTCTACTCTACTCTGCTCTACTCTGCTCTACTCTACTCTACTCTACTCTACTCTACTCTACTCTGCTCTACTCTACTCTACTCTACTCTACTCTACTCTACTCTACTCTACTCTGCTCTACTCTACTCTACTCTACTCTGCTCTGCTCTGCACTACTCTACTCTACTCTACTCTGCTCTGCTCTACTCTGCTCTACTCTACTCTACTCTGCTCTGCTCTACTCTACTCTACTCTACTCTACTCTACTCTACTCTACTCTACTCTGCTCTGCTCTACTCTACTCTACTCTACTCTACTCTGCTCTGCTCTGCTCTACTCTACTCTACTCTACTCTACTCTGCTCTACTCTACTCTACTCTACTCTACTCTACTCTACTCTACTCTACTCTACTCTACTCTACTCTACTCTGCTCTACTCTACTCTGCTCTACTCTACTCTACTCTACTCTGCTCTACTCTGCTCTACTCTACTCTACTCTACTCTACTCTGCTCTACTCTACTCTACTCTACTCTACTCTACTCTGCTCTACTCTGCTCTACTCTACTCTACTCTACTCTGCTCTGCTCTACTCTGCTCTACTCTACTCTACTCTGCTCTGCTCTACTCTACTCTACTCTACTCTACTCTACTCTACTCTACTCTACTCTGCTCTGCTCTACTCTGCTCTACTCTACTCTACTCTACTCTGCTCTGCTCTGCTCTGCTCTACTCTACTCTACTCTACTCTACTCTGCTCTGCTCTACTCTACTCTACTCTACTCTACTCTACTCTGCTCTCTCTACTCTACTCTACTCTACTCTACTCTGCTCTGCTCTGCTCTGCTCTACTCTACTCTACTCTACTCTGCTCTGCTCTACTCTGCTCTACTCTACTCTACTCTACTCTGCTCTACTCTACTCTACTCTACTCTACTCTACTCTACTCTGCTCTGCTCTGCTCTACTCTACTCTACTCTACTCTACTCTGCTCTACTCTGCTCTGCTCTACTCTACTCTGCTCTACTCTACTCTACTCTACTCTACTCTACTCTACTCTACTACTCTACTCTACTCTGCTCTACTCTGCTCTACTCTACTCTACTCTACTCTGCTCTACTCTACTCTACTCTACTCTACTCTACTCTACTCTGCTCTACTCTACTCTACTCTACTCTACTCTACTCTACTCTGCTCTACTCTACTCTTCTGGTCCTCTCTCTCGGGGCTCTCGCTCTGGTCTCTCTCGCTGGTCCCGCTCCTCTCTGGTCCTCTCTGTCTCTCTCTCTGTCCTCTCCTCTCCTCTGGTCTCTCTCCTGAGACGCTCTCCTCGGTCTCTTCTCTGGTCGCTCTCTCTGTTCTCTCACTCTCTGATAACTCTCTGTCTCTCTCTGGTCTCTCTCTGGTCTCTCTCTCTGAGTCCTCTCTCTGTCTCTCTCTGTCTCTCTCTGGTCCTCTCTCTGTATCTAAAAAATGAAACTGGTCTGTCCTGGTCTTAGTGTTCCTCTAGGCCTCAGGAGAATCCGAACTCACGGGGTCTAGTATGAACCGATCTGTTTGGTGAATTTCAGACCTGCCAGCAGCTTCTCTCTGTTTGGGTCTTGGGTTTTGGGTCTGGGTCTGGGTCTGGGGTCTGGTCCTGGGTCTACGGGTCCTACCATGGAGTCTGGGGTCCCGTCTTCCCTGCACTGGCTGCCTCTGCATGACCTCCGGCATACGTTTGAGGCTTAATTGACAACGTTAACCCGATGACCTGGAGGGGTGTAAAAGGATCGAAGGAGCGGGACCATGGTCAGCTCGGGTCCCATCCCGTCCACCGAGACCGCTCCTGACCGGTCCGAAGACTTCAACCGGGACCTGCCACGATCCCCGCACTACTGCACCCTGGAACCGGACCCCACTCAGACTCAGGCGGGTCCTCAGACTCAGGCGGGTCCTCAGATTCAGGCGGGTCCTCAGATTCAGGCGGGTCCTCAGTCTCAGGGGGGTCCTCAGACTCAGGGAGGTCCTCAGACTCAGGCGGGTCCTCAGACTCAGGCGGGTCCTCAGACTCAGAGTAAGGACTTTGTGACGTATCCGAAACTGAAGCTGAAGGTTTTGATCCGAGACAAACTGATGAAAGACGGAATTGACCTGAGAGACGCACCGTACACACAAGAGGTACACTCACACACACACACACAAGAGGTACACACACACACATACACACACACAAAAGGTACACACACACACACAAGAGGTACACACACACACATACACACACACAAGAGGTACACACACACACATACACACACACAAGAGGTACACACACTCACACATACACACACACAAGAGGTACACACACACAAGAGGTACACACACACACATAAGAGGTACACACACACACACGCACACACAAGAGGTACACACACATACATACACACACACAAGGGGTACACACACACACACATACACACGCACACACAAGAGGTACACACACACACACACACACACACACACTAGGTATACACACACATACACACTAGGTACACACACAAGAGGTATACACATATACACACTTGTGGATACATTCAAACCTGTATCAGCGAGGTCCCCATTGCGTAACTGTGTAAACAGATTCATGTCCCTACAAAGCTAGGAATACCAGCACACACTCCTCTCTCCTCTCCTTCCTCTCTCCTCTTCTCTCTCTCTCCTCTCTCTCCTCTCTTTCCTCTCTCTCTCCTCTTTCTCCTCTCTCTCTCCTCTCTCTCCTCTCTCTCCTCTCTCTCCTCTCTCTCTCCTCTCTCTCCTCTCTCTCGTCTCTCTCTCTCTCTCCACTCTCCTCTCTCTCTCCTCCTCTCTCCTCTCTCCTCCTCTCTTCTCTTCCCTCTCTCGCTACTCTCCTCCGCTGTCTCCTCTCTCTCCTCTCCTCTCCTCTCTTCAGTCACTCTCGTCTCTTCCTCTCTCTCGTCTCTCTCCGCTTCTCTCGTCCTCTCCTCGCTCTTCTCTCCCCTCTCTCTCCTCGACTCTCCTCCTCCTCGTCTCCTCACTCGCTCCGCTCTCTCTCCTCTCCCTCCTCTCTCCGCTCTCTCCTCTATCTCCTCTCCTCTCCGCGCTCGCTGCTCCTCTCTCCTCTCTCTCGGCCTCTCTCCTCTCTCTCCGTCTCTCCTCTCTCTCCTCTCGCGCCTCTCTCTCCTCTCTCGGCCTCTCTCCTCTCTACGCCTCTCTCGTCCTCCGCTCTCCCCTCTCTCTCTCCTCGCATACTCCTCTCTCTCTGTCTCTCCTCTCTCGTCCTCGCTCCTCTCTCTCCTCTCCTCCTCTCTCTCCTCTCTCCTCTCTCCTCCTCTCTCTCACTCTCTCCCGCTCTGCTCCTCTCAACTCCTCTCTCCGCTCCTCCTCTCCTCCTGTTCCTCTCGCTCACGCTCTCTCCTCTCTCTCTCTCTCTCTTCATCTCTCCTCTCTCTCCTCTCCATCCTCTCTCCTCTCTCTCCTCTCTCCTCCTCTGCTCTCCTCTCGTCCGCTCTCCCTTCTCTCTAAATCCTCTTCCTTCTCCTCTTCTCTCCGCTCACCTCTCTCTTCCTCCTCTGCTCGTCGCTCCTAAGCATCTCTCACTCCTCTCGCTCTCGCTCTCTCTCTCTCTCTCTCTCTCTCTCCTCTCTGCTCCTCCTCCTCCACTCGGCTCCTTTACTCTTCCTTTCTCCTCTCTCCTCCTCTTCACTCCTCTCCTCGCTCTCCCCTCCTCGTCTCATCCTCTACTCGCTCCTCTCTCCACCTCCCCTCCTCTCTCTCCTTTCTTCTCCTCTCCCCCCTCACTCGTCCTCTCTCTCACTCCTCCTCTCTTTCCTCCCCTCCTCGCTCCGCTCGTCTCCTCTCATCCTCTCTCTCCTCACTCTCCTCTCTCTCACTCTCTCTCCTCTCTCCTCCTCCTCTCTCCCTCTCTCCTCTCTCACTCTCTCTCTCTCTCTCCTGCGTCTCTCACTCTCTCTCCTCTCCCTCCTCTCTCTCGGCTCTCTCCACTCTCATCCCACGCCTCCTCTCTCCTCCGCTCTTCCTCTCTCTCTCTCTCTCGTCTCTCTGCCTCTCTCTCCTCTCTCTCCTCTACTCTCCTCACCCGCCTCTCTCTCCTCTCTCCTCTATCGCACTCTCTCTCTTCTCTCTCCTCTCTCTCCTCCTCTCCTCTCCCCCCCCCTCTTGCCTCACCCTCCTCTCTCTCCTCTCTCCTCTCTCCTCTCTCCTCTCTTCTCTCCTCGTCTCTCCTCTCCTCTCAGCCATCCTCTCCTCTCTCTCTCTCTCTGTTCGGTTTATGGCTCATGCAGTATAAATGACTCTGGGGCAGGTGCGGCTCTGACTTGTTTTATACTTTTAGCTCCTTTCTCCTCGAAATGGAACAGAGACGAGAGAGAGACGAGAGAGAGACGAGAGAGACCAGAGAGAGACCAGAGAGAGACCAGAGAGGGATGAGACTTAAGAGGTAGAGAAGTGTCCTTTCATGACTCTGATTCTTCATTATAAACATTTTCATGTCTCTAGTGCAAGGTTTCACTTTCTGTTTTTGTGAATACATCATACTTCATTAAAGAGTATGGAGACTACGCGAGACGAAAGGGACTAGAGACGAGACCAAGAGAGACACCAGTGGAGAGTCCAGAGAGAGACCAGAGAGAGACAAGGAGAGACACAGAGAGGAACCAGAGGAAGACCACAGTGAGAGACCAAGAAAGAAGAGACCAGAGGAGGAGGAACCAGAGACAGACAAGACAGACCAGAGGACAGACTCAGAGACAGACAGAGAGGAGACCAGAAAGAGACCAGAGAGAGAGACCAGAGAGAGAGACCTAAGAGAGACCAGAAGATGACCATAGATGAACCAAGAGAGACCAGAGAGAGACCCGCAGATAAGAGACCAGAGAGAGACCAAGAGAGACCAGAGAGAGAGACCAGAGAGTGACCAGGAGAGAGACCATAGAGAACCATAGCAAGACCATAGCGAGAGGTCTCTCTCTTTCATTATAATCTCAATAACAGTGATGTCTGCTGTGGGTCAGGATTATGTCATGAATCCTTCAATTTGTGACGTACGAGTGTAGTGTGTGTGTGGGGTTGCGTGTTATGTGAGGGGTGTGTATGGTTATTTGGATTTAAAGATCAAAAGAATCCACCCTGAACATGTCTGTGGTGAGCACCTCTCCTCTGACCCACATCTCACAGCTGTTTCCACATGAATAACATAGTCCCTGTTACCACGGCAACCAGATCCTTTTGAGACTCCGCAGCAGAGGCATTCATGAGCACAGGTCTCTTGTCTCTTTCTGGTCTCTCTCTCTGCTCTCCCTCTGGTCTCTCTACTTTGCTCACGCTCTTTACTTTGCTCACGCTCTTTACTTTGCTCACGCTCTTTACTTTGCTCACGCTCTTTACTTTGCTCACGCTCTTTACTTTGCTCACGCTCTACTTTGCTCACGCTCTCTACTTTGCTCACGCTCTTACTTTGCTCACGCTCTTTAACTTTGCTCACGCTCTTTACTTTGCTCACGCTCTTTACTTTGCTCACGCTCTTTACTTTGCTCACGCTCTCTACTTTGCTCACGCTCTTTACTTTGCTCACGCTCTTTACTTTGCTCACGCTCTTTACTTTGCTCATGCGCTTGACTTTGCTCACGCTCTTTACTTTGCTCACGCTCTTTACTATGCTCACGCTCTTTACTTTGCTCACGCTCTACTTTGCTCACGCTCTTTACTTTGCTCACGCTCTACTTTGCTCACGCTCTTTACTTTGCTCACGCTCTACTTTGCTCACGCTCTTTACTTTGCTCACGCTCTTTACTTTGCTCACGCTCTCTACTTTGCTCACGCTCTTTACTTTGCTCACGCTCTTTACTTTGCTCACGCTCTACTTTGCTCACGCTCTTTACTTTGCTCACGCTCTTTACTTTGCTCACGCTCTTTACTTTGCTCACGCTCTACTTTGCTCACGCTCTTTACTTTGCTCATGCTCTTTACTTTGCTCACGCTCTTTACTTTGCTCACGCGCTACTTTGCTCACGCTCTTTACTTTGCTCACGCTCTCTACTTTGCTCACGCTCTTTACTTTGCTCACGCTCTTTACTTTGCTCACGCTCTTTACTTTGCTCACGCTCTACTTTGCTCACGCTCTTTACTTTGCTCACGCTCTCTACTTTGCTCACGCTCTTTACTTTGCTCACGCTCTTTACTTTACTCACGCTCTTTACTTTGCTCATGCTCTACTTTGCTCACGCTCTTTACTTTGCTCACGCTCTTTACTTTGCTCACGCTCTTTATTTGCTCATGCTCTTTACTTTGCTCACGCTCTTCACTTTGCTCACGCTCTTTACTATACTCACGCTCTTTACTTTGCTCACACTCTACTTTGCTCACGCTCTTTACTTTGCTCACGCTCTACTTTGCTCACGCTCTTTACTTTGCTCACGCTCTCTACTTTGCTCACGCTCTTTACTTTACTCACGCTCTTTACTTTGCTCACGCTCTACTTTGCTCACGCTCTTTACTTTGCTCACGCTCTACTTTGCTCACGCTCTTTACTTTGCTCACGCTCTCTACTTTGCTCACGCTCTTTACTTTGCTCACACTCTTTACTTTGCTCACGCTCTACTTTGCTCACGCTCTTTACTTTGCTCACGCTCTTTACTATACTCACGCTCTTTACTTTGCTCACGCTCTTTACTTTGCTCACGCTCTCTACTTTGCTCACGCTCTACTTTGCTCCCGCTCTCTACTTTGCTCACGCTCTTTACTTTGCTCACGCTCTACTTGGCTCCCGCTCTCTACTTTGCTCACGCTCTTTACTTAGCTCACGCTCTACTTTGCTCACGCTCTTTACTATACTCACGCTCTTTACTTTGCTCACGCTCTTTACTTTGCTCACACGCTACTTTGCTCACGCTCTTTACTTTGCTCACGCTCTCTACTTTGCTCACGCTCTCTACTTTGCTCACGCTCTACTTTGCTCACGCTCTACTTTGCTCACGCTCTATACTTTGCTCACGCTCTACTTTGCTCACGCTCTCTACTTTGCTCACGCTCTTTACTTTACTCACGCCCTCTACTTTGCTCACGCTCTACTTTGCTCACGCTCTACTTTGCTCACGCTCTACTTTGCTCATGCTCTTTACTTTGCTCACGCTCTTTACTTTGCTCACGCTCTACTTTGCTCACGCTCTTTACTTTGCTCATGCTCTTTACTTTGCTCACGCTCTTTACTTTGCTCACGCTCTACTTTGCTCACGCTCTTTACTTTGCTCACGCTCTACTTTGCTCACGCTCTTTACTTTGCTCACGCTCTCTACTTCTCACGCTCTCTACTTTGCTCACGCTCTCTACTTTGCTCACGCTCTTTACTTTGCTCACGCTCTTTACTTTGCTCACGCTCTTTACTTTGCTCACGCTCTTTACTTTGCTCACGCTCTACTTTGCTCACGCTCTTTACTTTGCTCACGCTCTTTACTTTGCTCACGCTCTTTACTTTGCTCACGCTCTCTACTTTGCTCACGCTCTACTTTGCTCACGCTCTTTACTTTCACGCTCTTTACTTTGCTCACGCTCTACTTTGCTCACGCTCTACTACGCTCTCTACTTTGCTCACGCTCTACTTTGCTCACGCTCTACTTTGCTCACGCTCTTTACTTTGCTCACGCTCTCTACTTTGCTCACGCTCTCTACTTTGCTCACGCTCTCTACTTTGCTCACGCTCTACTTTGCTCACGCTCTCTACTTTGCTCACGCTCTTTACTTTAATCACGCTCTCTACTTTGCTCACGCTCTTTACTTTGCTCACGCTCTACTTTGCTCACGCTCTTTACTTTGCTCACGCTCTACTTTGCTCACGCTCTTTACTTTGCTCACGCTCTACTTTGCTCACGTTCTTTACTTTGCTCACGCTCTCTACTTTCACGCTCTCTACTTTCACGCTCTCTACTTTGCTCACGCTCTACTTTGCTCACGCTCTACTTTGCTCACGCTCGTTACTTTGCTCACGCTCTCTACTTTGCTCATGCTCTTTACTCTGCTCACGCTCTCTACTTTGCTCACGCTCTCTACTTTGCTCACGCTCTTTACTTTGCTCACGCTCTTTACTTTGCTCAAGCTCTTTACTTTGCTCACGCTCTTTACTTTGCTCACGCTCTTTACTTTGCTCGTGCTTTACTTTGCTCACACTCTCTACTTTGCTCACGCTCTTTACTTTGCTCACCCTCTTTACTTTGCTCACGCTCTTTACTTTGCTCATGGTCTTTACTTTGCTCACGCTCTCTACTTTGCTCACGCTCTTTACTTTGCTCACGCTCTCTACTTTAATCACGCTCTCTACTTTCACGCTCTACTTTGCTCACGCTCTCTACTTTGCTCACGCTCTTTACTCTGCTCACGCTCTCTACTTTGCTCACGCTCTCTACTTTGCTCACGCTCTTTACTTTGCTCACGCTCTTTACTTTGCTCAAGCTCTTTACTTTGCTCACGCTCTTTACTTTGCTCACGCTCTTTACTTTGCTCGTGCTTTACTTTGCTCACACTCTCTACTTTGCTCACGCTCTTTACTTTGCTCACCCTCTTTACTTTGCTCACGCTCTTTACTTTGCTCATGGTCTTTACTTTGCTCACGCTCTCTACTTTGCTCACGCTCTTTACTTTGCTCACGCTCTCTACTTTAATCACGCTCTCTACTTTCACGCTCTACTTTGCTCACGCTCTTTACTTTGCTCACGCTCTCTACTTTGCTCACGCTCTTTACTTTGCTCATGCTCTCTACTTTGCTCACGCTCTCTACTTTGCTCACGCTCTACTTTGCATACGCTCTTTACTTGGCTCACGCTCTTTACTTTGCTCGTGCTCTTTACTTTGCTCACGCTCTTTACTTTGCTCACGCTCTACTTTGCTCACGCTTCTACTTTGCTCACGCTCTTTACTTTGCTCACGCTCTACTTTGATCACGCTCTTTACTTTGCTCACGCTCTACTTTGCTCACGCTCTTTACTTTACTCACGCTCTTTACTTTGCTCACGCTCTCTACTTTGCTCACGCTCTACTTTGCTCACGCTCTTTACTTTGCTCACGCTCTCTACTTTGCTCATGCTCTTTACTTTGCTCTTTACTTTGCTCACGCTCTTTACTTTACTCACGCTCTCTACTTTGCTCACGCTCTACTTTGCTCACGCTCTCTACTTTGCTCACGCTCTACTTTGCTCACGTTCTTTACTTTGCTCACGCTCTCTACTTTGCTCATGCTCTTTACTTTGCTCTTTACTTTGCTCACGCTCTCTACTTTGCTCACGCTCTACTTTGCTCACGCTCTTTACTTTGCTCACGCTCTCTACTTTGCTCATGCTCTTTACTTTGCTCTTTACTTTACTCACGCTCTCTACTTTGCTCACGCTCTTTACTTTGCTCATGCTCTTTACTTTGCTCACGCTCTTTACTTTGCTCACGCTCTTTACTTTGCTCATGCTCTTTACTTTGCTCACGCTCTTTACTTTGCTCACGCTCTGTACTTTGATCACGCTCTTTACTTTGCTCACGCTCTCTACTTTGCTCACGCTCTTTACTCTGCTCACGCTCCTTACTTTGCTCACGCTCTACTTTGCTCACGCTCTACTTTGCTCACGCTCTACTTTGCTCACGCTCTTTACTTTGCTCACGCTCTTTACTCTGCTCACACTCTTTACTCTGCTCACGCTCTTTACTCTGCTCACGCTCTTTACTTTGCTCACGCTCTCTACTTTGCTCACGCTCTTTACTTTGCTCACGCTCTCTACTTTGCTCACGCGCTACTTTGCTCACGCTCTTTACTTTGCTCACGCTCTCTACTTTCACGCTCTCTACTTTCACGCTCTCTACTTTGCTCACGCTCTACTTTGCTCACGCTCGTTACTTTGCTCACGCTCTCTACTTTGCTCACGCTCTTTACTCTGCTCACGCTCTCTACTTTGCTCACGCTCTACTTTGCTCAAGCTCTTTACTTTGCTCACGCTCTTTACTTTGCTCACGCTCTTTACTTTGCTCACGCTCTTTACTTTGCTCACGCTCTTTACTTTGCTCGTGCTTTACTTTGCTCACACTCTCTACTTTGCTCACGCTCTTTACTTTGCTCACCCTCTTTACTTTGCTCACGCTCTTTACTTTGCTCATGGTCTTTACTTTGCTCACGCTCTCTAATTTGCTCACGCTCTTTACTTTGCTCACGCTCTCTACTTTAATCACGCTCTCTACTTTCACGCTCTACTTTGCTCACGCTCTACTTTGCTCACGCTCTTTACTTTGCTCACGCTCTCTACTTTGCTCACGCTCTTTACTTTGCTCATGCTCTCTACTTTGCTCACGCTCTCTACTTTGCTCACTTTCTACTTTGCATACGCTCTTTACTTGGCTCACGCTCTTTACTTTGCTCGTGCTCTTTACTTTGCTCACGCTCTTTACTTTGCTCACGCTCTACTTTGCTCACGGTTCTACTTTGCTCACGCTCTTTACTTTGCTCACGCTCTACTTTGCTCACGCTCTTTACTTTGCTCACGCTCTACTTTGCTCACGCTCTTTACTTTACTCACGCTCTTTACTTTGCTCACGCTCTCTACTTTGCTCACGCTCTACTTTGCTCACGCTCTTTATTTTGCTCACGCTCTCTACTTTGCTCATGCTCTTTACTTTGCTCACGCTCTTTACTTTACTCACGCTCTCTACTTTGCTCACGCTCTACTTTGCTCACGCTCTCTACTTTGCTCACGCTCTACTTTGCTCACGCTCTTTACTTTGCTCACGCTCTCTACTTTGCTCATGCTCTTTACTTTCTTTACTTTGCTCACGCTCTCTACTTTGCTCACGCTCTACTTTGCTCACGCTCTTTACTTTGCTCACGCTCTCTACTTTGCTCATGCTCTTTACTTTGCTCTTTACTTTACTCACGCTCTCTACTTTGCTCACGCTCTTTACTTTGCTCATGCTCTTTACTTTGCTCACGCTCTTTACTTTGCTCACGCTCTTTACTTTGCTCATGCTCTTTACTTTGCTCACGCTCTTTACTTTGCTCACGCTCTGTACTTTGCTCACGCTCTTTACTTTGCTCACGCTCTCTACTTTGCTCACGCTCTTTACTCTGCTCACGCTCCTTACTTTGCTCACGCTCTACTTTGCTCACGCTCTACTTTGCTCACGCTCTACTTTGCTCACGCTCTTTACTTTGCTCACGCTCTTTACTCTGCTCACGCTCTTTACTCTGCTCACGCTCTTTACTCTGCTCACGCTCTTTACTTTGCTCACGCTCTCTACTTTGCTCACGCTCTTTACTTTGCTCACGCTCTCTACTTTGCTCACGCGCTACTTTGCTCACGCTCTTTACTTTGCTCACGCTCTCTACTTTGCTCACGCTCTTTACTTTGCTCACGCTCTTTACTATACTCACGCTCTTTACTTTGCTCACGCTCTACTTTGCTCACGCTCTTTACTTTGCTCACGCTCTTTACTTTGCTCACGCTCTTTATTTGCTCATGCTCTTGACTTTGCTCACGCTCTTTACTTTGCTCACGCTCTTTACTATACTCACGCTCTTTACTTTGCTCACGCTCTACTTTGCTCACGCTCTACTTTGCTCACGCTCTTTACTTTGCTCACGCTCTCTACTTTGCTCACGCTCTTTACTATACTCACGCTCTTTACTTTGCTCACGCTCTACTTTGCTCACGCTCTTTACTTTGCTCACGCTCTACTTTGCTCACGCTCTTTACTTTGCTCACGCTCTACTTTGCTCACGCTCTTTACTTTGCTCATGCTCTTTACTTTGCTCACGCTCTTTACTTTGCTCACGCGCTACTTTGCTCACGCTCTTTACTTTGCTCACGCTCTCTACTTTGCTCACGCTCTTTACTTTGCTCACGCTCTTTACTTTGCTCACGCGCTACTTTGCTCACGCTCTTTACTTTGCTCACGCTCTTTACTTTGCTCACGCTCTTTACTATACTCACGCTCTTTACTTTGCTCACGCTCTACTTTGCTCACGCTCTTTACTTTGCTCACGCTCTTTACTTTGCTCACGCTCTTTATTTGCTCATGCTCTTTACTTTGCTCACGCTCTTTACTTTGCTCACGCTCTTTACTATACTCACGCTCTTTACTTTGCTCACGCTCTACTTTGCTCACGCTCTTTACTTTGCTCACGCTCTTTACTATACTCACGCTCTTTACTTTGCTCACGCTCTACTTTGCTCACGCTCTCTACTTTGCTCACGCTCTTTACTATACTCACGCTCTTTACTTTGCTCACGCTCTACTTTGCTCACGCTCTTTACTTTGCTCACGCTCTTTACTTTGCTCACGCTCTCTACTTTGCTCACGCTCTTTACTTTGCTCACGCTCTTTACTTTGCTCACGCTCTACTTTGCTCACGCTCTTTACTTTGCTCACGCTCTACTTTGCTCACGCTCTTTACTTTGCTCACGCTCTACTTTGCTCACGCTCTTTACTTTGCTCACGCTCTTTACTTTGCTCACGCTCTCTACTTTGCTCACGCTCTACTTTTCTCCCGCTCTCTACTTTGCTCACGCTCTTTACTTTGCTCACGCTCTACTTTGCTCACGCTCTCTACTTTGCTCACGCTCTTTACTTTACTCACGCTCTACTTTGCTCACGCTCTACTTTGCTCACGCTCTACTTTGCTCATGCTCTTTACTTTGCTCACGCTCTTTACTTTGCTCACGCTCTACTTTGCTCACGCTCTTTACTTTGCTCGTGCTCTTTACTTTGCTCACGCTCTTTACTTTGCTCACGCTCTACTTTGCTCACGCTCTTTACTTTGCTCACGCTCTACTTTGCTCACGCTCTTTACTTTGCTCACGCTCTCTACTTTCACGCTCTCTACTTTGCTCACGCTCTACTTTGCTCACGCTCTACTTTGCTCACGCTATTTACTTTGCTCACGCTCTTTACTTTGCTCACGCTCTTTACTTTGCTCACGCTCTACTTTGCTCATGCTCTTTACTTTGCTCACGCTCTTTACTTTGCTCACGCTCTTTACTTTGCTCACGCTCTCTACTTTGCTCACGCTCTACTTTGCTCACGCTCTTTACTTTCACGCTCTTTACTTTGCTCACGCTCTTTACTTTGCTCACGCTCTACTTTGCTCACGCTCTTTACTTTCACGCTCTTTACTTTGCTCACGCTCTTTACTTTGCTCACGCTCTCTACTTTGCTCACGCTCTTTACTTTGCTCACGCTCTTTACTTTGCTCACGCTCTACTTTGCTCACGCTCTTTACTTTGCTCACGCTCTACTTTGCTCACGCTCTTTACTTTGCTCACGCTCTACTTTGCTCACGCTCTTTACTTTGCTCACGCTCTTTACTTTGCTCACGCTCTCTACTTTTCTCACGCTCTACTTTGCTCACGCTCTACTTTGCTCACGCTATTTACTTTGCTCCCGCTCTTTACTTTGCTCACGCTCTTTACTTTGCTCACGCTCTACTTTGCTCATGCTCTTACTTTGCTCACGCTCTTTACTTTGCTCACGCTCTTTACTTTGCTCACGCTCTCTACTTTGCTCACGCTCTACTTTGCTCACGCTCTTTACTTTCACGCTCTTTACTTTGCTCACGCTCTTTACTTTGCTCACGCTCTACTTTGCTCACGCTCTTTACTTTCACGCTCTTTACTTTGCTCACGCTCTTTACTTTGCTCACGCTCTTTACTTTGCTCACGCTCTTTACTTTGCTCACGCTCTTTACTTTGCTCACGCCTCTTTGCTCACGCTCTTTACTTTGCTCACGCTCTACTTTGCTCACGCTCTTTACTTTGCTCACGCTCTACTTTGCTCACGCTCTTTACTTTGCTCACGCTCTTACTTTGCTCACGCTCTACTTTGCTCACGCTCTTACTTTGCTCACGCTCTACTTTGCTCACGCTCTTTACTTTGCTCACGCTTACTTTGCTCACGCTCTACTTTGCTCACGCTCTTTACTTTGCTCACGCTCTTTACTTTGCTCACGCTCTTTACTTTGCTCACGCTCTTACTTTGCTCACGCTCTTTACTTTGCTCACGCTCTTACTTTGCTCACGCTCTTTACTTTGCTCACGCTCTTTACTTTGCTCACGCTCTTACTTTGCTCACGCTCTACTTTGCTCACGCTCTTTACTTTGCTCACGCTCTTTACTTTGCTCACGCTCTTTACTTTGCTCACGCTCTTTACTTTGCTCACGCTCTTACTTTTTGCTCACGCTCTTTACTTTGCTCACGCTCTTTACTTTGCTCACGCTCTTTACTTTGCTCACGCTCTTTACTTTGCTCACGCTCTTTACTTTGCTCACGCTCTTTACTTTGCTCACGCTCTTTACTTTGCTCACGCTCTTTACTTTGCTCACGCTCTACTTTGCTCACGCTCTTTACTTTGCTCACGCTCTTTACTTTGCTCACGCTCTTTACTTTGCTCACGCTCTTTACTTTGCTCACGCTCTACTTTGCTCACGCTCTTTACTTTGCTCACGCTCTTACTTTGCTCACGCTCTTACTTTGCTCACGCTCTTTACTTTGCTCACGCTCTTTACTTTGCTCACGCTCTTTACTTTGCTCACGCTCTTTACTTTGCTCACGCTCTTTACTTTGCTCACGCTCTTTACTTTGCTCACGCTCTTACTTTGCTCACGCTCTTTACTTTGCTCACGCTCTTTACTTTGCTCACGCTCTTTACTTTGCTCACGCTCTTTACTTTGCTCACGCTCTTACTTTGCTCACGCTCTTTACTTTGCTCACGCTCTTTACTTTGCTCACGCTCTTTACTTTGCTCACGCTCTTTACTTTGCTCACGCTCTTTACTTTGCTCACGCTCTACTTTGCTCACGCTCTTTACTTTGCTCACGCTCTACTTTGCTCACGCTCTTTACTTTGCTCACGCTCTTTACTTTGCTCACGCTCTTACTTTGCTCACGCTCTTTACTTTGCTCACGCTCTTTACTTTGCTCACGCTCTTTACTTTGCTCACGCTCTTTACTTTGCTCACGCTCTTTACTTTGCTCACGCTCTTACTTTGCTCACGCTCTTTACTTTGCTCACGCTCTTTACTTTGCTCACGCTCTTTACTTTGCTCACGCTCTTTACTTTGCTCACGCTCTTTACTTTGCTCACGCTCTTTACTTTGCTCACGCTCTTTACTTTGCTCACGCTCTTTACTTTGCTCACGCTCTACTTTGCTCACGCTCTTTACTTTGCTCACCTCTTTACTTTGCTCACGCTCTTTACTTTGCTCACGCTCTTTACTTTGCTCACGCTCTTTACTTTGCTCACGCTCTTTACTTTGCTCACGCTCTTACTTTGCTCACGCTCTTTACTTTGCTCACGCTCTTTACTTTGCTCACGCTCTTACTTTGCTCACGCTCTTTACTTTGCTCACGCTCTTACTTTGCTCACGCTCTTTACTTTGCTCACGCTCTTTACTTTGCTCACGCTCTTTACTTTGCTCACGCTCTTTACTTTGCTCACGCTCTTTACTTTGCTCACGCTCTTTACTTTGCTCACGCTCTTTACTTTGCTCACGCTCTTTACTTTGCTCACGCTCTTTACTTTGCTCACGCTCTTACTTTGCTCACGCTCTTTACTTTGCTCACGCTCTTTACTTTGCTCACGCTCTTACTTTGCTCACGCTCTTTACTTTGCTCACGCTCTCTACTTTGCTCACGCTCTTTACTTTGCTCACGCTCTTTACTTTGCTCACGCTCTTACTTTGCTCACGCTCTTTACTTTGCTCACGCTCTTTACTTTGCTCACGCTCTTTACTTTGCTCACGCTCTCTACTTTGCTCACGCTCTACTTTGCTCACGCTCTTTACTTTGCTCACGCTCTTTACTTTGCTCACGCTCTCTACTTTGCTCACGCTCTACTTTGCTCACGCTCTTTACTTTGCTCACGCTCTCTACTTTGCTCACGCTCTACTTTGCTCACGCTCTCTACTTTGCTCACGCTCTTTACTTTGCTCACGCTCTCTACTTTGCTCACGCTCTTTACTTTGCTCACGCTCTACTTTGCTCACGCTCTTTACTTTGCTCACGCTCTACTTTGCTCACGCTCTTTACTTTGCTCACGCTCTCTACTTTGCTCACGCTTTACTTTGCCACGCTCTACTTTGCTCACGCTCTTACTTTGCTCACGCTCTACTTTGCTCACGCTCTACTTTGCTCACGCTCTTACTTTGCTCACGCTCTCTACTTTGCTCACGCTCTCTACTTTGCTCACGCTCTTACTTTGCTCACGCTCTCTACTTTGCTCACGCTCTTTACTTTGCTCACGCTCTTTACTTTGCTCACGCTCTACTTTGCTCACGCTCTACTTTGCTCACGCTCTCTACTTTGCTCACGCTCTTTACTTTGCTCACGCTCTCTACTTTGCTCACGCTCTTTACTTTGCTCACGCTCTTTACTTTGCTCACGCTCTTTACTTTGCTCACGCTCTTTACTTTGCTCACGCTCTTTACTTTGCTCACGCTCTCTACTTTGCTCACGCTCTTTACTTTGCTCACGCTCTTTACTTTGCTCACGCTCTTTACTTTGCTCACGCTCTTTACTTTGCTCACGCTCTTTACTTTGCTCACGCTCTTTACTTTGCTCACGCTCTTTACTTTGCTCACGCTCTTTACTTTGCTCACGCTCTCTACTTTGCTCACGCTCTTTACTTTGCTCACGCTCTTTACTTTGCTCACGCTCTCTACTTTGCTCACGCTCTTTACTTTGCTCACGCTCTACTTTGCTCACGCTCTTTACTTTGCTCACGCTCTTTACTTTGCTCACGCTCTTACTTTGCTCACGCTCTTACTTTGCTCACGCTCTTTACTTTGCTCACGCTCTCTACTTTGCTCACGCTCTTTACTTTGCTCACGCTCTTACTTTGCTCACGCTCTTTACTTTGCTCACGCTCTTTACTTTGCTCACGCTCTTACTTTCTCACGCTCTTACTTTGCTCACGCTCTCTACTTTGCTCACGCTCTTACTTTGCTCACGCTCTTTACTTTGCTCACGCTCTTACTTTGCTCATGCTCTTTACTTTGCTCTTTACTTTGCTCACGCTCTCTACTTTGCTCACGCTCTTTACTTTGCTCATGCTCTTTACTTTGCTCACGCTCTTTACTTTGCTCACGCTCTTTACTTTGCTCATGCTCTTTACTTTGCTCACGCTCTTTACTTTGCTCACGCTCTGTACTTTGATCACGCTCTTTACTTTGCTCACGCTCTCTACTTTGCTCACGGTCTTTACTCTGCTCACGCTCCTTACTTTGCTCACGCTCTACTTTGCTCACGCTTTACTTTGCTCACGCTCTTTACTTTGCTCACGCTCTTTACTTTGCTCACGCTCTACTTTGCTCACGCTTCTACTTTGCTCACGCTCTTTACTTTGCTCACGCTCTACTTTGCTCACGCTCTTTACTTTGCTCACGCTCTACTTTGCTCACGCTCTTTACTTTACTCACGCTCTTTACTTTGCTCACGCTCTCTACTTTGCTCACGCTCTACTTTGCTCACGCTCTTTACTTTGCTCACGCTCTCTACTTTGCTCATGCTCTTTACTTTGCTCTTTACTTTGCTCACGCTCTTTACTTTACTCACGCTCTCTACTTTGCTCACGCTCTACTTTGCTCACGCTCTCTACTTTGCTCACGCTCTACTTTGCTCATGCTCTTTACTTTGCTCACGCTCTCTACTTTGCTCATGCTCTTTACTTTGCTCTTTACTTTGCTCACGCTCTCTACTTTACTCACGCTCTCTACTTTGCTCACGCTCTACTTTGCTCACGCTCTCTACTTTGCTCACGCTCTACTTTGCTCATGCTCTTTACTTTGCTCACGCTCTCTACTTTGCTCACGCTCTTTACTTTGCTCACGCTCTTTACTTTGCTCATGCTCTTTACTTTGCTCTTTACTTTACTCACGCTCTCTACTTTGCTCACGCTCTTTACTTTGCTCATGCTCTTTACTTTGCTCACGCTTTTTACTTTGCTCACGCTCTTTACTTTGCTCATGCTCTTTACTTTGCTCACGCTCTTTACTTTGCTCACGCTCTGTACTTTGATCACGCTCTTTACTTTGCTCACGCTCTCTACTTTGCTCACGCTCTTTACTTTGCTCACGCTCCTTACTTTTGCTCACGCTCTACTTTGCTCACACTTTACTTTGCTCGTGCTCTTTACTTTGCTCACGCTCTTTACTTTGCTCACGCTCTACTTTGCTCACGCTCTCTACTTTGCTCACGCTCTTTACTTTGCTCACGCTCTACTTTGCTCACGCTCTTTACTTTGCTCACGCTCTACTTTGCTCACGCTCTTTACTTTACTCACGCTCTACTTTGCTCACGCTCTCTACTTTGCTCACGCTCTACTTTGCTCACGCTCTTTACTTTGCTCACGCTCTCTACTTTGCTCATGCTCTTTACTTTGCTCTTTACTTTGCTCACGCTCTTTACTTTGCTCACGCTCTCTACTTTGCTCATGCTCTTTACTTTGCTCTTTACTTTGCTCACGCTCTTTACTTTACTCACGCTCTCTACTTTGCTCACGCTCTCTACTTTGCTCACGCTCTACTTTGCTCACGCTCTTTACTTTGCTCACGCTCTCTACTTTGCTCACGCTCTTTACTTTGCTCTTTACTTTGCTCACGCTCTCTACTTTGCTCACGCTCTTACTTTGCTCACGCTCTTTACTTTGCTCACGCTCTCTACTTTGCTCATGCTCTTTACTTTGCTCACGCTCTACTTTGCTCACGCTCTTTACTTTGCTCACGCTCTTTACTTTGCTCACGCTCTTTACTTTGCTCACGCTCTTTACTTTGCTCACGCTCTTTACTTTGCTCACGCTCTTTACTTTGCTCACGCTCTTTACTTTGCTCACGCTCTTTACTTTGCTCACGCTCTTTACTTTGCTCACGCTCTTTACTTTGCTCACGCTCTTTACTTTGCTCACGCTCTTACTTTGCTCACGCTCTACTTTGCTCACGCTCTTACTTTGCTCACGCTCTTTACTTTGCTCACGCTCTTTACTTTGCTCACTGCTTCTTTCTTTGCTCCGCTCTACTTTGCTCACGCTCTTTACTTTGCTCACGCTCTTTACTTTGCTCACGCTCTACTTTGCTCACGCTCTTTACTTTGCTCACGCTCTTTACTTTGCTCACGCTCTTACTTTGCTCACGCTCTTTACTTTGCTCACGCTCTTTACTTTGCTCACGCTCTTTACTTTGCTCACGCTCTTTACTTTGCTCACGCTCTCTTTGCTCACGCTCTTTACTTTGCTCACGCTCTTACTTTGCTCACGCTCTTTACTTTGCTCACGCTCTTACTTTGCTCACGCTCTTTACTTTGCTCACGCTCTTACTTTGCTCACGCTCTACTTTGCTCACGCTCTTTACTTTGCTCACGCTCTTTACTTTGCTCACGCTCTTTACTTTGCTCATGCTCTTTACTTTGCTCACGCTCTTTACTTTGCTCACGCTCTTACTTTGCTCACGCTCTTTACTTTGCTCACGCTCTTTACTTTGCTCACGCTCTTTACTTTGCTCACGCTCTCTACTTTGCTCAGGCTCTTTACTTTGCTCACGCTCTACTTTGCTCACGCTCTACTTTGCTCACGCTCTTTACTTTGCTCACGCTCTTTACTTTGCTCACGCTCTCTACTTTTTTGCTCACCTTCTTTACTTTGCTCACGCTCTCTACTTTGCTCACGCTCTTTACTTTGCTCACGCTCTTTACTTTGCTCACGCTCTTTACTTTGCTCACGCTCTTTACTTTGCTCACGCTCTTTACTTTGCTCACGCTCTCTACTTTGCTCACGCTCTTTACTTTGCTCACGCTCTTTACTTTGCTCACGCTCTTTACTTTGCTCACGCTCTTTACTTTGCTCACGCTCTTTACTTTGCTCACGCTCTTTACTTTGCTCACGCTCTCTACTTTGCTCACGCTCTTTACTTTGCTCACGCTCTTTACTTTGCTCACGCTCTTTACTTTGCTCACGCTCTTTACTTTGCTCACGCTCTTTACTTTGCTCACGCTCTTTACTTTGCTCACGCTCTACTTTGCTCACGCTCTACTTTGCTCACGCTCTTACTTGCTCACGCTCTTTACTTTGCTCACGCTCTTTACTTTGCTCACGCTCTCTACTTTGCTCTCACGCTCTCTTACTTTGCTCACGCTCTTTACTTTGCTCACGCTCTCTACTTTGCTCACGCTCTTACTTTGCTCACGCTCTCTACTTTGCTCACGCTCTCTACTTTGCTCACGCTCTTTACTTTGCTCACGCTCTCTACTTTGCTCACGCTCTTTACTTTGCTCACGCTCTCTACTTTGCTCACGCTCTTACTTTGCTCACGCTCTACTTTGCTCACGCTCTTTACTTTGCTCACTCTCTACTTTGCTCACGCTCTTACTTTGCTCATTACTTTGCTCACGTCTTACTTTGCTCACGCTCTTACTTTCTCACGCTCTCTACTTTGCTCACGCTCTACTTTGCTCACGCTCTACTTTGCTCACGCTCTTTACTTTGCTCACGCTCTCTACTTTGCTCATGCTCTTTACTTTGCTCTTTACTTTGCTCACGCTCTCTACTTTGCTCACGCTCTCTACTTTGCTCACGCTCTTACTTTGCTCACGCTCTTTACTTTGCTCAGCTCTTTACTTTGCTCACGCTCTTTACTTTGCTCACGCTCTTTACTTTGCTGCTCTTTACTTTGCTCACGCTCTCTACTTTGCTCACGCTCTTTACTTTGCTCACGCTCTTTACTTTGCTCACGCTCTTTACTTTGCTCACGCTCTTTACTTTGCTCACGCTCTTTACTTTGCTCACGCTCTTTACTTTGCTCACGCTCTTTACTTTGCTCACGCTCTTACTTTGCTCACGCTCTTTACTTTGCTCACGCTCTCTACTTTGCTCACGCTCTTACTTTGCTCACGCTCTACTTTGCTCACGCTCTTTACTTTGCTCAGCTCTTTACTTTGCTCACGCTCTACTTGCTCACGCTTTTTGCTCACGCTCTTTACTTTGCTCTTGCGCTCTTTACTTTGCTCACGCTCTTTACTTTGCTCACGCTCTTTACTTTGCTCACGCTCTTTACTTTGCTCGTGCTTTACTTTGCTCACACTCTCTACTTTGCTCACGCTCTTTACTTTGCTCACCTCTTTACTTTGCTCACGCTCTTTACTTTGCTCATGCTCTTTACTTTGCTCACGCTCTCTACTTTGCTCACGCTCTTTACTTTGCTCACGCTCTCTACTTTAATCACGCTCTCTACTTTGCTCACGCTCTTTACTTTGCTCACGCTCTACTTTGCTCACGCTCTTTACTTTGCTCACGCTCTTTACTTTGCTCACGCTCTCTACTTTGCTCACGCTCTACTTTGCTCACGCTCTTTACTTTGCTCACGCTCTCTACTTTGCTCATGCTCTTTACTTTGCTCTTTACTTTGCTCACGCTCTTACTTTACTCACGCTCTCTACTTTGCTCACGCTCTACTTTGCTCATGCTCTTTACTTTGCTCTTTACTTTGCTCACGCTCTCTACTTTGCTCACGCTCTACTTTGCTCACGCTCTTTACTTTGCTCACGCTCTCTACTTTGCTCATGCTCTTTACTTTGCTCTTTACTTTACTCACGCTCTCTACTTTGCTCACGCTCTTTACTTTGCTCATGCTCTTTACTTTGCTCACGCTCTTTACTTTGCTCACGCTCTTTACTTTGCTCATGCTCTTTACTTTGCTCACGCTCTTTACTTTGCTCACGCTCTGTACTTTGATCACGCTCTTTACTTTGCTCACGCTCTCTACTTTGCTCACGCTCTTTACTCTGCTCACGCTCCTTACTTTTGCTCACGCTCTACTTTGCTCACGCTTTACTTTGCTCGTGCTCTTTACTTTGCTCACGCTCTTTACTTTGCTCACGCTTCTACTTTGCTCACGCTCTTTACTTTGCTCACGCTCTACTTTGCTCACGCTCTTTACTTTGCTTACGCTCTACTTTGCTCACGCTCTTTACTTTACTCACGCTCTTTACTTTGCTCACGCTCTCTACTTTGCTCACGCTCTACTTTGCTCACGCTCTTTACTTTGCTCACGCTCTCTACTTTGCTCATGCTCTTTACTTTGCTCTTTACTTTGCTCACGCTCTTTACTTTACTCACGCTCTCTACTTTGCTCACGCTCTACTTTGCTCACGCTCTCTACTTTGCTCACGCTCTACTTTGCTCATGCTCTTTACTTTGCTCACGCTCTCTACTTTGCTCATGCTCTTTACTTTGCTCTTTACTTTGCTCACGCTCTCTACTTTGCTCACGCTCTACTTTGCTCACGCTCTTTACTTTGCTCACGCTCTCTACTTTGCTCATGCTCTTTACTTTGCTCTTTACTTTAATCACGCTCTCTACTTTGCTCACGCTCTTTACTTTGCTCATGCTCTTTACTTTGCTCACGCTCTTTACTTTGCTCATGCTCTTTACTTTGCTCACGCTCTTTACTTTGCTCACGCTCTGTACTTTGCTCACGCTCTTTACTTTGCTCACGCTCTCTACTTTGCTCACGCTCTTTACTCTGCTCACGCTCCTTACTTTGCTCACGCTCTACTTTGCTCACGCTCTACTTTGCTCACGCTCTTTACTTTGCTCACGCTCTTTACTCTGCTCACGCTCTTTACTCTGCTCACGCTCTTTACTCTGCTCACGCTCTTTACTTTGCTCACGCTCTCTACTTTGCTCACGCTCTTTACTTTGCTCACGCTCTTTACTTTGCTCACGCTCTTTACTTTGCTCACACTCTTTACTTTGCTCACGCTCTTTACTTTTCTCACGCTCTCTACTTTGCTCACGCTCTCTACTTTGCTCACGCTCTTTACTTTGCTCACGCTCTTTACTCTGCTCACGCTCTTTACTTTGCTCACGCTCTTTACTTTGCTCACGCTCTCTACTTTGCTCACGCTCTTTACTTTGCTCACGCTCTCTACTTTCACGCTCTCTACTTTGCTCACGCTCTACTTTGCTCACGCTCTACTTTGCTCACGCTATTTACTTTGCTCACGCTCTTTACTCTTGCTCACGCTCTTTACTTTGCTCACGCTCTTTACTTTTCTCACGCTCTCTACTTTGCTCACGCTCTCTACTTTGCTCACGCTCTTTACTTTGCTCACGCTCTTTACTCTGCTCACGCTCTTTACTTTGCTCACGCTCTTTACTTTGCTCACGCTCTCTACTTTGCTCACGCTCTTACTTTGCTCACGCTCTCTACTTTGCTCACGCTCTCTACTTTGCTCACGCTCTACTTTGCTCACGCTCTACTTTGCTCACGCTCTTTACTTTGCTCACGCTCTTTACTCTGCTCACGCTCTTTACTCTGCTCACGCTCTTTACTCTGCTCACGCTCTTTACTCTGCTCACGCTCTTTACTTTGCTCACGCTCTCTACTTTGCTCACGCTCTTTACTCTGCTCACGCTCTTTACTCTGCTCACGCTCTTTACTCTGCTCACGCTCTTTACTCTGCTCACGCTCTTTACTTTGCTCACGCTCTCTACTTTGCTCACGCTCTTTACTCTGCTCACGCTCTTTACTTTGCTCACGCTCTTTACTTTGCTCACGCTCTTTACTCTGCTCACGCTCTTTACTATACTCACGCTCTCTACTTTGCTCACGCTCTACTTTGCTCACGCTCTCTACTTTGCTCACGCTCTCTACTTTGCTCACGCTCTTTACTTTGCTCACGCTCTTTACTTTGGTTCTGGACATTTTGGCTCTGATGAACTGGACATCTGATCTAAAATGTCCTGTTCAGACCAAGACCAAGACCAGGACCAGACCAGGACCGGGAGGAGACCAGGACCAGGACCAGGACCAGGACCAGTGAGAGTGTTTCTAAAGTGGGCGCAGCACTTTGAGGTCTGTGAAAAACAATGGTTCATGAAACTTTGATGTTTGGTCCAAAAGAGAAAGAATAAAAGCTTTATATAATCCTCTGTGTCCGAGTGTCCTGCGCTAATGCTAATGTAGCATACAGAGAGAGAGAGAGACACAGAGAGAGAGACACACACAGAGAGACACAGAGAGAGAGAGAGACACCGAGAGAGAGACAGAGAGAGAGCGACAGAGAGAGAGACATACACAGAGAGAGAGACACAGCAAGAGAGAGAGACAGAGAGAGAGAGACAGAGAGAGAAGACACAGAGAGAGAGAGACACACAGAGAGAAAGAGAGACACACAGAGGGAGAGAGACACACACACACAGAGAGAGACAGACAGAGAGAGACAAAGTGTAGTTGGGGATTCACTCAAACTGCGAGGTCCCAAAGTAACACACGTTCAAACTAGTATAATAATGTTTGCGCTAACGTGTGTGCGACCATGTGTGCTACCATGTGTGCTAACGTGCCTGCGACCATGTGTGCTAATGTGTGTGCGACCATGTGTGCTACCATGTGTGCGACCATGTGTGCTAACGTGCATGCGACCATGTGTGCTAACGTGCGTGCGACCATGTATGCTAACGTTTGCGACCATGTGTGCTACCCTGTGTGCTAACGTGCGTGCTACCGTGTGTGCTAACGTGCGTGCGACCATGTGTGCTACCGTGTGTGCTAACGTGCGTGCGACCATGTGTGCTACCGTGTGTGCTAACGTATCCATCTAAATGTTTAAAAAGAGTAAAAGCTTTTCTCTCTGAGTTGTAGCTGATGGAGGCTCTCTGACACTGACACAGGCAGAACATGCAACACTGTAGCGTTCTCATTTACCCTGAGGTTTAAAACTTTAGTCTCAAAAATATCTTTCAGTTTGAAGAGAAAGAGTCTTAAAGTGAAATGTTTTGAACAATCACATCGCAACTTGTTGTCTTTAGAGCCAGGAACTATAGTGATTAATACAGAGTCACTATAGTCCAGACCAGGACCACACCAGGACCAGACCAAGCAGGGAAATAATTATACAATGTAGATCCTTGTGTTTTCTGAACTTTTGTTTCAAGGACCTGTGTGAGGTCTGTGTGTGTGTGTGTGAGGTCTGTGTGTAATGGGGACCTGTGTGAGGTCTGTGTGTGTGTCTGCACGTCTGTCTGAGGTCTGTGTGTGATGGGGACCTGTGTGAGGTCTGTGTGTGTGTGTGTCTGCACGTCTGTCTGAGGTCTGTGTGTGTGTGTGTGTGTGTGTGAGGTCTGTGTATAATGGGGACCTGTGTGAGGTCTGTGTGTGTGTCTGCACGTCTGTCTGAGGTCTGTGTGTAATGGGGACCTGTGTGAGGTCTGTGTGTGTGTCTGCACGTCTGTCTGAGGTCTGTGTGTGATGGGGACCTGTGTGAGGTCTGTGTGTGTGCAGTGACGTCGGAACTATTTTCGGAAAGGGGGGGCGGGTTTTTTTTTGGTTGAGTCGGGGAGAGACAGAAATGTAGTAGACTGGATAACAACATATTATCTTAATGGTTAAGAATAATGAAAAAATATAAATTAAGTAAGGCACTTTTCAAACTGGAAATAATTTATTTCAAAGCTGCATAACAAACACGTGCGCACTGAAAGACAAACACAAGGCTCCAAATAAAAATTAAGCGCGTCAAAAAAGGTGGCTGTGTCATTTTTATAAGCTGCAACACCGGAACAATTTAAAGTAAATTGCACAACACTGACACTGACATGGAACAGTTTGCAATCATCTGAGGACTTTCAGATTTTTCCAAAAGTGGACCTTCTCTCAGTAGACCGACTGATGAATTGTTCAAGCAGAGAAGAAACATCGCATTCATCTAAGAGGTCACTATGCGCATTCATAATGGACAAATGTGTCAGTCTCTCCTGCTTCATTGTGTTGCGTAGCCAGGTCTTCAATCTGCGCAAGGCTGAGAAAGAGCGCTCAGAGGCTGCGACAGATATGGGCAGGGCATGACAGAGCTTCAAAAGCTTCTCCACCTCCGACAGCATGGAGCGGGTTTGGGGCTGCAAGGTGCGCAGGATAGACGCAACATCTTCAATCGTCAAAACTTCTCGCCCCCTGCACACGTCACTCAGTATGTCCAGCTCAAGACATAGTTTCTCTCGTGAAAAAGGGGTCAGATCCGGGGAACCCACATTAACTTGTTTCCCCTGGGCTGCCTCAAGAATGGCCTGCTCTCGCCCTGCAGCTACGCGGAGTCCCTCCTGATCAAAACGCCGCTCCACCTCTGAGCGCACCAAGTCCAAGGCCTCAAACATCTCCCTCTTCCACAGGCTTGGATAATCTGCAATATTAAACATAATATCACTTAAACAACAATACAATTTTATATGAGCTGCCTATTTAAACGTGCTCAAATTTGATTTCTTACTTTTGCATGTTCCAATTTTTCATGATATACATCGTTTGTGTATTATTAATTGTGTACATATTAATTCCAAGCTAATTTCTAAGGTGTACTATGATGTTTGTGTAGTATAGTATTATTTACATATTTTCATCTCCACAAGTTATTAGAACCATAGGCGGCTATACTATCTGTGTTTATTTGTTGCATTTTAATACATGCTGATTTTGTAAGCGACGTTCCTTTGTTTCAAAATACAGTTGGCATTATTATGATTTATTTATTTACCCTCTTTATCTCCCAACTCTTTATCCTCCTTCTCCGTTGTATGGCGAAAACGCACTGGGGTCTTGCTGATGCGCGCTTACTTTGGTGGCCACTGTAGCTTGTAGCGGTCTTCATATTGCTTCGTCTTGCCCACAAGATCGACGAAGGTTGCCTCGTGTCGCAGTGTGCTCAATCGCTGGCAAAGAAGTTTTGCAGCTTCCACTGATCCAAGGGCAGTGACTTTAGTGCCTTGTAGTGACCGAGCCACCGATTCACATGGGGAAAACACGGCAACACAAGCAAACAAACCAAAAACCGTGCGCGTAGTAAAGGCCTTTTTGATCAGGCCTGCCACTTTTGCGCGCGTCTCCCCCCTGACAGTCCTGTCGTTCTCCAAGGTTTGAAATGTCTGCAGCATCTCTCCATAGCAGGTCAGCAACCGCGACAGTGCCGCAACCCTGACGCACCACCGTGTTGGGCACAGGGAAAGCAGGTTAACCACTTCTCCACATCCGAGAAGAGACTGATAAAGGTTTTTTCTTTTTGCTGATTCATTTATGGTTACTGTGACTTCTCGAACGAAGTTCAATGTGTCAGCAACAAGGCGCACTTCTTTTGCCACTTCTTGCAGCACTAAATCCAGAGAGTGATTTGCACAATGAACAAACAGAGTCAGGACATGTTTCCTTCAATCTTGCCTGTACTCCCGTGAACCTCCCAGACATGTTGCTGGCTCCATCAAAACAGTAGCCTTTCAGCTTCTCCAAAGGCAAGTTGAGTCGAACGAGGACGTCTTTTATACATAAAAAGAGCATCTCTGCGGTTGTGTCCGGGGCGTTATAAAATCCCAAAAAGAAATTCTGAACGTCCAGATTGTCATCAGAAAACTGAACATTGATTGAAAACTGTTCTTTGCCACTCAAGTCAGTGGTCCCATCCGCAGTTAAGCCAAAAAAAGGACTTTGGCTGCTTTGGCTCCGATGTTTCTCTGGATGTAATGCGCAAAGAAAAATATCCATCTCAAAATAAATGGAAAAATTATTGATGACTCTTTTGCAATAGCAACAAATTTTAATGAATATTTTTTAAACATTGTCCAAAAACTGGCTCAGAATTTTCAAATTGTTTATCCCCCTCTCATAATCAGTAACAAATCAGAGTTTAATCTTAGTCCAATAACTAAAACCAAAGTTGAAAAAATAAGGACTGGGCTAAACAGCAGCAAAGCAAAAGATATTTATGGACTTGATACTTCTTTTCTTAAACAATATAGGGACATCTTCTCTGATCCGTTGACAACAATGATCAATCAATCAATTAGTGACGGGATTGTCACCCCTATATTTAAGTCTGGTGACAAACAAGAAATGAACAATTATCGTCCAATAAGCATCCTTCCAGCAGCGTCAAAAGTGCTCGAGAAGACAATGGCGGATCAACTTACCGCCCACTTTGACTCACAAGCGCTCTTAAACCCAATGCAGTTTGGTTTCAGACGGAAGTATTCAACAGACTCTGCCTGTTGCTACTTCCTGGAAACTGTCAGGGCATATGTGGATCAGGGAAGGGTGGTGGGAGCTGTCTTCCTTGATCTGCGTAAAGCTTTTGACACCGTCAACCATCAGATACTCTACAGTAAATTAAATCAATATAGTCTCTCTGAGCACACCCAAAACTGGATCTTATTTGAGCGACCGACATCAGTGTGTACGAGTAAATAACATCCAATCTGCGTTTAGAGCCACCTCAATGGGAGTGCCGCAAGGGTCTATTTTGGGACCCTTGCTTTTTAGCATCTATATAAATGACCTCCCTACAGTGTGCTCTGACAGTGACTTGATCATGTACGCTGATGATACGGTTATCTTCACTTTTGGGAAAAACGAGCTGGAGGTTGCTGACAAATTATCAAAAGAGATGAAAAAAGTTGCAGAATGGTTGCAGACGTCCTGCCTGACCTTAAATGTTGATAAAACGGTTTCAATGTTTTTTTCGAATAAACGTAAATTACAACAAACTCAAGAAATTCAAGTAAATGGACAAAAAATTAAAAATGTAAACGAAATGTAACCCTGTTAGTTTTGGCCCATTCTATCCTGTAATGCCATAAACACTGGTTATAAAATTAGATGTAGTTCCGGAGTTCACCAGTAGGGCGCAGCACACCGAATCAGTGTGACGCGCTTCTAGATCTTTCTTTGGCATCCATCTTGTTAAGCTGTGCACTTCGTCTTGAGACTAAACAAGAGGTAAACTTGGATAAAAGTTATCTTCATGCTTTAAATTATTTTTGAACCTAACTCAGACATGTATGAATATATTCTGCAGGACCTGTGAATGTTTGAACCAGTTGGAACTTACATGAAAAAAACGTTTTGAACGTTGAATATCCTGGTGAGTCCAGACCGCGGTTTCCGTTATGTTTTTACAGGTTGTAGCTCAGAGCAGGAAACATTCTCTTTTTATTAAGACGAACACATTGGCAGGACCCAAAGATGCAGGAAACAGTATTTATTAGTGATGGGTCCAGCAACACTGATACACCGGCGCATGTGCCGAGTTCGTTTGGCAAAACCTCGTATCGGCGCGCGTGTCGCTTTATGAAAAAGCCACGTGACCGATACAGCCGCAGTGTCGCTTGTCCCGACACGGCAAACTGTGTTTAAAAGGTTCCGCATCTGCAAGTGTCAGATAATAACCCTTAGTGTCAGAAAATAACCCTTTCAAAAAGGAAAAACATCCCATTTTACAGCGCGTTTAAAGAGAACCGGGTACGAATCCCTGTCGGACCTCAAAGGTTTATGTTGACATCACAGTCTTGAAGAATGATTTCGAGAAATTGAAGTGTAGAAAATGTCAAAGGTTTTTTCAAGTATACTTTAGTTGCCAGGGTTTACAGTGCACTTTGGACATGCTTATTGTTTTGAAAAATAAAAAAAATATAAAATCACTTAATGACATTTTACTATCACTTTAATTTTCACATAACAAATAAAATAATAACACAGGCAATGCAGTAACGTAATATTGTGTACAGACAAGTATGTAAAGCTCATTGAATCAGTGAGTTGCATGTAATGATTTATCAGATCCACCAGGCGTCAGTATAGAGCAGCACAAGCAACACTGTTGTGGCACAGTATCAATACAGTTCGTTGGATGTGCCGAAACGATACGTGAGGTTTCATTTACCCATCACTAGTGTGCAGTGAATGTGGTGTATAAAACAAAAGACAAACTCAAATGTGCAAAAAGGGAATGGGCGTGGTGGTTCAAGGTAGAGCCCACCAGGACAGGACCAAGCAGAGCAGCACAGGAGAGAAGTGAGCAGCTCTCAGCTCCCAGGTGAAGAGACCCACTGATGAGGGGCGTGGCATGGTGCAGGTGTGGACCTGCACATAGGAGGAGACGGCAGAGAAGGCAGACAAACCCCAGACAGCTCCCTCTCCTGGACAGAAAGGGCCTGGCCCGTAACAGTAAGTTGCAAACAGTAATGATGCACTTTATTCTGCTACTGTCTTCAAACAATCAATGTATTCTGTTCTGTTTTATTGTGTTTCATTATGTTTTTATCATAGCATTTTATTATGACCCATCGTGACAAGTGTTGTATTAAAATATAGGACACAGGAACTAATTACAGACACAAAGACACAACAAACCAACATCATAGAGTCACAACAAGGAACAGAAAACAAACATGAAAATGAAACACTGAACAGAATGGATTCTTTCCCCAAACCAGGAGTTAAGACTGAAGTGAGATCCTGTAGAGTCTGACTTTGGGTTCACAGGATGCAGCCTCAGCTCTGTCTCCTTCACTTTGGTCCAGATGCTTCAGACCTGCTTCAGACCTGCTTCTCTACAGGTTTTAATGTGTTTAGTAAGAGAAATCCTATGAGTAAAACACTTTTCACACTTTTCACAGACAAATGGTTTCTCTCCAGTGTGGATCCTCTGATGCACTTTGAGATGACCACTCTGAGAAAAACTCTGACCACAATCGTCGCAGCTGAAGGGCTTCTCTCCATTGTGGATTCTTTTGTGCTGGTTAAGATGTCCTCTTCGGGAAAAACACGTTCCACACTGGTCACACTCGTACGGCTTCTCTCCAGTGTGGCTCCGATGGTGAAGTGTGCGCTCTGCTGCTGTTTTAAAGGTTTTACTGCAGAAGTCACATGCAAATGGATTTTCTCCAGTGTGGATTCTCTCATGTGCTTTGTAGCTGGAAGACTGAGTAAAAATCTTCCCACAGTCTCCACAGACGAATGGTTTATCTCCAGTGTGGATTCTGTAGTGATCAGTGAGGTGAGATAAACGTGTAAAAGTCTTTTCACACTGGTCACATTGGTGAGGTTTCTCTCCTGTGTGGACATGCTGATGTTGGGTGAGCTGGTTTTTTCTCCTAAATGTTTTTTCACACTGGTCACACTCAAATGGTTTCTCTCCTGTGTGGATCTTCTGATGAGCTTTGAGAGTAGTCTCATGTCTAAAACTCTGATCACAATCGTCGCAGCTGAATGGTTTTTCTCCAGTGTGGATTCTGTTGTGGACCTTGAGATATTCTTTTCTAGTAAAACATGTTCCACACAGATCACACTCATATGGTTTTCCTCCAGAGTGAGTTCTGTGGTGGGTCTTTAGATCAGAAGCAGAGCTGCAGGTCTTTCCACACTGATCACAGGAGAACACCATTCTGTAGATGGACTTTGTAGATCTGCAACAAACACAACAACGTCAGATAATTCTAATATGTTTGATGGTGGTAGAAGTGAGAAATGATATTGTTCTCTTTCAACATCAAACATCGGGTTCTGAAATTAAAGCTGGTTGCTCCCAACCCATGGGCTACACCCCCCACCCTGTATAGGAGCCACTTCTACAACCTCAGTCCTGGGTCTACAGCCTCAGTCCTGGGTCTACAGCCTCAGTCCTGGGTCTACAGCCTCAGTCCTGGGTCTGCAGCCTCAGTCCTGGGTCTACAGCCTCAGTCCTGAGTCTACAGCCTCAGTCCTGGGTCTACAGTCTCAGTCCTGGGTCTACAGCCTCAGTCCTGGGTCTACAGCCTCAGTCCTGGATCTACAGCCTCAGTCCTGGGTCTACAACCTCAGTCCTGGGTCTGCAGCCTCAGTCCTGGGTCTGCAGCCTCAGTCCTGGGTCTACAGCCTCAGTCCTGGGTCTACAGCCTCAGTCCTGGGTCTGCAGCCTCAGTCCTGGGTCTACAGCCACAGTCCTGAGTCTACAGCCTCAGTCCTGGGTCTACAGCCTCAGTCCTGGGTCTACAGCCTCAGTCCTGGGTCTACAGCCTCAGTCCTGGGTCTACAGCCTCAGTCCTGGGTCTGCAGCCTCAGTCCTGGGTCTGCAGCCTCAGTCCTGGGTCTACAGCCTCAGTCCTGGGTCTACAGCCTCAGTCCTGGGTCTACAGCCTCAGTCCTGGGTCTACAGCCTCAGTCCTGGGTCTACAGCCTCAGTCCTGGGTCTACAGCCTCAGTCCTGGGTCTACAGCCTCAGTCCTGGGTCTACAGCCTCAGTCCTGGGTCTACAGCCTCAGTCCTGGGTCTACAGCCTCAGTCCTGGGTCTACAGCCTCAGTCCTGGGTCTACAGCCTCAGTCCTGGGTCTACAGCCTCAGTCCTGGGTCTGCAGCCTCAGTCCTGGGTCTACAGCCTCAGTCCTGGTCTACAGCCTCAGTCCTGGGTCTACAGCCTCAGTCCTGGGTCTACAGCCTCAGTCCTGGGTCTACAGCCTCAGTCCTGGGTCTACAGCCTCAGTCCTGGGTCTACAGCCTCAGTCCTGGGTCTACAGCCTCAGTCCTGGGTCTACAGCTCAGTCCTGGGTCTACAGCCTCAGTCCTGGGTCTACAGCCTCAGTCCTGGGTCTACAGCCTCAGTCCTGGGTCTACAGCCTCAGTCCTGGGTCTACAGCCTCAGTCCTGGGTCTCAGCCTCAGTCGTCTCAGCCTCAGTCCTGGGTCTACAGCCTCAGTCCTGGGTCTACAGCCTCAGTCCTGGGTCTACAGCCTCAGTCCTGGGTCTACAGCCTCAGTCCTGGGTCTACAGCCTCAGTCCTGGGTCTACAGCCTCAGTCCTGGGTCTACAGCCTCAGTCCTGGGTCTACAGCCTCAGTCCTGGGTCTACAGCCTCAGTCCTGGGTCTACAGCCTCAGTCCTGGGTCTACAGCCTCAGTCCTGGTCTACAGTCTCAGTCCTGGGTCTACAGTCTCAGTCCTGGGTCTACAGCCTCAGTCCTGGGTCTACAGCCTCAATCCTGGGTCTGCAGCCTCAGTCCTGGGTCTACAGCCTCAGTCCTGGGTCTACAGCCTCAGTCCTGGGTCTACAGCCTCAGTCCTGGGTCTACAGCCTCGGTCCTGGGTCTACAGCCTCAGTCCTGGGTCTACAGCCTCAGTCCTGGGTCTACAGCCTCAGTCCTGGATCTACAGCCTCAGTCCTGGGTCTACAGCCTCAGTCCTGGGTCTACAGCCTCAGTCCTGGGTCTACAGCCTCAGTCCTGGTCTACAGTCTCAGTCCTGGGTCTACAGTCTCAGTCCTGGGTCTACAGCCACAGTCCTGGGTCTACAGTCTCAGTCCTGGGTCTACAGCCTCAGTCCTGGGTCTGCAGCCTCAGTCCTGGGTCTACAGCCTCAGTCCTGGTCTACAGTCTCAGTCCTGGGTCTACAGTCTCAGTCCTGGGTCTACAGCCTCAGTCCTGGGTCTACAGCCTCAGTCCTGGGTCTACAGCCTCAGTCCTGGGTCTACAGCCTCAGTCCTGGGTCTATATACTCATCAGTCCTGGGTCTACAGCCTCAGTCCTGGGTCTACAGCCTCAGTCCTGGGTCTACAGCCTCAGTCCTGGGTCTGCAGCCTCAGTCCTGGGTCTGTAGCCTCAGTCCTGGGTCTACAGCCTCAGTCCTGGGTCTACAGTCTCAGTCCTGGGTCTACAGCCTCAATCCTGGGTCTGTAGCCTCAGTCCTGGGTCTACAGTCTCAGTCCTGGGTCTGCAGCCTCAGTCCTGGGTCTGTAGCCTCAGTCCTGGGTCTACAGCCTCAGTCCTGGGTCTGCAGCCTCAGTCCTGGGTCTACAGCCTCAGTCCTGGGTCTACAGCCTCAGTCCTGGGTCTACAGTCTCAGTCCTGGGTCTACAGCCTCAATCCTGGGTCTGTAGCCTCAGTCCTGGGTCTACAGTCTCAGTCCTGGGTCTACAGCCTCAGTCCTGGGTCTACAGCCTCAGTCCTGGGTCTACAGCCTCAGTCCTGGTCTACAGTCTCAGTCCTGGGTCTACAGTCTCAGTCCTGGGTCTACAGCCTCAGTCCTGGGTCTACAGTCTCAGTCCTGGGTCTACAGCCTCAGTCCTGGGTCTGCAGCCTCAGTCCTGGGTCTACAGCCTCAGTCCTGGGTCTACAGCCTCAGTCCTGGGTCTACAGCCTCAGTCCTGGGTCTACAGCCTCAGTCCTGGGTCTACAGCCTCAGTCCTGGGTCTACAGCCTCAGTCCTGGGTCTACAGCCTCAGTCCTGGGTCTATATACTCATCAGTCCTGGGTCTACAGCCTCAGTCCTGGGTCTACAGCCTCAGTCCTGGGTCTACAGCCTCAGTCCTGGGTCTACAGCCTCAGTCCTGGGTCTACAGCCTCAGTCCTGGGTCTGCAGCCTCAGTCCTGGGTCTACAGCCTCAGTCCTGGGTCTACAGCCTCAGTCCTGGGTCTACAGCCTCAGTCCTGGGTCTACAGCCTCAGTCCTGGGTCTACAGCCTCAGTCCTGGGTCTACAGCCTCAGTCCTGGGTCTACAGCCTCAGTCCTGGGTCTATATACTCATCAGTCCTGGGTCTACAGCCTCAGTCCTGGGTCTACAGCCTCAGTCCTGGTCTACAGTCTCAGTCCTGGGTCTACAGTCTCAGTCCTGGGTCTACAGCCTCAGTCCTGGGTCTACAGCCTCAGTCCTGGGTCTATATACTTATCAGTCCTGGGTCTACAGCCTCAGTCCTGGGTCTACAGCCTCAGTCCTGGGTCTGCAGCCTCAGTCCTGGGTCTACAGCCTCAGTCCTGGGTCTACAGCCTCAGTCCTGGGTCTACAACCTCAGTCCTGGGTCTGTACTTTTCGGCAGCTGCGACTCATTTACTGCACGAACAGAAACAGAAAGTCGCGTCACACAAATAAAAAAGAGGTTTTGTGGTTTCAGTCGAGACGGTTTTAAAAACATGAGAAATACCAGAGACCAGGTTTAGACCAGAGACTGAGACTAGAGACCAGGTTTAGACCAGGTTTAGACCAGAGACTGAGACCAGAGACCAGGTTTAGTCCAGGTTTAGACCAGAGGCTGGGACCAGAGACCAGGGTTAGACCAGGTTTAGACCAGAGACTGAGACCAGATACCAGGTTTAGACCAGAGACTGAGACCAGAGACCAGGGTGAGACCAGAGACTGAGACCAGAGACTGAGACCAGAGACTGAGACCAGGATTGAGACCAGGACTGAGACCAGGACTGAGACCAGGACTGAGACCAGGACTGAGGCCAGGACTGAGATCAGGACTGAGACCAGGACTGAGATCAGGACTGAGACCAGGACTGAGACCAGGACCAGCTTTAGAGCACATAACAGGGGGATTAAAGGCCTCAGCGTGGATCAGGGACCAGAGCTTTATAACCAGTGAATATTATACTGAACAAAACAAGAGAGAGACCAGAGGAAGACCAGAGGAAGACCAGAGGAAGACCAGAGGGAGACCAGAGAGACCAGAGAGACCAGAGAGAGACCAGAGGAAGACCAGAGAGAGACCAGAGGAAGACCAGAGAGAGACCAGAGGAAGACCAGAGGGAGACCAGAGAGACCAGAGAGAGACCAGAGGAAGACCAGAGGAAGACTAGAGGAAGACCAGAGAGAGACCAGAGAGACCAGAGAGAGACCAGAGAGAGACCAGGGGAAGACCAGAGGGAGACCAGAGGAAGACCAGAGAGAGACCAGAGAGACCAGAGAGAGACCAGAGGAAGACCAGAGGAAGACTAGAGGAAGACCAGAGAGATTCCAGAGAGACTAGAGAGACCAGAGAGAGACCAGAGCGATCAGAGAGAGAGACCAGAGAGACCAGAGGAAGACCAGAGAGAGACCAGAGAGAGAGACCAGAGATAGACCAGAGAGAGACCAGAGAGAGAGACCAGAGAGAGAGACCAGAGAGATCAGAGAGAGATCAGAGAGACCAGAGAGAGAGACCAATACTGTAGGTGTTTACAGAATCTGGAACCGGTTTGGACCAGTTTGAACAAGTTTGAACCGGTTTGAACCAGTTTGAACCAGTTTGAACCGGTTTGAACCGGTTTGGACCAGTTTGAACCGGTTTGAACCGGTTTGGACCAGTTTGAACCAGTTTGAACCGGTTTGAACCGGTTTGGACCAGTTTTCCACCTGCCCAAGCACTTTCCTCGCTCCTCCGCACCACAGGGACGTCTCCTACACTGAGCACAGTGGTAAAGCTGAGAGCAACCAGCAGGCAAACAGCCACTTCCTGTTCCTCCAGTTCAAAGGTCAAACAGCTGCAGGACTCACAGGGCGCTCACAGCAGGTCACTCCTCGGCTCTGGCTCTGGTTCTGGTCCTGGTTCTGGTTTTCAAACTCCTTCAGCTGCAAAAGAAAAAACAGAAGAGAGCTCTTTAACTGCACTCACTCAGGGGTCAGGAGGCGGGGTTTAGGGGTCAAGGTCAGAGGTCAGGGTGTGGAGCTCAGGGGTCAGTACCCGGGCCAGCGCCTCCTCGATGGAGATCATATGGTCCTTCACCATCAGCATCAGGTGGATCCGCTCCTCGTCTCCCATGGTAACCTCCGACGCCACGAAGCCCACGTCTGGAACAAGGAACTAAAGCTGAAGACCTGTGTCGACAAGGCTAACCGGCTAGCTTAATGCTAACCGGCTAGCTTAATGCTAACCGGCTAGCTTAATGCTAACCTGTTCGCTCAATGCTAACTCACCAGGAATCTGTAGTCAGGGCTCTATGTCCCCTCCCTCACCCCTGCTCATGCCCTTTGGGATCTAAACCAGTCCCAGACCCAGACCTAAACCAGTCCCAGACCCAGACCTAAACCAGTCCCAGACCCAGACCTAAACCAGTCCCAGACCCAGACCTAAACCAGTCCCAGACCCAGACCTAAACCAGTCCCAGACCCAGACCTAAACCAGTCCCAGACCCAGACCTAAACCAGTCCCAGACCCAGACCTAAACCAGTCCCAGACCTAAACCAGTCCCAGACCCAGACCTAAACCAGTCCCAGACCCAGATCAAATCCAGTAACAGTTCCAGTCTCACCTGCGCTCGTGAGTCGCACATTTTCCTTTGGAGATCTTCTGAAACTGTGCCACAGAGATCTGCGTCTGACCTCAGGTCTGGCCTCAGGTCTGGCCTCAGGTCTGGCCTCAGGTCTGGCCTCAGGTCTGGCCTCAGTTTTACCTGAAGCAATGTGGGAGAAACAGATAAATGTGAAACAGTGTTAGGCCCAGAACTGAGCCCTGAGGAACCCCACACAAGCTTTAAAGCTGAGGAACGTAACTTTCAGACCACAATAACAGTTCATCACAGGTGTTTACTGGTCCTGGTCTAAAGTTACAGACCCCAGCTTTAAACACGTGACATCACTCACCTCGGGGGCCTCCCTCAGACTGGGACCTGGTTCCTTTGACCCTGTAACAGACAGACTCAGTCACAGCTAAACACCAGAACAAACCTGTTCTTCACCTGGTCCTAGGAGCTGCTCTCCACATGGTGCTGGGCTCTAACCAATGGGCTCTAAACCAACGGGCTCACAGCTGGTTTCACACGTCACATGACCACCACCGAACACTGTGCCACGCAAATAAACTACTGCAGACTGCACACAGAGCAGAGCGGGGTCTGAACAAAGAGAAACTCTGAGTCTGCAACTTCCCCAGAGAGGGAGGGAAGGGAGGAGGGGAGGGGAGGAGAGGAGAGGGAGGGGAGGGGTTAGGAGTGGAGGAGAGAGGGGAGGAGGGGAGGGGATGGGAGAGAGGAGGAGAGAGGATGGGGGAGGGGATGGGAGAGAGGAGGGGAGGGGGAGAGGCTCTAAGGCCCTGTTTATACAGACTTTGCATAAACGACTCTGCAAAGTGAAAGCGTGGACACAGCGCCTGAAGACGGTGCAGTTCCAGCGTCCGGCCAGTAGGGGGCAGTGGAACCAACATCATTCTGCATTTAACAGAAGCAGCAACAAACTGAAACTGCAGCCGTGGTTTGGACGAAGGAGTAGAACTCAGTAACACCTGAAGCACACAGTGATCCGCCACCATTTTGTTTACCTTTGTTCTACTGCACCTGTTTCTTCCATGGATTCATAATAACATCTGGATACAGTATAAGCTTATATCTGTCCCACCCATGCCATGGCCACAGGGGGCGCTGTGGTGCTGCAGACTAAACTCACGTTACCCAGAAAAATGTCCATAGAACTCAATGTGAACTAAAACAGACCTCAGCTGACAGAGAACCTGACAGAGAACCTACAGAGAACGTACAGAGAACCTGACAGAGAACCTGACAGAGAACCTGACAGAGAACCTACAGAGAACCTGACAGAGAACCTACAGAGAACCTGACAGAGAACCTACAGAGAACCTGACAGAGAACCTACAGAGAACCTGACAGAGAACCTGACAGAGAACCTGACAGAGAACCTACAGAGAACCTGACAGAGAACCTACAGAGAACCTGACAGAGAACCTACAGAGAACCTGACAGAGAACCTGACAGAGAACCTGACAAAGAACCTACAGAGAACCTGACAGAGAACCTGACAGAGAACCTACAGAGAACCTGACAGAGAACCTCACAGAGAACAGTTATTCTTCAGTTTTCCATAAGTCCACCAGTGAAACAGACTCTGCTCTGGGGTGCCCTGCCCCTGGTCCTGCCCCTGGTCCTGGTATTACTCTTTGGCTTATTCCTGAAATATTAGAATTGTTTGTTTTTTGGCCCAGATTTGTTTTTGGCCCTGTCTAGTCCTGCTCAGTCTAGCCCTGCCCAGTCTAGCCCTGCCCACTCTAGCCCTGCCCAGGCCAGTCCATCTCTGCCCAACTCAGTCCAGCCCAGCCCTGCCCAGCCCAGTCCTGCCCAGTCTAGCCCTGCCCAGCCCAGTCCATCCCAGTCCAGCCCTGCCCAGCCCAGTCCATCCCAGTCCAGCCCTGCCCAGCCATGTCCAGCCCAGTCCATCCCAGCCCGGTCCAGCCCAGTCCAGCCTAGTCCAGCCCTTCCCAGTCCAGTCCAGCCCAGCCCTGCCCATCCCAGTCCGGTCCAGCCCAGCCCACTCCTGCCCAGTCCAGCCTAGTTCAGCCCTTCCCAGCCCAGTCCAGTCCAGCCCAGCCCTGCCCATCCCAGTCCAGTCCAGCCCAGCCCAGTCCTGCCCAGTCCAGCCCTTCCCAGTCCAGTCCAGTCCTGCCCAATCCAGCCCAGTTCTGCCCAGTCCAGCCCTTCCCAGCCCAGTCCAGCCCAGCCCAGTCCTGCCCAGCCCAGCCCAGCCCAGCCCAGCCCAGTTACCTTTTGTACATTTTGTAATAAACCTTATTAGTCATTACGACACCAAATATGGGCGAGTTTTGCGGATCTCCCGGGGCCCATGTAGGTCAGGGGGCTTGGATTCTTGTGTATTTCATTTCCGCATTCAGAACTACAGATATGCAACTGGACTACAAAGATGGCCGTCCAGATCTGCAGAGCTCTGATTGGACAGAACCGCTCCCACTGGTTTAAACCATAGACTGTATATATTAACGGACAGAGTCACGCCTATCTCCGCCGTTCTAACTAATGGGCCAAACATTGTGCTCTACTGGAGCAATCCAAAATGGCCGCGAGTGGTCCCGCCCACAAGAAAATTGTGAAAAAACACATCTGCGCATGCGTCAGTCGGTGCAGCTCCATTCATTTGAACGAGAGACTTCTAAAGTCCACAGCGACTAAACTAGACTGGTCCAAAAAAATCCACCCCCCTCAGCATTGACACACATGTGGAACGGAGCTTTGGGCCAAGAGACAACTTTTGGTCCATCCTGTAAAGACGTTTTCGAGAGGCCTGCCAATGCTATATGTTAGCATTGGCTAATTCTTATTCCGGGTCCACCCCTACAGGCCCAGGGTGGTATTGCAGCATGTCAGCGCACGTCATTTTGGCCACTTTTGAGCCGGGACCCGCCCCCACTGGTTTAAACATACAGAATGAAACACACTCACCTCCTCTGCACCTCCGGGGTCGAGGAGTTACTATGGAGACCCAGAGACTCCTGTGAAGGGGGGGAGAGGGGGAGGCAGGAGAGAGGGGGAGATGTGAGAGAGAGGGGAGATGATAGAGGGAAGAGAGGGTAGGGTGGGAGAGAGGGGGGGGGGGGGGGAGAGAGGGGAGAGAGAGGGGAGAGGAGAAAGGGTAGAGACGGGGGAGAAGAGAGAGGGAAGAGAGAGAGGGGAGAGAAGAACATTTGAGAATCATGTTTGAATTTGTCACAAGGAGAAAATGCAAACTGTTCTTTAATAAAAAATTTTTTATAAAGAATCAAACAGAAAAATGAACCTGGATCTGAGAGCGAAGCAGCAGCGAGGACGAAAGAGACTCCACTTTGACCTGAAACACACACACAGGGTTAAAGACACACAAACATAGGTGCCCATAACACACACACACAGACTTCACACAGACACCCACACAGGACTCACATAGGTCCTCATAACACAGGTTCACAAAACACACACACGCACACACACACACACACACACACACACACTCACCATCTCAGAGTGCTGCAGAACTTTGCGTCTGCGGAGTTCCTCCATCCTCTCGCTCACGTCGCTCACACACGTTCCATAGTAACACGAATAAAGCTGAGCGAGAGTCCGCAGGGAGCCGGGAGAGCCGTCCTACACACACACACACACACACACAGCGAGAGAGAGATTTGAGCTGAGTGAGAGTCTGCAGAGAGCTGTCCTACACACACACACATACAGTAAATGTTTTTTTTATTTATATAAACACGTAGACCTCACATAGGTCCCCATAACATACAGATCCCCATTACACACAGACAAACACAGGTCCCCATAACAAACAAACCTCACAGAGGTCCCCATTACACACAGACACACACAGGTCCCCATAACAAACACACCTCACACAGGTCCCCATAACACACATAGGTCCCATTACACACAGACACACACACACACACAGGTCCTCATAACACAAAGGCCTCTCTCACTCAAACACACAGACCTCACACAGGTACCCATAACACAGACGATACACAGACAGATACACATACAGACCTCGCACAGGACCCCATTACACACAGACCTCAGACAGACACACACACACAAAGACCTCACACAGACACACACAGACCTCGCACAGGTCCCCATCACACACAGACACGCACACACACACACACACATAGACGTCAGAACTAGGGGTGCGGGGGGTGCGGCCGCACCCCCTCCCTTCCGACCTTGTATACGGTCAGACGCCATGAGCCCCACAGAAAATAATAATAAAACATACATTTTAACTCAATGTGTTTCGTCTGTCTTGCATTTAGATGTATCTTGTTTCTGTGATGGCTTCATACAACTCAATGTGACGTAGGTTAAATTTATAATCAAAAAAATTATAAATAAATAAAATATATATTGTTTCGCAGGCATTGTTGTTGTTTGTTCCCGCGCATCAGCTATTGTTAGCCTTCGTCACATAGACTGTCATAGCAAGATCAACCGATTCAGTTATGGCTCAGACAAGAATTTCTTCATACTTTTTGAAAGCGGCCGACCCAGCGAAGCATCCAAGAGCGACACCTGGAGCTCAGAGTGTGCCAATGAGTGTGCCGGCAACCGGACAGCAGCTGGCAGCAGCGGAGGATCCTCGTCCTCCCTCCCCAGTGCGACCCGGTGCTAGCCAAGAGGCTATATCTTTTAAACCACCCCAAGGGTATAATTTTCCTGTCAAAAAGTTCAGCGGTGAGAACTTCAGTCGTTCTTGCAAGGCCGCTTGGTTCAGGGAATGGCAGTGGCTGGAGTACATTGCGGCCAGTGATGGCATTGTGTGTGGTGTGTGCAGGTCAGCTGTCAAAGGCAAGTTGATTGTGTCAGAATCCAAAAGTCAGTTTTTGAATGATAACGGCTTTTCAAATTGGAGAAAAGCAACGGAAAAGATCAGAGACCATGAAAAGACCCGCATTCATTTAGATGCAACCCAAAGATTGGCTGCATTGAAAAGCGCGCCAATAAATGCGCTACTCTCCGAGGCCGCTGCTAAGGACCAGAGAACAGCGCGGAAAATGCTGGAGCTCATTTTCAGCAGTGTAAGATTCCTGGGGCGCCAGGGACTGCCTCTGAGAGGAGCTGCCAATCGGGATGGGGTGTTATGGCAGCTAATGATGAAAGGGTGCGCACTGATCCTGATATGGAGAAGTGGATGCAAAGGAGAGACAACTGGCTGTCCGGCAGCATCCAAAACAAAATTCTGGAGCTCTTTACTTACTTACTTACTTTATTTATTTGATCAGGGACAATGCACAAACAGCATTAGTCTAAAAAAGAAGAGATGTCATGTGCCAGGTTATAGCAAAAATGCTAATTTCCACCCGCAGTCCCTGGACAGGTTGATGTTATACTTAAAAGAATTCATAAAATATATACAGAATAATACATAAACGCTTACATCATAAAAGCACTTTCTATCATTCACTCTCGCTCACAGTTTACAGCGTTCACAGTCATTCAGTGCGTACAGGTTTGCTTTGATAATAACCACTGTTTGGTTAGGCGTGTAAATGTGCTATAATTTGTGCATGAAATAATTTCATTTGGAAGAGTGTTCCAAAGGCTCGCTGCTTTATAAGAGAATGATTGTTGACCATATGCAGTTTTGCGTCTTGGAACGCTGCACTCTCCTCTGACTGTTGACCGTGTGGTTCTAGAGATTATCTCCGAATTGAGAGTAAAAAAAATTCTCAGAGGGGGAGCAGTGATGTTATAGATTATTTTAAACAGAGCAGAAATTTGATTATATTTAATAAGGTTTTCGAAACTCAGAAAGTTATATTTACTTTGTACTTTACAGTGATGATACTTACAAGGCTTTTTATCATGAATTTTTATGGCCCTTTTATATAATGATTCAAGTGATTTTAACGATGTTTTACACGCCTGAGACCAACTAGACATGCAATACAGAAAATGTGGAACAATCATAGTGTTGAGGTAAGTATTTGAGGCCTCTGTAGTTAATGAGTTTCTAATATGTTCAAAGTTCATCAAGTTAAATTTCAGTGTGTTACCAAGTCTTTTTATGTGACTTTTAAAACCAAGATTTGAATCAAGTATTAGACCTAAATATTTTGTTTCTGTAACCCTGTTAGTTTTGGCCCATTCTATCCTGTAATGCCATAAACACTTGTTATAAAATTAGATGTAGTTCCGGAGTTCACCAGTAGGGCGCAGCACACCGAAGCACTGTGACGCGCTTCTAGATCTTTCTTTGGCATCCATCTTGTTAAGCTGTGCACTTCGTCTTGAGACTAAACAAGAGGTAAACTTGGATAAAAGTTATCTTCATGCTTTAAATTATTTTTGAACCTAACTCAGACATGTATGAATATATTCTGCAGGACCTGTGAATGTTTGAACCAGTTGGAACTTACATGAAAAAAACGTTTTGAACCTTGAATATCCTGGTGAGTCCAGACCGCGGTTTCCGTTATGTTAGCATATTGTGTTGCTAATAGAATCTCTAGTCAAGGCATTTGTAAACCTTGTTGATGAAAAAAACCAGTCGGGATAATGTTGAATTGTTAAAAATAACTGCTGGAAGTGTGGATATACTGTATTAGTATTTGTGTAATGTATTCAATGTGAGAAGCCATTGAACAATGACAGTGACCTACCTGACTACACTTTATTATAATTACACATATGTGCATTTATGATTCACAATATTTGATGTGGTTTATCTTACTGTAATTTAGAGTTTTGCAAATTATTTGAATAGTTAATCCCATATTCAAGAGAAATACTTTTATTTGTGAAACAAATGTACAAGTTTGTTTTAATATTATTCTAGTTGTATGGAGGAATTACATTCTGTTGAGAAATGGACAATAGTATGAATGAGAACACAAAGACTGTATAGTAGTTAATTTTCTGCACGTTTTGCAGACTGGTTTTTTGATAGACCACACAACTGGACCCGATTCCTGTTCCTGCTGGGCCTGTATGCTCTTCTTCGTTCACTCTGGTGCCTGGTCCCTTGGTCCACCTCCTTGTCTAACAGCGCTGCAACGATTGCCTTGAGTAGCAACTCACAGGGACACTGATCGAGTATTAAAGGGGCGGTAGGACATTTATTTGAGTGCACTCGGTGTTTGTTTTGTCTGGTACCAGACGGGATTTATTTTTGTACTTTTATTTAGTTTCTGAGATCTCAGAGGTAACATTGTGGCCGATTTGTACATTAATTTGTTCTGAAGTATCAAATGAACCAGTATAATCAAAAATACTAATTTGAGTTAACCTCAAACCCTGTTGTTGTGTGCTTCATTGGGGTGGAATCTACCAGTTACTTAACTATTGCTCTAACTATAACCAGCCTCCTTTCCGAATCTAGATTTAGATAAACTTACCATTGAACCATAGACTGTTAATTAGCAGAACGATCAGCGTAGGGTTACATATATGGCGAGCCAGCCAGGAGGTTGGTACAGGATAAAAAAAGTAGAATCCACTCCATGTTAAAGGGCACTTTACAGAGAGCTAAAATTAAAACATTTCATTTAGAGACTTTGTTACAAACTGTCATATTAACGCAGTAATTATATTCAAAAAAAAAAAAAAAAAAAAAAAACACATTCAAAGCAAAATGGATCTTTGTAACCAGTTTGATGTGCATGGCCCTAGTTGTCTATATGTCACAGGCATAAGTGAAGCCCACACAGATGGTGACATCCATGATTTCTTTAAAGACAATGGGGAAATTAAGAAAATTGTCAGAATTCCAGAGGATCCAGAGCAACCACAAGGTCGTGTACTCATTGAATACTCCTCTGATCGATCAATAACCAGACTTGACCCAGCACAGCTTGGAGACCTCCCCAGTCCAAGTAATCCAACTGTTACCTGGTGTGTTAGGACCATTCGTGAATTATGTCAAGAAGAACTCGGACGAGAATTGGCTCAAAAATGTTTGGCTGAACTGGGCTCTCTAACTGGGATCAGTAGAGCTGGGTTTTGGGATGCCCTTCAGAGTGAACTGCAAAGTCAATCAGACATTGCCCCTCCCCAGAGCCCAGACACGCAGCAGCAGCCTTTTGGACAGTCTGTTACTACCTCCACCAGTGATAGCGCTAATGATAATGGGCAGAAAAGCGATGCTACAGTAAACGGCCCAGATCCGGTCACTCAGAGCATCCCATTCAATGCTGCTCCAAGTTTTCCTGTTATTGATAGTAGTACATTAAACCCACCCCATGTCCAAAAGGTTATAGTAGAACATTTCATTCGCAGTGATTCCACACCATCCAGCTACAGCCAAAGTAGGCTTCGTACCTTCTCTGGGCGGCTGCCAAAACCGAATGGAGAGGTTGATTATGATGCCTGGCATACACAAGTAGACTTGCTTCTCCATGACATGTCCCTCTCTGATTCACAAAAAGTAAGGAGAATACTGGAAAGTCTGCTCAGTCCCGCTGCAGATATTGTCAAGCCTCTCGGGACAAGTGCGACCCCTAAAGCTTACCTTATTCAGCTCGACTCAGCTTTTGGAGTAGTAGAGGATGGAGAGGAGCTCTTTGCGACCTTCCTAGGCTCTAACCAAAACTCAGGTGAGAAACCATCTGTCTACCTGAACCGTCTACAAACCCTCATCACAAAGGCCATATCTAGAGGGGGAGTATCAGCAGCTGAGTCTGACAAATACTTACTCCGGCAGTTCTGTAGAGGGTGTTGGGACCAAAGTCTCATAATTGGTCTCCAACTCGAGCATAGGAAAAGTAACCCCCCAACTTTCCCAGAGCTACTTTTGCTTTTGAGGACAGAAGAGGACAAGAGAGCAGCAAAAATGGATCGCATGAAAAAGCACCTTGGAAGCACAAGAGCTGCTGCACACGTTCAGTCAGTTATGAGCATGCCGGTATTCGAACATGAGCCTTCCCCTGAAACGACAACAAAACACGATACAAATTCAAAACTTGAAAAAGAAGTTGCAGAGTTGAAAGCACAAGTTGCAAGGCTATTACAGCAAGGGACAAAAGAGCAACGTCGTGATGAACTACAGAGCCGCCCAATACAGAGCGAGTTGCCTGTTCAAAGTGAAAGTTTACTTGCCCAAGCATCAAACAGAGACGCAAATCACCAGCCACCCAGACCACCTAAGGCTTGGTTTTGTTTTAAATGTGGAGTTGATGGGCACATTGCAGCAAAATGTACGTTTGAACCGAACCCAGAACTTGTTCGTAAAAAGAATGCTGATCTCAAAGAAAAACGAAATGCATTTTGGGCTCGACAATCGACCAATCAGGCATCTTTAAACTTCTAGTGGCTCCTGCCATGGGACGATCAGGAGCTGCAGGAAATAAAGATACAAGTCCCATAGCAATGATACACAGTTACAATGAGTCACAAACTGAAAGCAATTCTAAGCTTCCTCCTGGACTAGTGGGCCCCCGTTGCACCTCAACCATATGTATTGAAGATATAAAATGTGAATCTATTCTTGATACGGGGTCCCAAGTAACGACCATTTCAGAAGCCTTCCATTCCAGACACCTGTCAAGCATACCTGTTAAGTCAATACACAATCTGCTGGAGGTCGAGGGAGCTGGAGGTCAAGCTGTACCTTACCTTGGGTATGTAGAGGTTAATTTAACATTCCCGGGTGGTGTAACTGGAACAGTGGAGCAATTGTCCGTTCTAGCGCTCATTGTCCCTGAGTATGAGTTTAATGCCCGGATCCCTATCTTGATTGGCACTAACGTTTTACTTGAACTATACCAAAGAGGGGTCCGCTATGATAAGTCCCAGTTTCTCAAGAGATCTGACAGTTTTGCAGTACTGCTCCAGCATGTGGCACGGGTACACAAAACTGAGACAAAAGCTTGTCCTGTAAAGCTACATGGAGAAAAGGCCATTACAATTCCGGCAAGGCACAAAGTCTGTCTTTTTGGTGATGTTAGAGTGGGAAAAGCCAATCCCAATACAAACTTCATAATTGAACCCCTTGAGTCTTCATCCTTACCAGGTGGGCTTTTCCTCCAGTGTGCGCTGGTTAACATAAATACTAGAGCTTTTAACAAGATCCCAGTAGTCCTGAGTAACATCACAGATCACATTGTCACTCTGCCTCCAAAATGTCTTATTGGTGAACTGTCTGCTGTCCAGAGAGTAATGCCTCTGACCCCCACTGCTCAAACTGACTCGCAGGCATCAATGCCCAAACATTCATTCAATCTACAAGACTCCCCAATGTCCGAGGAGTGGAGGAGCCGTATCAGAGAAAAATTGAACTCTATCCCCGAAGTATTTGCGCTGGATGAGCTGTCCTTTGGTCACACCACAGCTGTGAAACACCACATCCGCTTGCAGGATGACACACCTTTCAAGGAAAGATCTCGCCCAATACATCCTGCTGATCGAGAGGCTGTCAGAGAACACCTCAGAGAACTCTTGAGCGCAGGAATAATAAGAGAATCCGAGAGTCCCTTCGCTTCCCCAGTGGTTGTAGTTAAAAAGAAAAACGGAAAAATCAGGCTTTGCATTGACTACAGGAAGCTTAACAGCCGCACTATTAAAGACGCCTACGCCCTCCCTAACATCGAGGAGACGTTTTCAGCCCTGCATGGAGCAAGGTGGTTCTCAGTGATGGACCTGAAATCTGGCTATTACCAGGTGGAAATGGCTGACCAAGATAAGGCCAAGACTGCCTTCACTTGCCCCCTCGGTTTTTACGAATTCAATCGTATGCCGCAAGGAGTCACCAATGCACCTTCCACCTTCCAACGCCTAATGGAAAAATGCGTTGGTGACCTTCACCTGAGTGAGGTTTTGGTATTCCTGGACGATGTTATAGTCTTCTCTCGGACACTTGAAGAGCATGAGACCAGACTCATGAAGGTGCTCAACCGCATCAAAAGCTTTGGCTTAAAGTTATCCCCGGAGAAGTGCCAGTTCTTCAAACCCTCCGTGAAATACCTTGGCCATATTGTAGATGCCCAAGGAGTCCACACTGACCCAGAGAAGGTGTCGGCTTTAAAAGATTGGCCCTGCCCAACCAACCGTGAAGAGTTGAAACGTTTCCTTGGATTTGCGGGGTATTACAGAAGATTTGTCGAGGGCTATTCAAAAATAGCCAGGCCACTTAACACCCTTACCGCTGGATACTACCCTCCCAAAAGGAGGGGTAAAGTCTACAAATCACTAAGGCCCAACCCTGGTATAAGCCCCAAAAGACCGTTTGGCGTGGAATGGACACCCGAATGTGATTCTTCTTTCAGAACACTGGTTGAGAGACTAACCTCCGCTCCTATCTTGGCTTTTGCGAACCCCGAAATCCCATATGTGCTGCATACAGATGCTTGCTGCGAAGGATTGGGAGCAGCTCTTTATCAGGAGCAGAACGGGAAATTAAGGGTAGTAGCTTATGCTAGCCGAGGCCTATCCAAAAGTGAGAAAAATTACCCAACTCACAAGCTCGAGTTTCTGGCTTTAAAGTGGGCAGTTTGTGAAAAGTTTTGTGATTACCTATATGGCACAGACTTTACTGTGTTAACTGATAATAATCCACTTACATATGTCCTTTCATCAGCAAAACTCGACGCAGCAGGACACCGCTGGCTCGCGGCACTCTCCACCTTCCAGTTTAACATAAAGTACAGAGCTGGGCATGCAAACGCCGACGCAGACGGCTTGTCACGGAGACCCCAAGCTGCTCCTCAAGAAGATCATGACTACTTGGAGGAAATGGAACGAATCAGAACAATGGCAAAACGTATTCTAGAGAGCAGCGCCCATGGTGAACATTAGGACAACCTATCCCTTAGAACTCGTTTGTATGGACTACTTGTCCTTAGAGCCTGATAATCGTGACACGCGAAACATATTGGTCATTACCGACCATTTCACTCGGTTTGCAGTAGCTGTGCCAACCAAAGACCAGAAGGCCAGAACCGTAGCCAAGGCTCTCTGGGAAGATTTCCTGGTCCACTATGGGTTCCCTAGTCGCCTTCATAGTGACCAGGGACGCGATTTTGAATCCCACACAATCAAGGAGCTATGCTCACTGATAGGATCAGAGAAAGTGCGTACCACCCCTTACCATCCCCAGGGGAACCCTGTGGAACGTTTTAACAGGACCCTAATCAATATGCTTGGGACTCTAGAGGAAAAAGATAAGCACCACTGGCGCGATTTTGTGAAGCCAGTTGTACATGCGTACAATTGTACGAGGAATGACTCTACTGGTTATTCACCATATGAGTTGATGTTTGGCAGACAGCCAACCCTCCCAGTTGATCTCATCCTTGGACTGAAACCCCCTACTGAGAGCCATACCACACATTCAGACTATGTTCAGAGTTTGCGTCAGCGACTCAAGGAAAGCTATGCACTCGCGATTGAAAACTCCAGAAAGTCTGGCGAACGAAATAAATTGAGATTTGATGCCAAAGTGAAAACAGCTGAGCTGACCGAAGGAGATCGTGTATTGGTGAGAAATGTCAATATCAGAGGAAAACATAAGCTAGCCGATAAATGGGAAAGAACAATTCACATCGTTGTAAAACGAATTGATGGTGGCCCAGTGTATGTAGTGAAACCTGAGTCAGGAAATGGCCCTCAGCGTACACTTCATAGAGACTTACTCCTACCGTGTGGATTCTTGCCAGTCGAGACTGCTCCTGAGCCGGAATCGCACCACAGTAAACGACACAGAATGCACTTGAGAAACCAACAAATTGAGAGTCAGGACATGGCATGTGATCATTCAGATGAGGAGGGAGAGTGTGATGGTTACTGCGTAACAGAACCACTATCATTTGCAACGTGGGGACCTTATGTGCAGGAATTTGAGAATACTCTCACAAATGACCCTCAGTCTTTTCCGAACCACACTACTTCCGAGTTCCAACCAGCAATAAAACCAGTCACGATAATGCAGTTATGCCACTTGAGTCAAATGACCCAATCAGGTCTGAGCACCATTCCCCAGAAAATGAGCATGTGATTATCGAGATTTCAGAAAGTTCAGGGAACACTACACCAAATCCTAACTTCCAGAGTGCTGATCCCCGTCATATAACATTAGAGTCAAATGCTGAAGATGTTCCAAGGGAGCTCAGACGTTCCAATCGAGACAGGCATCCTCCACCAAAATTCACTTATGAGGAATTAGGGAAACCTCTAATCCTTGCCATAACTACATTTTTTGGGAAACTCCAAGAAACTATCCCTGATCATCAGATATTCTATAGGGTCTGAAGACGCATGCTGAGACTCACGCGATTTAGAGGGGGAGGATGTAACCCTGTTAGTTTTGGCCCATTCTATCCTGTAATGCCATAAACACTTGTTATAAAATTAGATGTAGTTCCGGAGTTCACCAGTAGGGCGCAGCACACCGAAGCACTGTGACGCGCTTCTAGATCTTTCTTTGGCATCCATCTTGTTAAGCTGTGCACTTCGTCTTGAGACTAAACAAGAGGTAAACTTGGATAAAAGTTATCTTCATGCTTTAAATTATTTTTGAACCTAACTCAGACATGTATGAATATATTCTGCAGGACCTGTGAATGTTTGAACCAGTTGGAACTTACATGAAAAAAACGTTTTGAACCTTGAATATCCTGGTGAGTCCAGACCGCGGTTTCCGTTATGTTAGCATATTGTGTTGCTAATAGAATCTCTAGTCAAGGCATTTGTAAACCTTGTTGATGAAAAAAACCAGTCGGGATAATGTTGAATTGTTAAAAATAACTGCTGGAAGTGTGGATATACTGTATTAGTATTTGTGTAATGTATTCAATGTGAGAAGCCATTGAACAATGACAGTGACCTACCTGACTACACTTTATTATAATTACACATATGTGCATTTATGATTCACAATATTTGATGTGGTTTATCTTACTGTAATTTAGAGTTTTGCAAATTATTTGAATAGTTAATCCCATATTCAAGAGAAATACTTTTATTTGTGAAACAAATGTACAAGTTTGTTTTAATATTATTCTAGTTGTATGGAGGAATTACATTCTGTTGAGAAATGGACAATAGTATGAATGAGAACACGAAGACTGTATAGTAGTTAATTTTAGAGAGAGAGACCAGAGAGAGAGACCAGAGAGAGACCAGAGAGAGAGACCAGACGTTTTGCAGACTGGTTTTTTGATAGACCCAGAGAGAGAGAGACCAGAGAGAGACCAGAGAGAGACCAGAGAGAGAAACCAGAGAGAAACCAGAGAGAGACCAGAGAGAGACCAGAGAGAGAGACCTAATGTGAGCAGGAGAACGTGTCCTGTGGATTTAGGGTTTTCTGTCAGTCAGGAGGAGGCCGGGTCCTGGACCACACATTGTCCCGGACTGCCCATGGTCCTGGACTGCCCCTGATCCCTGACTACACCTGGTCCTGGTGCTGGTCCAGGTGCTGGTACCTTCTCTGCAGACGGCTGGTGATGGACTGAGAACAGTCCCCCGATGATGATGTCACCGTCCATACGTGCCACGAGGCGGGAGGCGGAGGAGGGCACCAGGGGAGGTTTAGAGAGGAGGGAGGAGGAGAGCGGGAGGAGGAGGAGGGGGAAGAGGAGGAGGGGAGGAGGAGGAGGAGGAAGAGTCATGGTGAGAGCGGAGGAGTCTTCTTTAAAGGTCCCATCCTGGAAACCTGTGGAGACGGGTCACAGTAAAGACGTTAAAGATCGACTCGTCTCTCGGGTGTAACATATTGTAGTGTGGGGTAAGAGTCGGGGGTGAGAGAGTCAGGGGTGAGAAAGTCAGGGGTGAGAGAGTCGGGGGTGAGAGAGTCAGGGGTGAGAGTCAGGGGTGAGAGTCAAGGGTGAGAGAGTCAGGGTCAGGGGTGAGAGAGTCGGGGTGAGAGAGTCAGGGGTGAGAGAGTCAGGGGTGAGAGTCAGGGTGAGAGTCAGGGGTGAGAGTCAGGGGTGAGAGTCAGGGGTGAGAGAGTCAGGGGGAGAGAGTCAGGGGTGAGAGAGTCAGGGGTGAGAGAGTCAGGGGTGAGAGAGTCAGGGGTGGAGAGTCAGGGGTGAGAGTCAGGGTGAGAGAGTCAAGGGTGAGAGTCAGGGTGGAGTCAGGGTGAGAGAGTCAGGGGTGAGAGAGTCGGGTGAGAGAGTCAGGGGTGAGAGAGTCAGGGGTGAGAGTCAAGGGTGAGAGTCAGGGGTGAGAGTCAGGGTGAGAGAGTCAGGGGAGTCAGGGTGAGAGTCAGGGGTGAGAGTCAGTCAGGGTCTGAGTGGGTGAGAGAGTCAGGGGAGAGAGTCAGGGGTGAGAGTCAGGGGTGAGAGAGTCAGGGGTGAGAGTCAGGGGTGAGAGTCAGGGTGAGAGTCAGGGGTGAGAGTCGGGTGTGAGAGTCAGAGAGTCAGGGGGTGAGAGAGTCAGGGGTGAGAGAGTCAGGGGGTGAGAGTCAGGGTGAGAGAGTCAGGGTAGAGAGTCAGGGGTGAGAGTCAGGGGTGAGAGAGGTCAGGGGCAGGTGAGAGTCAGGGGTGAGAAGTCAGGGGTGAGAGTCAGGGTGAGGGTCAAGGGTGAGAGAGTCAGGGGTGAGAGAGTCAGGGGTGAGAGAGTCAGGGGTGAGAGAGTCAGGGGTGAGAGTCAGGGGTGAGAGTCAGGGGTGAGAGTCAAGGGTGAGAGAGTCAGGGGTGAGAGAGTCAGGGGTGAGAGTCAGGGGTGAGAGTCAGGGGTGAGAGTCAAGGGTGAGAGAGTCAGGGGTGAGAGTCAGGGGTGAGAGTCAGGGGTGAGAGTCAGGGTGAGAGAGTCAGGGGTGAGAGAGTCAGGGGTGAGAGAGTCGGGGTGAGAGAGTCAGGGGTGAGAGTCAGGGGTGAGAGTCAGGGGTGAGAGAGTCAGGGGTGAGAGAGTCAGGGGTGAGAGTCAGGGGTGAGAGTCAGGGGTGAGAGTCAGGGGTGAGAGTCAAGGGTGAGAGAGTCAGGGGTGAGAGAGTCAGTGGTGAGAGTCAGGGGTGAGAGAGTCGGGGGTGGGAGAGTCTGGGGTGAGAGAGTCAGGGGTGAGAGAGTCAGGGGTGAGAGAGTCAGGGGTGAGAGAGTCAGGGGCGAGAGAGTCGGGGTAAGAGAGTCAGGGGTGAGAGAGTCAGGGGTGAGAGAGTCAGGGGCGAGAGAGTCGGGGTGAGAGAGTCAGGGGTGAAAGAGTCAGGGGTGAGAGAGTCAGGGGCAAGAGAGTCGGGGTAAGAGAGTCAGGGGTGAGAGAGTCAGGGGTGAGAGAGTCAGGGGCGAGAGAGTCGGGGTAAGAGAGTCAGGGGTGAGAGAGTCAGGGGTGAGAGAGTCAGGGGCGAGAGTCGGGGTGAGAGAGTCAGGGGTGAGAGTCAGGGGTGAGAGAGTCAAGGGTGAGAGAGTCAGGGGTGAGAGTCAGGGGTGAGAGTCAGGGGTGAGAGAGTCGGGGTGAGAGAGTCAGGGGTGAGAGAGTCGGCCCTGCTTCCTCAGAAGACACTCGGGCTTTAAGCCTAGTGTATACTTGCGCGGCGCAGCTAACGTTAGCGGTTGCGGTGGACCAAAGCACAATGTTGCAGAGTTTTAAGGAGAATGTTGTAATCCCACACCCAACCACATGATGGCGATCTCACAGGAGTTTAGAAACCAAAGCGGTCTCATTTACGCTGCTTCTTTCTCCTCTTCAGAACAAAAATAACAGTGAAGCTGTTTGAGATCATTACATGTGTTTCTACTGTAGCTTTATGTGACCGGTCTAAACTCATCGTTTCAACTCATTTAACTCTGATGCTGTGAATAAAGACACAGTTCTGTTGGAAACAGTTATTATTATTATATACTATACTGTATATATTATTACTATATTACAGTTATTCTGAAAGTGTTTTCAGCACAAACAGCAAAACAATAAGTGGTAAATATCTGAGACAAACATGAACAATTTATAAGTGCAGGAGGAATGGAACAGACACAGCTACGATTCAAACAAGACAGGAACAGTTTATATGTTAGATATAAGTTAGCTATAAGTTAGATATATGTTATATATATGTTAGATATACAACAGAACTCTAGTCCACAGTCTCCTGTATATCAGGCTCTGAGCCCAAACTACTTTTCCTTTGGTTTCTTCGAAGCGTGAAGCTCTCTGCTCCATAGTGCCTCGTCCATGCTCCTGCTGCAGCCGCTCCGTGCTTCCTTCCAATACACACACACACGGACCAATCACAGCGGAGCTTCCTTGCGGCGACCCTTACGTAGTTAGAAAATGTCCATGCTGCGCGGCAGGCGACGTAATGGCTTTGAAGTGACCAACGCGTTGCGCAAGTGACGTCACGTCACTTCCGTAAGCTTATTTGACAGGGACAATAGTCATACATAGTAACATTATGAAAGATGCAGCTGATGCTAATGCTAATGCTAATGCTAATTTTCAACTCCTGTCCCTGGAATTGGTTTCTTGTCCATATTTTGTATTGCTTCATTGTTTAATGATCCAAAGCACTGTGGCTGAGGGAGCTGGGTCCTGCTGTCATGGGACCATCCCATGGACCATCCCATGGACCATCATGGACCATCCCATGGACCATCATGGACCATCCCATGGACCATCATGGACCATCATGGACCATCCCATGGACCATCATGGACCATCATGGACCATCCCATGGATCATCATGGACCATCATGGACCATCCCATGGACCATCATGGACCATCCCATGGACCATCATGGACCATCATGGACCATCCCGTGGACCATCATGGACCCTCCCATGGACCATCATGGACCCTCCCATGGACCATCATGGACCATCATGGACCATCCCGTGGACCATCATGAACCATCCCGTGGACCATCATGGACCCTCCCATGGACCATCATGGACCATCATGGACCATCCCGTGGACCATCATGGACCCTCCCATGGACCATCATGGACCCTCCCATGGACCATCATGGACCATCATGGACCATCATGGACCATCCCATGGACCATCATGGACCATCATGGACCATCATGGACCATCCCATGGACCATCATGGACCATCATGGACCATCATGGACCATCATGGACCATCATGGACCATCCCGTGGACCATCCCGTGGACCATCCCAGGGTCGCTGGATTGGGAATAAAATGACTTATTAGTTTGAAACAGTTGAGATTGCGGTGAGTAGTTTTACAAAGTTTTTGTAAATGTTTATAAAATGTTAGTTCTGGATTTAGAACCAACCCGAGGTATTCTGTTATTGTTTTGATTTGTTCATTTTGTAATGTGGTGAGTTATGGTGTAGTCTGGTTAGGACAGACTGAATCTGGTTTAGTACATGGAGACCTGACTTTAAAGATGGAGACGTGACTTTAAAGATGGAGACCTGACTTTAAAGATGGAGACGTGACTTTAAAGATGGAGACGTGACATTAAAGATGGAGACGTGACATTAAAGATGGAGACGTGACTTTAAAGATGGAGACGTGACTTTAAAGATGGAGACGTGACTTTAAAGATGGAGACGTGACATTAAAGATGGAGACGTGACATTAAAGATGGAGACGTGACATTAAAGATGGAGACGTGACATTAAAGATGGAGCAGTGGGGGTGGATCCCGGCTCAGAAGTGTCCAAAATGACGTGCGCTGACATGCTGCAGTACCACCCCGGGCCTGTGGGGGAGGACCCAGAAGAAGAATTAGCCAATGCTAACATATAGCATTGGCAGACCATTCAAAAACGTCTTTACAGGATGGTCCAAAAGTGTCTCTTGGCCCAAAGCTCCGTTCCACATGTGTGTCAATGCTGAGGGGAGTGGATATTTTTGGTCCACTCTAGTTTAGTCGCTGTGGACTTTTGAAGTCTGTCGTTCAAATGAACGGAGCTGCACCGACTGACGCATGCGCAGATGCGTTTTTTCACAATTTTCTTCAGTTCAGTCCAGTTCAGTTTATTTATTTGCCATTTGCAGTAAAAACACCACATAGGAATACATTAGCAAAAGTCTCCAGTGTGCACAGACAAATACAGACATAAAACAACATTAAAAGACAAAAATAAAACAAATAAAACAGTAAACAAATGTCACTGTGAAATGGATCGACTAAAACAGTTTCAAAACAAGTGCAAATCATTAAAGTGCTCTGTTCACACTGATAACAGCTTGTGGATAAAAACTGTTAGCGTAACGAGATGTCCTGCATCTCAGAGAGCGATATCTTCTGCCAGAGGGAAGAAGCTGGAACATGGCTTTCCCAGGGTGGCCAGAAGAGTCATTGACAATCCTAAGAGCTTTGTTTAAAAGTCTGGATTTATAAAGAACCTCCAGAACAGGAAGCTCACAGCCCACGGTCCTCTTTGCAGAGCGGAGCACCTTGTTTAAAGCTCTCTTTTCTTTATCTGTGATGTTTCCAAACCACACAGACACAGAACCAACAAGTAAACTCTCAATGGTGCAGCGATAAAAGTTAAGCACAATCTTAGAGTTAGTGGTAAATTCTCTAAGTTTACGCAGAAAGTAGAGACGCTGACGAGCTTTCTTAACGACTCGGTCAGTGTTTTTAACCCATTTCAGGTTAGACAGAGTTAAACCCAGAAACTTGCACTCCTCTACGATCTGCACCTGGGAGTTGTCGATTACGACAGGCAAATGAGAACTATTGCGACTGAAGTCGTAGACCAGTTCACATGTTTTGGATGCGTTCAACTGGAGGTTGTTAGTTTGACTCCACTGAACCACATTTTGTATCTCTGCTCTATAAGAGGATTCATCAGTGTCACTGATGAGACCGATGATGGTGGCGTCATCAGCATATTTGATGATCAAGTTTGAGTCAGAGGAGGACACACAATCGTGAGTGTACAAAGTAAAAAGCAAAGGACTCAAAATACATCCCTGAGGAGAACCAGTGCTCACAGAAACAACATCAGAAAAACAGTCATTGATTTTCACTCTCTGAGATCTGTCAGTTAAAAAGCTAAAAATCCATTTACACATGGCAACACTTAAACCGAGAGACATGAGCTTTTCCATCAGTTTACAGTGGGCGGGACCACTCGCGGCCATTTTGGATTGCTCAGTAGGGCACATTTTTTGGCCCATTAGTTAGAACGGCGGAGATAGGCGTGACTCTGTCCGTTAATATATACAGTCTATGAGATGGAGACGTGACTTTAAAGATGGAGACCTGACTTTAAAGATGGAGACCTGACTTTAAAGATGGAGACCTGACATTAAAGATGGAGACGTGACTTTAAAGATGGAGACCTGACTTTAAAGATGGAGACGTGACTTTAAAGATGGAGACGTGACTTTAAAGATAGAGACGTGACTTTAAAGATGGAGACCTGACTTTAAAGATGGAGACGTGACTTTAAAGATGGAGACGTGACTTTAAAGATAGAGACGTGAATTTAAAGATGGAGACCTGACTTTAAAGATGGAGACCTGACTTTAAAGATGGAGACCTGACTTTAAAGATGGAGACCTGACTTTAAAGATGGAGACCTGACTTTAAAGATGGAGACCTGACTTTAAAGATGGAGACGTGACTTTAAAGATGGAGACGTGACTTTAAAGATGGAGACATGACTTTAAAGATGGAGACGTGACTTTAAAGATGGAGACATGACTTTAAAGATGGAGACGTGACTTTAAAGATGGAGACGTGACTTTAAAGATGGAGACATGACTTTAAAGATGGAGACGTGACTTTAAAGATGGAGACGTGACTTTAAAGATGGAGACATGACTTTAAAGATGGAGACGTGACTTTAAAGATGGAGACCTGACTTTAAAACAGACCTCGGCTCTAAAACAGTTATTACTGGATTTGTTTTTGGTCTGTATTTGGTCCTGGCCCTGGCCCTTGTTTTGGTCTTGATCCTGGTTCTGGTCCTGATCCTGGTTGTAGTTCTGGTCCTGGTTCTGATCCTGGTTCTGATCCTGGTCCTGGTCCTGCTTTTGGTCCTGATCCTAGTCCTGGTCCTAGTCCTGGTCCTGGTCCTGGTCCTGCTTTTGGTCCTGGTCGTGATTCTGGCCCCAGTCCTGGTCCTGGTCCTGGGGGAACAGTGCTGGTGGCAGAGTGGTTAGCACTAAGTAGGTCATTGTGAAGCAGCCAAATGATAAAAATAAGTCGTTTCATCCAAAAAACAAAAGATTTTCCTTTCTTTGTGAAGTCCAGGTAAATCTGGTCTCTCTCTGGTCTCTCTCTGGTCTTTCTCTAGTCTCTCTCTGGTCTCTCTCTGGTCTCTCTCTGGTCTCTCTCTGGTCTCTCTCTGGTCTCTCTCTAGTCTCTCTCTGGTCTCTCTCTGGTCCCTCTCTGGTCTCTCTCTCTGGTCTCTTACTGGTCTCTTTCTGGTCTCTCTCTGGTCCCTCTCTGGTCTCTCTCTCTGGTCCCTCTCTGGTCCCTCTATCTGGTCTCTCTCTGGTCTCTCTCTGGTGTCTCTCTGGTCTCTCTCTGGTCCCTCTCTGGTCCCTCTCTCTGGTCTCTCTCTGGTCTCTCTCAGGTGTCTCTCTGGTCTCTCTCTGGTCCCTCTCTGGTCCCTCTCTGGTCCCTCTCTCTGGTCTCTCTCTGGTCTCTATAGTCTCTCTCTGGTCTCTTTCTGCTCTCTCTCTCTGGTCCCTCTCTGGTCTCTCTCTGGTCCCTCTCTGGTCTCTCTCTGGTCTCTCTCTGATCTCTCTCTGGTCCCTCTCTGGTCCCTCTCTGGTCCCTCTCTGGTTCCCTCTCTGGTCTCTCTCTCTGGTCTCCCTCTGGTCTCTCTCTGGTCTCTCTCTGGTCTCTCTTTCTGGTCTCTCCCTGGTCTCTCCCTGGTCTCTCCCTGGTCTCTCTCTGGTCCCTCTCTGGTCTCTCTCTGGTCCCTCTCTGGTCTCTTTCTGCTCTCTCTCTGGTCTCTCTCTGGTCCCTCTCTGGTTCCCTCTCTGGTCTCTCTCTTTGGTCTCTCTCTGGTCTCTCTCTGGTCTCTCTCTGGTCTCTCTGGTCTCTCTCTGGTCTCTCTCTGCTCTCTCTCTGGTCTCTCTCTGGTCCCTCTCTGGTCCCTCTCTGGTCCCTCTCTGGTCTCTCTCTGGTCTCCCTCTGGTCTCTCTCTGGTCTCTTTCTGGTCCCTCTCTGGTCCCTCTCTGGTCCCCTCTCTGGTCCCCTCTCTGGTCTCTCTCTGGTCTCTCTCACCTGTGGAGGCTGTAGACTTGCTCCTTCCTTCTGTACGATGGTGTGATGGTTCCGTGGGGCCTGATGGTGTTGGGAGAGTGTGGACCGCTCTGAGGAAGAGGAGGCTGTGGTCCTCCTCCCCATCTCTGAGTCTGAAAGCGGGTCACAGTCTCTGCAGTGTCCTGGATACAAGCCCAGCAACTAACAGACCAGAGAGAGACCAGAGAGAGACCAGAGAGAGACCAGGGAGAGACCAGAGAGAGACCACAGAGAGACCAGAGAGAGACCAGAGGGAGAGACCAGAGAGAGAGTCCAGAGAGAGAGAGACCAGAGGGAGACCAGAGGGAGACCAGAGAGAGACCAGAGAGAGACCAGAGAGAGTCCAGAGAGAGACTAGAGAGAGACCAGAGGGAGACCAGAGAGAGAGACCAGAGAGAGACCAGGGAGATACCAGAGAGAGACCAGGGTGAGACCAGAGAGAGACCAGAGAGACCAGAGAGATGGTACACCATACCTGTAGGTGAAAGACCAGAGAGAGACCAGAGAGAGACCAGAGAGAGACCCAGGGAGAGACCATAGAGAGAGACCAGAGAGAGAGACCAGAGAGAGAGACCAGAGAGATAGACCAGAGAGAGAGACCAGAGAGAGAGACCAGAGAGAGACCAGAGAGAGAGACTAGGGAGAGAGAGATCAGAGAGAGACCAGAAAGAGACCAGGGAGAGACCATAGAGAAAGACCAGAGAGAGACCAGAGAGACCAGAGAGAGAGACCAGAGAGATAGACCAGAGAGAGAGACCAGAGAGAGAGACCAGAGAGAGAGACTAGGGAGAGAGAGATCAGAGTGGGACTAGTGAGAGACAAAGTGAAAGACCAGAGAGAGACCGGAGGCAGACCAGAGAGAGATCAGAGGGAGAGAACAGTGACCAGAGAGACCAGAGAGAGAGACCAGAGAGAGAGAACAGAGAGAGAGAACAGAGTGACCAGAGAGAGACCAGAGAGAGACTAGAGAGAGACTAGAGGGAGCAGAGAGACCTTCATCACCTGTGGTCTGCTGCCCTCTGGTGGCCAAAACATGCACTTCTCAATCAGAAACATTAAGCTGCAGTTCTAACAGTAAAACTGAGGTAATAATTATCCATACCTGCAGGTGAAAGCCAGATACCATCAGACCTCTGAAGCTGAGCGGGATAGGGCCTGGTCAGTGCTCTGATGGGAGACCTCTGGGAACAGCAGGTGCCACAGTGGGGCGGCTGCGGCTGTGCCAAACTGTGGTTGTGTCCTTGTGCAAGACACTTCCCCCACATTAGAATGAGTCTGGTGTGTGTGTGAATGGTTGGTGGTGGTGGGAGGGGCTGATGGCACAGACTGGTTGCCTCGCTTCTGTCAGTGTGCCCCAGGGCAGCTGTGGCTACAGTAGTTTATCACCACCGTGTTTGGAGTGAATGAATACTAATGTGAAGAGACTTTGAATGTCCTGTTGCCCATGTCCTGTTGCCCATGTCCTGTTGTCCATCTCCTGTTGCCCACATTGCCCATGTCCTGTTGTCCATGTCCTGTTGCCCATCTCCTGTTGCCCACATTGCCCATGTCCTGTTGTCCATGTCCTGTTGTCCATGTCCTGTTGCCCACGTCCTGTTGCCCACGTCCTGTTGCCCACATTGCCCACGTCCTGTTGCCCACGTCCTGTTGCCCACATTGCCCATGTCCTGTTGCCCATGTCCTGTTGCCCATGTCCTGTTGCCCATGTCCTGTTGCCCATGTCCTGTTGCCCACGTTGCCCATGTCCTGTTGCCCATGTCCTGTTGCCCACGTCCTGTTGCCCATGTCCTGTTGCCCATGTCCTGTTGCCCATGTCCTGTTGCCCATGTCCTGTTGCCCACGTCCTGTTGCCCATGTCCTGTTGCCCATGTCCTGTTGCCCATGTCCTGTTGCCCATGTCCTGTTGCCCATGTCCTGTTGTCCATGTCCTGTTGTCCATGTCCTGTTGCCCACATTGCCCATGTCCTGTTGCCCATGTCCTGTTGCCCATGTCCTGTTGTCCATGTCCTGTTGCCCATGTCCTGTTGCCCACATTGCCCATGTCCTGTTGCCCATGTCCTGTTGTCCATGTCCTGTTGTCCATGTCCTGTTGCCCACATTGCCCATGTCCTGTTGCCCATGTCCTGTTGCCCATGTCCTGTTGTCCATGTCCTGTTGCCCACATTGCCCATGTCCTGTTGTCCATGTCCTGTTGTCCATCTCCTGTTTGCCCACATTGCCCATGTCCTGTTGTCCATGTCCTGTTGCCCACGTCCTGTTGCCCACGTCCTGTTGCCCACATTGCCCACGTCCTGTTGCCCATGTCCTGTTGTCCATGTCCTGTTGCCCATCTCCTGTTGCCCACATTGCCCATGTCCTGTTGTCCATGTCCTGTTGTCCATGTCCTGTTGCCCACGTCCTGTTGCCCACATTGCCCACGTCCTGTTGCCCACGTCCTGTTGCCCACATTGCCCATGTCCTGTTGCCCATGTCCTGTTGCCCATGTCCTGTTGCCCATGTCCTGTTGCCCACGTTGCCCATGTCCTGTTGCCCATGTCCTGTTGCCCATGTCCTGTTGCCCATGTCCTGTTGCCCATGTCCTGTTGCCCACGTCCTGTTGCCCATGTCCTGTTGCCCATGTCCTGTTGCCCATGTCCTGTTGCCCATGTCCTGTTGTCCATGTCCTGTTGTCCATGTCCTGTTGCCCACATTGCCCATGTCCTGTTGCCCATGTCCTGTTGCCCATGTCCTGTTGTCCATGTCCTGTTGCCCATCTCCTGTTGCCCACATTGCCCATGTCCTGTTGTCCATGTCCTGTTGTCCATCTCCTGTTGCCCACATTGCCCATGTCCTGTTGCCCATGTCCTGTTGCCCATGTCCTGTTGTCCATGTCCTGTTGCCCATGTCCTGTTGCCCACATTGCCCATGTCCTGTTGCCCATGTCCTGTTGTCCATGTCCTGTTGCCCACGTCCTGTTGCCCACGTCCTGTTGCCCACATTGCCCACGTCCTGTTGCCCATGTCCTGTTGCCCATGTCCTGTTGCCCTCGTTGCCCATGTCCTGTTGCCCATGTCCTGTTGCCCACGTCCTGTTGCCCATGTCCTGTTGCCCATGTCCTGTTGCCCATGTCCTGTTGCCCTCGTTGCCCATGTCCTGTTGCCCATGTCCTGTTGCCCACGTCCTGTTGCCCATGTCCTGTTGCCCATGTCCTGTTGCCCATGTCCTGTTGCCCATGTCCTGTTGTCCATGTCCTGTTGCCCATCTCCTGTTGCCCACATTGCCCATGTCCTGTTGTCCATGTCCTGTTGCCCATCTCCTGTTGCCCACATTGCCCATGTCCTGTTGTCCATGTCCTGTTGCCCACGTCCTGTTGCCCATGTCCTGTTGCCCATGTCCTGTTGCCCATGTCCTGTTGCCCATGTCCTGTTGCCCATGTCCTGTTGCCCACGTTGCCCATGTCCTGTTGCCCATGTCCTGTTGCCCACGTCCTGTTGCCCACGTTGCCCATGTCCTGTTGCCCATGTCCTGTTGCCCACATTGCCCACGTCCTGTTGCCCATGTCCTGTTGCCCATGTCCTGTTGCCCATGTCCTATTGCCCATGTCCTGTTGCCCACGTTGCCCATGTCCTGTTGCCCATGTCCTGTTGCCCACATTGCCCATGTCCTGTTGTCCATGTCCTGTTGCCCATCTCCTGTTGCCCACATTGCCCATGTCCTGTTGTCCATGTCCTGTTGCCCATCTCCTGTTGCCCACATTGCCCATGTCCTGTTGTCCATGTCCTGTTGCCCACGTCCTGTTGCCCATGTCCTGTTGCCCATGTCCTGTTGCCCATGTCCTGTTGCCCATGTCCTGTTGCCCATGTCCTGTTGCCCACGTTGCCCATGTCCTGTTGCCCATGTCCTGTTGCCCACGTTGCCCATGTCCTGTTGTCCATGTCCTGTTGCCCATGTCCTGTTGCCCATGTCCTGTTGTCCATCTCCTGTTGCCCACATTGCCCATGTCCTGTTGTCCATGTCCTGTTGCCCACGTCCTGTTGCCCACGTCCTGTTGCCCACATTGCCCACGTCCTGTTGCCCATGTCCTGTTGCCCATGTCCTGTTGTCCATCTCCTGTTGCCCACATTGCCCATGTCCTGTTGTCCATGTCCTGTTGCCCACGTCCTGTTGCCCACGTCCTGTTGCCCACATTGCCCACGTCCTGTTGCCCATGTCCTGTTGCCCATGTCCTGTTGCCCACGTTGCCCATGTCCTGTTGCCCATGTCCTGTTGCCCACGTCCTGTTGCCCATGTCCTGTTGCCCATGTCCTGTTGCCCATGTCCTGTTGCCCATGTCCTGTTGTCCATGTCCTGTTGCCCATCTCCTGTTGCCCACATTGCCCATGTCCTGTTGTCCATGTCCTGTTGCCCATCTCCTGTTGCCCACATTGCCCATGTCCTGTTGTCCATGTCCTGTTGCCCACGTCCTGTTGCCCATGTCCTGTTGCCCATGTCCTGTTGCCCATGTCCTGTTGCCCATGTCCTGTTGCCCATGTCCTGTTGCCCATGTCCTGTTGCCCACGTTGCCCATGTCCTGTTGCCCATGTCCTGTTGCCCACGTCCTGTTGCCCACGTTGCCCATGTCCTGTTGCCCACATTGCCCACGTCCTGTTGCCCATGTCCTGTTGCCCATGTCCTGTTGCCCATGTCCTGTTGCCCATGTCCTGTTGCCCACGTTGCCCATGTCCTGTTGCCCATGTCCTGTTGCCCACATTGCCCATGTCCTGTTGTCCATGTCCTGTTGCCCATCTCCTGTTGCCCACATTGCCCATGTCCTGTTGTCCATGTCCTGTTGCCCATCTCCTGTTGCCCACATTGCCCATGTCCTGTTGTCCATGTCCTGTTGCCCACGTCCTGTTGCCCATGTCCTGTTGCCCATGTCCTGTTGCCCATGTCCTGTTGCCCATGTCCTGTTGCCCATGTCCTGTTGCCCACGTTGCCCATGTCCTGTTGCCCATGTCCTGTTGCCCACGTTGCCCATGTCCTGTTGTCCATGTCCTGTTGCCCATGTCCTGTTGCCCATGTCCTGTTGCCCATGTCCTGTTGCCCATGTCCTGTTGCCCACGTTGCCCATGTCCTGTTGCCCATGTCCTGTTGCCCACATTGCCCACGTCCTGTTGCCCATGTCCTGTTGCCCATGTCCTGTTGCCCATGTCCTGTTGCCCATGTCCAGAGGGCGACAGTAGCTCAGTTCATGGAGCATTGGTCTTTGGGCTGGAAGGTTGTGTGTTTGAGCCCACCTTGGGACCTACTCCAACTTCTCCCACTGATGTCTGCTGTTGTGGTGTCCTTGGGCCAGACACTTAACCCCACATTGCCTGAAACACCACTGATGTAGCAGCCATCTTCCTGTGGACCCCCCCTGCAGAGGATCAGAGGGACTGGTGCTGTGGGCGTGGGTGCAGCTCTCAGTGTCACCCTCTGACCCAGATATGGACTAATAAATGATCCATATTAATATTAAACATGTGTTATTTATGAAACTACAGACCCTCTCTTTAAACAGGTATCGTTGATATGTCCAAACTGACAAGAACAGACCATTTTGCCTAAAACACATTGGAATTATTCATATCGTAGTCGACAGGGAAGGCACTCGGACAGAGTCGGTCAATCAAAGTTGTTATATAATATTTTTATAATAATATTGTTGGAATGTAAAGATTATTATATATATATATATATATATATATATATATATATATATACACACGTATATACAGTGCCTTGCGAAAGTATTCGGCCCCCTTGAACCTTTCAACATTTCGCCACTGTTATAGAAATCTTACTGGGATTATAAATCAATTTAACTTAAGAATAAATCTAATGATGAAATGGGATATCTGGGACAAAGTTCAAAGCCAGTAAATCTGTTGAAACTAACTAAACTGTTTTTCTGTAGAGACGCGAGGCCAATGACGGGGTGGAGGCAGATACGAGATTGATATCAGGGGCAAGGAGAGCAGGCTCACCGGTCATAGTGACAATTCTTCCTAATATCAGAGTAATATCAGAGTCTATCAGAGTAAGACGTCAGACGAGAGGGGGGTTTGGGGCAATAGCTGCCACTTAATCTCGGACTCAGAGGCGCCATAGATAGACTCTTTTGTTTATTCCACCCTATAAATGTGAGAGAGAATGAGCACTATTGGGCAGATCTATCCGGGACCTGCCACGCGGTTACACGGTTGTATTTCCTGTATATATATACATTTACTGAGATAATAAACCACACTTTGATTTGAACTACAGCTCTTGTTGTTTATTTTATATTTAATATTGTGTATTTCACTCCTTAGAAATTCCACAACACCACATTTCAGGCTTCAAACATAAAGATATAAAAATATTTTTTTTTGTCAAGAATCAACAACAAGTGGGACACAATCGTGAAGTGGAACGAAATGTATTGGATAATTTAAATTTTTTAACAAATAAACTGAAAAGTGGGGCGTGCAATATTATTCGGCCCCTTGCGCTAATACTTTGTAGCGCCACCTTTTGCTGCAATTGCAGCTGCAAGTCGCTTGGGGTATGTCTCTATCAGTTTTGCACATCGAGAGACTGGAATTCTTGCCCATTCTTCCTTGCAAAACAGCTGGAGCTCAGTGAGGTTGGATGGAGAGCGTTTGTGAACAGCAGTCTTCAGCTCTTTCCACAGATTCTCGATTGGATTCAGGTCTGGACTTTGACTTGGCCATTCTAACACCTGGATACGTCTATTTGTGAACCATTCCATTGTAGATTTGGCTTTATGTTTTGGATCATTGTCCTGTTGGAAGATAAATCTCCGTCCCAGTCTCAGGTCTTTTGCAGACTCCAACAGGTTTTCTTCCAGAATGGTCCTGTATTTGGCTCCATCCATCTTCCCATCAATTTTAGCCATCTTCCCTGTCCCTGCTGAAGAAAAGCAGGCCCAAAGCATGATGCTGCCACCACCATGTTTGACAGTGGGGATGGTGTGTTCAGGGTGATGAGCTGTGTTGCTTTTACGCCAAACATATCGTTTTGCATTGTGGCCAAAAAGTTCGATTTTGGTTTCATCTGACCAGAGCACCTTCTTCCACATGTTTGGTGTGTCTCCCAGGTGGCTTGTGGCAAACTTTAAACCAGACTTTTTATGGATATCTTTGAGAAATGGCTTTCTTCTTGCCACTCTTCCATAAAGGCCAGATTTGTGCAGTGCACGACTGATTGTTGTCCTATGGACAGACTCTCCCACCTCAGCTGTAGTTATCTGCAGTTCATCCAGAGTGATCATGGGCCTCTTGGCTGCATCTCTGATCAGTCTTCTCCTTGTTTGAGATGAAAGTTTGGAGGGACGGCCGGGTCTTGGTAGATTTGCAGTGGTCTGATACTCCTTCCATTTCAATATAATTGCTTGCACAGTGCTCCTTGAGATGTTTAAAGCTTGGGAAATCTTTTGTATCCAAATCCAGCTTTAAACTTCTCCACAACAGTATCTCGGACCTGCCTGGTGTGTTTCTTTGTCTTCATGGTTCTCTCTGCGCTCTAAACAGAACCCTGAGACTATCAAAGAGCAGATTTATACGGAGACTTGATTACACACAGGTGCATTCTATTTATCATCATCAGTCATTTAGGACAACATTGGATCATTCAAAGATCCTCACTGAACTTCTGGACTGAGTTTGCTGCACTGAAAGTAAAGGGGCCGAATAATATTGCACGCCCCACTTTTCAGTTTTTTATTTGTTAAAAAAGTTTAAACTATCCAATAAATTTCGTTCCACTTCACGATTGTGTCCCAATTGTTGTTGATTCATGACAAAAAATTAAAATTTTATATCTTTATGTTTGAAGCCTGAAATGTGGCGAAATGTTGAAAGGTTCGAGGGGGCCGAATATTTTCGCAAGGCACTGTATATCTATATGTAAAAATTAATATTCAAATGTTTGGATTAAAAGAATGTTCAATCTGACAAGACCTTTTAGGAAACTTAAATCCCTAAACACATGCAAACTATTCAGCAGATTAACTCCACTTCTGCAAAAACCATGAAGAAGGAACTAGAGATGACTATGAACAACATGGTACCAGCTGTCAACAAACCAGGGGAGCACCAGATATAGAGGAGCCTGAATCGGAGCACTCTGTTTCAGGAACTGTGCGACTGCTCTTCAGGCTCCGGGCTTTTCAACATGTGTTTGTCCTGAAGAAGAATCCGACTGCTTTGTCCGAGCTGTAGATGAAACCAGGAGACCCACTGTCACACACACCCGGGCCCCAAAAGTACTGGATTACAGCGTCCAAAACAAAGTCTGTCTGTAGGAGCGCTCAGTAAGTCTTACGAAGGACTATCCATCGTCACAATCATTATGGACAGCAGCAACAAAATGTTTGTCGATCATGAGCAGGACATCGTCAGCAGAGAGAACTCTCAGCTGAAGGAAAGTGGGCTGATAATGGGCTGCACGGGGAGGCGTCACTTCCTGTTAACGCAGATTAGCCCATTCACTTCCTGTCTACTCTATCCTATGGCTTTTAGGTGGGTTTTAGTGACGTTTTTTAGTAATTAGATCGATACATTCAGCTGAGACTGACCCAAAAGTGTCACTGTGCTTTCTCTCTGAGGTAGAGCTGTGACTGTGGCCACTCAGAGAGATTAGTTAACTTTATGAAAACACAATGACAGCACAATCAGAGAGCACTGCTGTGTCCCAAAATGCCCAGTATCCACACAGTTTAATTTCCGTTTGAGCATTATTTAGGAACCTCGTGTAAACCACTGCTGCACTCCAGTGAAACTCAAGCCGTTTCCCGCGAACAGGAAGTGAAGTGGGGTTGTAGCTAAAACGCAGAAGTGGTGCATAGAGCCCATAACTCCCAAACAGCCCTCTCTTGGTGCCACCATCAGGAGAGTCCTCATCAGGAGAGTCCCCATCAGGAGAGTCCCCATCAGGAGAGTCCCCATCAGGAGAGTCCCCATCAGGAGAGTCCCATCAGGAGAGTCTCATCAGGAGAGTCCCCATCAGGAGAGTCTGCATCAGGAGAGTCCCCATCAGGAGAGTCCCATCAGGAGAGTCCAGGAGTCTCATCAGGAGAGTCCCCATCAGGAGAGTCCTCATCAGGAGAGTCTCATCAGGAGAGTCCCATCAGGAGAGTCTCCATCAGGAGAGTCTGCATCAGGAGAGTCCCCATCAGGAGAGTCCCATTAGGAGAGTCCCATCAGGAGAGTCCCCATCAGGAGAGTCTCATCAGGAGAGTCCCATTAGGAGAGTCTCATCAGGAGAGTCCCATCAGGAGAGTCTCATCAGGAGAGTCCCATTAGGAGAGTCCCATCAGGAGAGTCTCATCATGAGAGTCCCATTAGGAGAGTCCTCATCAGGAGAGTCTCATCATGAGAGTCCCATCAGGAGAGTCTCATCAGGACAGTCCCAATCAGGAGAGTCTCATCAGGAGAGTCTCATCAGGAGAGTCCCATTAGGAGAGTCCCCATCAGGAGAGTCCTCATCAGGAGAGTCCCCATCAGGAGAGTCTCATCAGCAGAGTCCTCATCAGGAGAGTCTCATCAGGAGAGTCCTCATCAGGAGAGTCTCATCAGGAGAGTCCCAATCAGGAGAGTCTCATCAGGAGAGTCCCATTAGGAGAGTCCCATCAGGAGAGTCTCATCATGAGAGTCCTCATCAGGAGAGTCTCATCATGAGTGTCCCCATCAGGAGAGTCTCATCAGGAGAGTCCCATTAGGAGAGTCTCATCAGGAGAGTCTCATCATGAGAGTCTCATCATGAGTGTCCCCATCAGGAGAGTCTCATCAGGGGGAGTCTCATCAAGGAGAGTCTCATCAGGAGAGTCCTCATCAGGAGATTCCCCATCAGGAGAGTCTCATTAGGAGAGTCCTCATCAGGAGAGTCTGAATCAGGAGAGTCCCCATCAGGAGAGTCCCATCAGGAGAGTCCAGGAGTCTCATCAGGAGAGTCCCCATCAGGAGAATCCCATTAGGAGAGTCCCCATCAGGAGAGTCTGAATCAGGAGAGTCCCCATCAGGAGAGTCCCATCAGGAGAGTCCCGGAGTCTCATCAGGAGAGTCCCCATCAGGAGAATCCCATTAGGAGAGTCCCATCAGGAGAGTCTCATCATGAGAGTCCCATCAGGAGAGTCCTTATCAGGAGTCTCATCATGAGAGTCCCATCAGGAGAGTCTCATCAGGAGAGTCCCAATCAGGAGAGTCTCATCAGGAGAGTCTCATCAGGAGAGTCTCATCAGGAGAGTCCCATTAGGAGAGTCTCATCAGGAGAGTCCCCATCAGGAGAGTCTGCATCAGGAGAGTCCCCATCAGGAGAGTCCCATCAGGAGAGTCCAGGAGTCTCATCAGGAGAGTCCCCATCAGGAGAGTCCTCATCAGGAGAGTCTCATCAGGAGAGTCCCATCAGGAGAGTCTCCATCAGGAGAGTCTGCATCAGGAGAGTCCCCATCAGGAGAGTCCCATTAGGAGAGTCCCATCAGGAGAGTCCCCATCAGGAGAGTCTCATCAGGAGAGTCCCATTAGGAGAGTCCCCATCAGGAGAGTCCCATCAGGAGAGTCTCATCAGGAGAGTCCCCATCAGGAGAGTCTGCATCAGGAGAGTCCCCATCAGGAGAGTCCCATCAGGAGAGTCCAGGAGTCTCATCAGGAGAGTCCCCATCAGGAGAGTCCTCATCAGGAGAGTCTCATCAGGAGAGTCCCATCAGGAGAGTCTCCATCAGGAGAGTCTGCATCAGGAGAGTCCCCATCAGGAGAGTCCCATTAGGAGAGTCCCATCAGGAGAGTCCCCATCAGGAGAGTCTCATCAGGAGAGTCCCATTAGGAGAGTCCCATCAGGAGAGTCTCATCAGGAGAGTCCCATCAGGAGAGTCTCATCAGGAGAGTCCCATTAGGAGAGTCCCATCAGGAGAGTCTCATCATGAGAGTCCCATCAGGAGAGTCCTCATCAGGAGAGTCTCATCATGAGAGTCCCATCAGGAGAGTCTCATCAGGACAGTCCCAATCAGGAGAGTCTCATCAGGAGAGTCTCATCAGGAGAGTCCCATTAGGAGAGTCCCCATCAGGAGAGTCCTCATCAGGAGAGTCCCCATCAGGAGAGTCTCATCAGCAGAGTCCTCATCAGGAGAGTCTCATCAGGAGAGTCCTCATCAGGAGAGTCTCATCAGGAGAGTCCCAATCAGGAGAGTCTCATCAGGAGAGTCCCATTAGGAGAGTCCCATCAGGAGAGTCTCATCATGAGAGTCCTCATCAGGAGAGTCTCATCATGAGTGTCCCCATCAGGAGAGTCTCATCAGGAGAGTCCCATTAGGAGAGTCTCATCAGGAGAGTCTCATCATGAGAGTCTCATCATGAGTGTCCCCATCAGGAGAGTCTCATCAGGGGGAGTCTCATCAAGGAGAGTCTCATCAGGAGAGTCCTCATCAGGAGATTCCCCATCAGGAGAGTCTCATTAGGAGAGTCCTCATCAGGAGAGTCTGAATCAGGAGAGTCCCCATCAGGAGAGTCCAGGAGTCTCATCAGGAGAGTCACCATCAGGAGAATCCCATTAGGAGAGTCCCCATCAGGAGAATCCCATTAGGAGAGTCCCCATCAGGAGAATCCCATTAGGAGAGTCCCCATCAGGAGAGTCTGAATCAGGAGAGTCCCCATCAGGAGAGTCCCATCAGGAGAGTCCCGGAGTCTCATCAGGAGAGTCCCCATCAGGAGAATCCCATTAGGAGAGTCCCATCAGGAGAGTCTCATCAGGAGAGTCTCATCATGAGAGTCCCATCAGGAGAGTCCTTATCAGGAGTCTCATCATGAGAGTCCCATCAGGAGAGTCTCATCAGGAGAGTCCCAATCAGGAGAGTCTCATCAGGAGAGTCCCATTAGGAGAGTCCCATCAGGAGAGTCCTCATCAGGAGATTCCCCATCAGGAGAGTTCTCATCAGGAGAGTCCCCATCAGGAGAGTCCCCATCAGGAGAGTCCCCATCAGGAGAGTCCTCATCAGGAGAGCCCTCATCAGGAGAGTGGTTTTTCAAAGACTTACTTGGGGAAGACTAAGCAAAAGAAGCAAACGTGCTGACTCTGATCCACAGATGTTTTGTTCTAAACAATTCTGTGAAAAAGACAAAATAAAGCAAGTCACAGCATTTTGTTGATGAGGATTTATTTGATATTGGCATAATCACTGACATAACATGTTGGTAGAAATATCACGGGTCAACAACTTAGCACCAGTTTATGTAACGACCCGTTTTCTTTTGAACCGAGCCCCAAGTTTGTGTATGCACATCATTAATCCACACATGCTGACGTAGGAGAAACCCAAGTGAAACAACTTGTTCACCAATGTGACGAACACCAGACCTTTTGATTTTCACCGCACACCACTTTACTGTGAACGCACACATGTTAAAGAAACCTGCAAGGTTAGACTGGAAGAAAGATCAACAGAATAAATGTGTTATTGTTGGTGCTTTTTCTCTCATTCCTCGAACAACGTTCAGTCCAATGGCACAACTGAGCCACACAAATTGGACAGTGCACAGCACACTGTGACAATTTTGTCCAACGTTGATACACAATCGTCAGGGCAGCGTAAGTAGTCGATGGGAATGGTGTGTCGCAAAATGGTGTACTTGTTCCGCAAGAGACCGATGAGGCGCTCCACATGGATCCGGCTGTGGGCCATGGTTCTTGTTGATTCATTCTGGAGGGCGGATAACTGTGGCTTTCCTCTTGTGGAAGACGGTCTCTTCACTTCTGCGCAGTGCAGTCTCACACTCTCTGGTGCGTCCAAGCCTCGGTCTGTGAGAACCATGTCCCCAGGCCGCAGCAGGGACAGCAGGCCACAGTTCTCAGTCACGTGCTGGTCGCTGGCTCGGCCCCCCCATCCTTTGGACAGAAAACAGACGACTCCCTGAGGTGTGAGGCCGGTGAGATACTTCACCGTATTGTGGTGCTTGTAATTCAACAATGTCTCCGTTTGAGTCAGGTCGTTGGAGGGCTTTCCTATAAAGACTTCAAAACAGTCTATAATTATTGACACCTTCACACCAAAGTCCTTTCTAAACTCCATGGGCATGGACATCAGGAGGTCCACTCGGTCTGGCCAGAGAACCAGTCCCCTCAGTCTGACGAACAGGACATGCACCACGTCCAGGAACACTTTGGAGACACAACTCGTGGAAACGCTGAACCTGTACGCCAAGTCCTGCTGGCCGAGGTCGAGTCGCAGCTTCATCAGGACCATTATCAGCATCTCAAATGGTGTCAGTGTGCTCAGAGCTGACTGAGGTATTCTGGCCTCGACACACGTGTACAGGGTCATGAGAATGTCGTAGGAAACACCTGTGTAATACTTTACTTTAGCGTCATTCCCCCTCAGCGAGTCCGGGCTCAGCACCAGGTCTTTCAGTTCCTCCTTCAGTAACGTGTTTTCAGTCCTCAGGCGCTGAAGCTCCGCCCTCATTTGCTTCATAAGTCCCGAGTCGTCTGGATGAGGACCTGCGGATTGTTGCGATGGGGCAGTAAGGGTCTCACGGTCGGTGGCCTCCTCAGACGCCGTATCCTGCCACCGCAGAGCGAGTGGTGCAGCCGCAGATTCACCGCGCTCCCTCTTTGTCTTTCTTTCTTTCGCCCTCTTAGACCGCTTTAGACTGGACTGTTTCATTTTGGGACACTTTGGAACTGGTTCCAATTTCAATAAAGGAGCCCAATCTGGATTGTACGGGTCGTACAGCTCAGCTTTCTTCCCTGAAAATAAAAAGAAATCATTATTTTAAAGAAGTAAATATATATATATATAAAGAAGTAAATATATTTACTTATTTCATATCATTCATATGGTACATGACGCAGACAGCCTTACAGTCGGAAAGTCATGTTTATAATATGTACATTTGTAGGATTGTGTGTACTATAATTATATTTAAATACTTTGGAGAACTATGCATGTGCTGTGTTTGTTACATTTTACCACAGATAGTTGTTGGTGTTATTTTGTCATAAAAAAATGACACAAACCAGACTTACTTTCACCAGGGTCCTGATGTAGAAATGCAATATTTTAATCACTCATTTATTTAGAAGGAAGCAGTCGATATCACAGCAGGACACTGACCCACGGACACACACTCGGCAGGGGCTATGACCAACACACCGCTCACACAGCAGTGTGTAGTGACTAGTGAGACGGAGAAAGTGTGTTGCAGAAAGGAGAAAGTGTGTTGCAGAAAGGAAAGTAAAGTGCAAAGCAGTATTTTTGATTAAGGAATGGTTATTCTGTGTTTTAGGTTTAGAACAAAAGCTTCAGGTTCTGTAACTTTGTCTAAGCGTGTGTGTCTGGTGTTCAAGGAACAGGAAAAAAATAGGACAGTTTTGAAGGAAAAAGGGGGTCCAACCCGGTACTAGCAAGGTACCTAATAAAGAGACACACACACACACGTCGGAACGGGGCCTTACTGAGTGAAGTATAATATATATATATATATTATGCTTTGAGCGGTGTACATATGGTCCGGAGCAGAGTTGCCGGTGATTAAATGGTTAGATGAGCTGCAGAGCCAGTGCGCGTTGTGCCGATGCTTTGCGTGGTATAAAATAGTGAATAACTGCTTAATCCCGAGCCCTGGTGCTGTAGGCAGTGTATAAATGACCAAGAGCCGTGGTAATAGCTTGGAGTGCTGTTGGAGTGCTGTTGGGAGTGCTGTTGGGAGTGCTGTTGGGAGTGCTGTTGGGAGTGCTGTTGGGAGTGCTGTTGGGAGTGCTGTTGGGAGTGCTGTTGGGAGTGCTGTTGGAGTGCTGTTGGAGTGCTGTTGGAGTGCTGTTGGAGTGCTGTTGGAGTGCTGTTGGGAGTGCTGTTGGGAGTGCTGTTGGAGTGCTGTTGGAGTGCTGTTGGAGTGCTGTTGGAGTGCTGTTGGAGTGCTGTTGGAGTGCTGTTGGAGTGCTGTTGGAGTGCTGTTGGAGTGCTGTTGGAGTGCTGTTGGGAGTGCTGTTGGGAGTGCTGTTGGGAGTGCTGTTGGAGTGCTGTTGGAGTGCTGTTGGGAGTGCTGTTGGGAGTGCTGTTGGGAGTGCTGTTGGGAGTGCTGTTGGGAGTGCTGTTGGGAGTGCTGTTGGAGTGCTGTTGGAGTGCTGTTGGAGTGCTGTTGGAGTGCTGTTGGGAGTGCTGTGCTGTTGGAGTGCTGTTGGTTGGAGTGCTGTTGGGAGTGCTGTTGGGAGTGCTGTTGGGAGTGCTGGAGTGCTGTTGGGAGTGCTGTTGGGAGTGCTGTTGGGAGTGCTGTTGGAGAACTGGTCTCTGTGACGTCGGGACTGTTTTGGTCACAGCCCCCTCTCAGCTTCTGTCTGCCACCCTTTCCCCCGCTTCCTCCTCCTCCTCCTCCTCCCCCTCCCTTCATTCAGTTTGAGAGGACTGTGTGAGGCCCACATGGTATCACAGTCAAATGTCTGAATAGAAGCCACACATACACAGGCTCTCACCTGTTATGAAATGGTCAGAGCAGACCTTAAAGTGCCGTTTTTTGGGGTCAGGGTTGAATCCCTCTCGGTTGATCCTGGCCAGCCAAAGGGTTCTTCTCTGTGTGGAGAGTCGCTCTGTCTCGCTCCCCTGGTTCGTGATGACCGTCGGAAGGTCAAAGAAGCCTCTCTTTACGACCCCACAACCTGAACGGCTAGTGCACCCCCGAACCACGCAGGTACTCGGCATGTTACTGCCGAGAAGAGGGATGTGCTGTGCTTTCTGTAGCCACAACTAGCGGCGGCTTGACTGACAACATGGCGCACCGCGGAATTGTGGGTAATGCGTGACGTGAGTGGAAAAGCATTGGGTGGGAATAAAAACTAATATATTTTATAATGATAAACACACAGCTGTAATCTGCGCTCGCATTTATGTTTGGGCTAAAATTGCCGCAAAAAAACAATTAATAACAAAATAAACGGGGGCGAAACTTCCCGATAAACCCCCGTGACGTCACTCGTGTGGTTCTAAGATGGCGGCCTCCGTGGATGAGCTTCTCTGATGTTTTCGTACGTTTATGGCACAAAACTAAGACATTGTACCTCGTGAAGAGTCCCTCACGGCGGCGGTGGCGTCCCTCGGCTCTCCGGGGAATCGGATAAAGTAAATACAGATTTTAGCCTCTGATTTTGAGCGGGGAAAGCAGTGTTTACTATAGCTAGCTGTTAGCTTCGTATCTGTTTACATGGTGTAGCTGTTAGCTTCGTATCTGTTTACATGGTGTAGCTGTTAGCTTCGTATCTGTTTACATGGTGTAGCTGTTAGCTTCATATCTGTTTACATGGTGTAGCTGTTAGCTTCATATCTGTTTACATGGTGTAGCTGTTAGCTTCGTATCTGTTTACATGGTGTAGCTGTTAGCTTCATATCTGTTTACATGGTGTAGCTGTTAGCATACTATTTGTTAAGAGACGGAGAGAGATCGGAGAGAGAGAGACCACAGAGAGAGAGAGCCTACAGACAGAGAGAGAGAGACCACAGACAGAGATAGAGACCACAGAGAGAGAGAGACTGACTAGTAATAGAGAGATAATGTTCTTGTTAGCATTAGCTGTGTTTACTTCTTGTAGCTGCAGACCCAGGACTGAGGCTGTGGACCCAGGACTGAGGCTGTGGACCCAGGACTGAGGCTGTGGACCCAGGACTGAGGCTGTAGATCCAGGACTGAGGCTGTAGACCCAGGACTGAGGCTGTAGACCCAGGACTGAGGCTGTAGACCCAGGACTGAGGCTGTAGACCCAGGACTGAGGCTGTAGACCCAGGACTGAGGCTGTAGACCCAGGACTGAGGCTGTGGACCCAGGACTGAGGCTGTAGATCCAGGACTGAGGCTGTAGACCCAGGACTGAGGCTGTCGATCCAGGACTGAGGCTGTAGACCCAGGACTGAGGCTGTAGACCCAGGACTGAGGCTGTAGACCCAGGACTGAGGCTGTAGACCCAGGACTGAGGCTGTAGACCCAGGACTGAGGCTGTAGATCCAGGACTGAGGCTGTAGACCCAGGACTGAGGCTGTCGATCCAGGACTGAGGCTGTAGACCCAGGACTGAGGCTGTAGACCCAGGACTGAGGCTGTAGACCCAGGACTGAGGCTGTAGCTCTGTGGTTCCTCAGCAGACATCATGAGCAGCAGGAGGAAGCGTGCTCTCCCGGTGAGAGTGGACGAGGAGCAGAAGAAGAGGCTCCAGTGGAACATGGTGCAGGACCGGAAGAGCGAGGGGACGATGGTGCAGGACCAGGAGACCGGATTCGTACTAGCAGACCAGACACCAGCAGCAATGGACCAGACCCAATATCCACAGACAGAGGACTTTCCAGGTAGAAACACTGTAATCATTCAGATCACAACAAACTACGAAAGAGACGAAAGATGAAAGAAAAAGTATCTGTTCTCTCTCTGGTTTCTCTCTCTGGCCTCTCTCTGGCCTCTCTCTGGTCTCTCCCTGGTCTCTCCCTGGTCTCTCCCTGGTCTCTCCCTGGTCTCTCTCTGGTCTCTCTCTGGCCTCTCTCTGGTCTCTCTCTCTCTGGTCTCTCTCTGGTCTCTCCCTGGTCTCTCCCTGGTCTCTCCCTGGTCTCTCTCTGGTCTCTCTCTGGTCTCTCTCTGGTCTCTCTCTGGTCTCTCTGCTCTCTCTGGTCTCTCTCTCTGGCCTCTCTCTCTGCTCGCTCTCTCTTTTGTCTCTCTCTCTGTGGTCTCTCTTTGCTCTATCTCTCTGGTCTCTCTCTCTGCTCTCTCTCCCTGGTCCCTCTCTGGTCTCTTTGGTCCCTCGTAATCTGGTCTCTATGGTTCCAGGTCCATCTTCAGCAGTTTGTCCCCTCACAAAGGACTCCTCTGGTCCCTCCTCTGGTCCCTCCTCTGGTCCCTCCTCTGGTCCCTCCTCTGGTCCCTCCTCAGTCCCTCTGGTGTCTGTGTTGGTCGTTCCTGTCTCTCGTCTCGGCTCTGTGTGGAAGGCTGCGATTGGAGAGTTCTCTGTCCAGACGCAGACGGCTCCTCCAGACGGGGGTGAGGCGGGGGAAGACGGGGAGAGGGGGGAGGCGGGTGAGGAGGTGTTCTGGCTGCAGAGGACAGGGACCAGCTTCAGTGTGGACCATGGAGCAGAGACACAGACAGCAGAGTGCAGTCTGAAGAACGTGACTCTGGAGGATCTGGACTGGGTCCAACAGAAGACACTGATCCAACTGGGTTACCAGAGACACACCAGCGGCTACCAGGTGGAACTACCATACTCTCTGGTCTCTCTCTGGTCTCTCTCTGGTCTCTCTCTGGTCTCTCTCTGGTCTCTCTCTCTGGTCTCTCTCTCTGGTCTCTCTCTCTTCTCTCTCTCTGGTCTTTCTCTCTGGTCTCTCTCTCTGGTCTCTCTCTCTGGTCTCTCTCTGGTCTCTCTCTGGTCTCTCTCTGGTCTCTCTCTGGTCTCTCTCTCTTGTCTCTCTCTCTGGTCTCTCTCTCTGGTCTCTCTCTGGTCTCTCTCTCTGGTCTTTCTCTGGTCTCTCTCTGGTGTCTCTCTCTGGTCTCTCTCTCGTCCCTCACGCTCTCTCATAATGTATTGATAGATTGTTGATCATGTATAATGGACAGACAGATGAGCATGTGTCCTTAAATCCGAAAGCGGTGTTGAGCGGCCCTCTGTGCTCAGGTGACTGTGTTTCTGATGGAGAGAGCTTTGGCCAAACCAGAGTTTCTGAGTCAAGCTGCAACTCGCCTGAAGAAAGGAAACCTCATCCTGCAGAAGATCATGGAGACTTTCTACGACTTTATCATACCAGGTGAGAGACCAGGTGAGAGACCAGAGAGAGACACCAGAGAGAGAGACACCAGAGAGAGAGAGAGACACCAGAGAGAGAGAGACACCAGAGAGGGAGAGACCAGAGAGAGAGACCAGATTCAGATTAATTTATTTGCCATTTGCAGTAATTCCACATATATATTTTGACTGGTATTGAAGCATTTTCAGCATCTACAGCTAGTTATGTAAGAACCATAGCTACTACTTATTTGTATATAGTGTATATATTGTGTGTGCTCCCTGTGTGCTCTTACTACTGTCCTGTCTGTGCGATGCAACAACGAAATTTCCCCACTGTGGGACAAATAAAGGAATTCTTATCTTATCTTAAATGGGGGCGTCCAGAGCTGGGTAGCCGTAAGTGTGAGACTTGTGTTGGAGAAGAGTTCCGTTACCAGAGAGAGAGACCAGGTGAGACAGAGAGACCAGACAGAGAGACCAGACAGAAAGACCAGACAGAAAGACCAGACAGAGAGACCAGACAGAGAGACCAGACAGAGAGACCAGACAGAGAGACCAGACAGAGAGACCAGACAGAGAGACCAGACAGAGAGACCAGACAGAGAGACCAGACAGAGAGACCAGACAGAGAGACCAGACAGAGAGACCAGACAGACAGAGAGACCAGACAGAGAGACCAGACAGAGAGACCAGACAGAGAGACCAGACAGAGAGACCAGACAGACAGAGAGACCAGACAGAGAGACCAGACAGAGAGACCAGACAGAGAGACCAGACAGAGAGACCAGACAGACAGAGAGACCAGACAGAGAGACCAGACAGAGAGACCAGACAGAGAGACCAGACAGAGAGACCAGACAGAGAGACCAGACAGAGAGACCAGACAGAGAGACCAGACAGAGAGACCAGACAGAGAGACCAGACAGAGAGACCAGACAGAGAGACCAGACAGACAGAGAGACCAGACAGACAGAGAGACCAGACAGACAGAGAGACCAGACAGACAGAGAGACCAGACAGAGAGACCAGACAGACAGAGAGACCAGACAGACAGAGAGACCAGACAGACAGAGAGACCAGACAGACAGAGAGACCAGACAGACAGAGAGACCAGACAGACAGAGAGAGAGACCAGACAGAGAGAGAGACCAGACAGAGAGAGAGACCAGACAGAGAGAGAGACCAGACAGAGAGAGAGACCAGACAGAGAGAGAGACCAGAGAGAGAGACCAGAGAGAGAGACCAGAGAGAGAGACCAGAGTGTGGTATTTGGTCTGGTTCCAGACTTGGTGGATCCTGAGGAGGAGCAGTGCGACACGGAGCTGGAGAGACAGAACATCGAGGAGCTGTACGACCATGTGAGACGAGTTCACCACAGACAGAAGGAGGAGAGAGACCAGGAGGAGACCGAGGAGGAGGTGCAGCATTCTGCTCTGGTCCCTGTGCTCCGGCCGTACCAGCGACAGGCCGTTCAATGGATGTTAACCAGAGAGAGAGCCACCAGCGGACCAGATAGAGGTACTACACCTGGTTACACAGCTCTAAGAGACCAGAGAGAGAGAGACCAGAGAGAGAGAGACCAGAGAGAGAGAGACCAGAGAGAGAGGGATTATGAGACTTATGAGACTGGGGGATGGAGACTTATGAGACTGGGGGATGGAGACTTATGAGACTGGGGGATGGAGACTTCTGAGGACTGGGGGATGGAGACTTCTGAGGACTGGGGGATGGAGACTTCTGAGGACTGGGGGATGGAGACGTATGAGGACTGGGGGATGGAGACTTCTGAGGACTGGGGGATGGAGACTTATGAGGACTGGTAGATGGAGACTTATGAGGACTGGTAGATGGAGACTTATGAGGACTGGGGGATGGAGACGTATGAGGACTGGGGGATGGAGACTTATGAGGACTGGTAGATGGAGACTTATGAGGACTGGGGGATGGAGACGTATGAGGACTGGGGGATGGAGACGTATGAGGACTGGGGGATGGAGACTTCTGAGGACTGGGGGATGGAGACGTATGAGGACTGGGGGTTGGAGACGTATGAGGACTGGGGGATGGAGACTTCTGAGGACTGGGGGATGGAGACTTCTGAGGACTGGGGGATGGAGACTTCACACAGTAACAGTGGAAATGTAAATATCTGTGTTTTGTGCAGAGGAAAAGATGCATCCTCTTTGGCACGAGTTGGTGACTCTGTGTGGGAAGAAGCTGTTCTACAACCCCTACATCGGCAGGTTAGACCAGAGGGGGGAGAGAGGGGGAGATGCCTCAGTATACCTCTGGTCTCACTATGGTCTCCCTCTCTGGTCTCTCTCTGGTCTCTCTCTGGTCTCTCTCTGGTCTCTCTGTGGTCTCTCTCTGGTCTCTCTTTGATCTCTCTCTCTCTGATCCCTCTATGGTCTCTCTTTGATCTCTCTCTCTCTGGTCTCTCTATGGTCTCTCTGGTCTCTGGTCTCTCTCTCTATGGTCTCTATGGTCTCTCTGGTCTCTCTCTCTGGTCTCTCTCTGGTCTCTCTCTGGTCTCTCTCTGGTCTCTCTATGGTCTCTCTATGGTCTCTCTATGGTCTCTCTATGGTCTCTCTTTGATCTCTCTCTCTCTGATCTCTCTATGGTCTCTCTTTGATCTCTCTCTCTCTGGTCTCTCTCTCTATGGTCTCTATGGTCTCTCTCTCTAGTCTCTCTCTGGTCTATGGTCTCTTTCTGGTCTCTTTCTGGTCTCTCTCTGGTCTCTCTCTGGTCTCTCTCTGGTCTATGGTCTCTCTCTGGTCGCTGGTCTCTCTCTGGTCTCTCTCTGGTCTGTATCTGGTCTCTCTCTGGTCTCTGGTCTCTCTCTGGTCTCTCTCTGGTCTCTGCTCTCTCTCTGGTCTCTCTGGTCTATAACCTCCTCTGTCTCCTCAGTCTGATCCTGGAGTTCCCCCTGGCTGCAGAGCCGGTCCCTGGGGGGATCCTGGCCGATGAAATGGGTCTGGGGAAAACTGTGGAGGTCCTGGCTCTGATCCTGTGTCACCCACGACTAAACCTGAAGACCGAGAGCTATGTCCTGCCAGAGGTGAGGGAGGGGAGGGGGGAGAGGGGAGATTTTTCTGGTCTCTCTCTAGTCCCTCTCTGGTCTTTCTCCGGTCTCTCTCTAGTGTCTCTGGTCTCTTTTTTGTCTCTTTTTGGTCTCTCTCTGGTCTCTCTCTGGTCTTTCTCCGGTCTCTTTTTGGTGTCTCTCTGGTCTCTTTCTGGTCTCTCTCTGGTCTCTCTCTGGTCTTTCTCTGGTCTCTTTTGGTCTCTCTCTGGTCTCTCTCTGGTCTCTCTCTGGTCTTTCTCTGGTCTCTTTCTGGTCTCTCTCTGGTCACTCTCTAGTGTCTCTCTGGTCTCTCGCTGGTCTCTCATTTATACCATGTGTGTTTTTCAGGGGAAGTCAGTGAACTTCTTTGTGCCTCCTCCTCCAGAGAAGAGGAACTCGCCTCCCCGCAGACCTGAGGCGTCTCAGCCTAAAACAAAGATCAACTTCCCGCGTAAGGAAACAGAACAGGCCTCACCTAAACTCTCTCCACTCATCCATATAGAACGGCCTCTCTCTGGTCTCTCTCTGGTCCCTCTCTGGTCTCTCTCTGGTCTCTCTCTGGTCTCTCTCTGATCTCTCTCTGGTCTCTCTCTGGTCTCTCTCTCTGGTCTCTCTCTGGTCTCTCTCTGGTCTCTCTCTGGTCTCTCTCTCTGGTCTCTCTCTCTGGTCTCTCTCGCTGGTCTCTCTCTGGTCTCGCTCTCTGGTCTCTTTCTGGTTTCTCTCTGGTCTCTCTCTGGTCTCTCTCTGGTCTCTCTCTGGTCTCATCCCTCTGGTGTGTCCACAGCGGTCTGGTCCATGCTCCTCTGGTGTCTGTCAGATCTGGACAAAGGTAAAGGTGTCTCGCTGCTCTCCGCTCTCGCCCACATGAGGCGTTGTTATGGTTACGACCCTGTGAAGAACCGGAGCCACATCAAACGAACCATGAAGAAGCTGCTGGAGGAGACGCTGTTGCGGCAGACCAAAGGCCGCGGCATGTCAGGCTCCTTCAAACTCACCGCAACAGGGTCCTCCAAACTCACCGCTACAGGGTCCCCCAATTTCACTGCAACAGGGTCCAAGGCCGCCTCAGTGCTGGAGAGACTCAGTCCTGGGAGGAGGGTAAGAGGATCGTATGGATGGACCGGTCTAGGTCCGGTCTGAATCCTCCTGAGTCTAACTCAGAGCTGGTGCTTAGCACTATAACAACGAAGTCAGATTATGTTCGAACACATCTGAGTCGGATGGTTTCTGTGGTCCTGGTTCTGGTGTCATGAGCTCCAGGGTCTGGTTCTGGAGTAATGAGGTCCAGGATCTCAAGGTCTGGTTCTGGTGTCATGAGCTCCAGGATCTCAGGGTTTGGTTCTGGGGTCCTGAGGCTTGCACATATGAAGCTGGACCTGCCACAGAACTATGTGGGGCCCGCTGCTACTTTGTTTTTCCGGCAGTCTGCATCATTTGGGTTTTCTGTTCCTCCTTCGGCTGAACAAGTCAAGGAGGTCCTCAGGTGGTCCTCAGGTGGTCCTCATGTGGTCCTTAGGTGGTCTTCAGGTGGTCCTCAGGTGGTCCTCAGGTGGTCTTCAGGTGGTCCTCAGGTGGTTTTCAGGTGGTCCTCAAGTGGTCTTTAGGGTGTCCTCAGGTGGTCCTCAGGTGGTCCTCAGGTGGTCTTCAGGTGGTCTTCAGGTGGTCCTCAGGTGGTCCTCAGGTGGTCTTCAGGTGGTCTTCAGGTGGTCCTCAGGTGGTCTTCAGGTGGTCTTCAGGTGGTCTTCAGTTGGTCTTCAGGTGGTCCTCAGGTGGTCCTCAGGTGGTCTTCAGGAGGTCCTCAAGTGGTCTTTAGGGAGTCTTCAGGTGGTCCTCAGGTGGTCCTCAGGTGGTCTTCAGGTGGTCTTCAGGTGGTCCTCAGGTGGTCCTCAGGTGGTCCTCAGGTGGTCTTCAGGTGGTCTTCAGGTGGTCTTCAGGTGGTCCTCAGGTGGTCTTTAGGTGGTCCTCAGGTGGTCCTCAGGTGGTCCTCAGGTGGTCTTCAGGTGGTCCTCAGGTGGTCCTCAGGTGGTCTTCAGGTGGTCTTCAGGTGGTCTTCAGGTGGTCCTCAGGTGGTCTTTAGGTGGTCCTCAGGTGGTCCTCAGGTGGTCCTCAGGTGGTCTTCAGGTGGTCTTCAGATGGTCCTCAGGTGGTTTTCAGGTGGTCCTCAGGTGGTCTTCAGGTGGTCCTCAGGTGGTTTTCAGGTGGTCCTCAGGTGGTCCTCATGTGGTCCTCAGGTGGTCCTTAGGTGGTCTTCAGGTGGTCCTCAGGTGGTCCTCAGGTGGTCTTCAGGTGGTCTTCATGTAGTCCTCAGGTGGTCTTCAGGTGGTCTTCAGGTGGTCCTCAGGTGGTCCTCAGGTGGTCCTCAGGTGGTCTTCAGGTGGTCTTCAGGTGGTCTTCAGGTGGTCTTCAGTTAGTCCTCAGGTGGTCCTCAGGTGGTCTTCAGGTGGTCCTCAGGTGGTTTTCAGGTGGTCCTCAAGTGGTCTTTAGGGGGTCCTCAGGTGGTCCTCAGGTGGTCCTCAGGTGGTCTTCAGGTGGTCCTCAGGTGGTCCTCAGGTGGTCTTCAGGTGGTCTTCAGGTGGTCTTCAGGTGGTCTTCAGGTGGTCCTCAGGTGGTCTTCAGGTGGTCTTCAGGTGGTCCTCAGGTGGTCCTCAGGTGGTCCTCAGGTGGTCTTCAGGAGGTCCTCAAGTGGTCTTTAGGGGGTTTCAGGTGGTCCTCAGGTGGTCCTCAGGTGGTCTTCAGGTGGTCTTCAGGTGGTCTTCAGGTGGTCCTCAGGTGGTCCTCAGGTGGTCCTCAGGTGGTCTTCAGGAGGTCCTCAAGTGGTCTTTAGGGGGTCTTCAGGTGGTCCTCAGGTGGTCCTCAAGTGGTCTTCAGGTGGTCTTCAGGTGGTCTTCAGGTGGTCTTCAGGTGGTCCTCAGGTGGTCTTTAGGTGGTCCTCAGGTGGTCCTCAGGTGGTCCTCAGGTGGTCTTCAGGTGGTCTTCAGATGGTCCTCAGGTGGTCTTCAGGTGGTCTTCAGGTGGTCCTCAAGTGGTCTTCAGGTGGTCCTCAGGTGGTCCTCAGGTGGTCCTCAGGTGGTCTTCAGGTGGTCTTCAGGTGGTCCTCAGGTGGTCCTCAGGTGGTCCTCAGGTGGTCCTCTGGTTGTCCACCTCAGGACAACCCCGGCCCCGTCTCTGGGTTTCTCTGGACCTCGGGCGACGGCACCGGGTCGTAAAGCTCGACATGGGAGATTCCCCTCAGGCTAAATTGGGAGGACCACAAGGCTGCGTTTTGGGCTCTTTGTTTTTTTGATAAACGATGAAGAAAAGAGTTTGGCAGAAGAATCAGATCTGTTAAAATAACTTTCTCTCTCTCAGCTTCACAAAAGTCCAGATTCTTCTCCTCGTAAATCGATCCAGAGGCGAGCGAAGGACAGAGCGGAGGCGGCTCTCCACAGTGCGCTGGCAGAGGACCAGGAAGACCACCGGGAGACCACAGGGGTACCATGTGAGCTCCAGCACCAGGAGACCAGAGTGGTACCATCTGTCCAGGAGAAACAAACATCCTCTCAAATCCATAGAGAGTTGAAAACTGAAGACGAAGACGATTCTACGGTCTCTTCTTCCACGTCCTGGAAAGATGGACACACCTCTAACCCCGGCCTGCCCACTCTGACCTCTGACCCCGCCCCTCCCCGGCAGCCCTCCCTCCTCCCGCTTAACTCCTCAGACCCCGCCCCTCCCCGGCTGCCCTCCCTCCTCCCGCTTAGCTCCTCAGACCCTGCCCCCCCCCGGCTGCCCTCCCTCCTCCCGCTTAGCTCCTCAGACCCCGCCCCTCCCCGGCTGCCCTCCCTCCTTCCGCTTAGCTCCTCAGAGTACCGGTTTGCGTGTGTGTGTGGAGAGCTGGGGCTGCTGGATTACAAAGCGCGGGTGCAGTGCCTGAGCTGCGGCCTGTGGCAGCACGCGCGGTGTGTGGACTACAGTGATGAGCGCCGCCAGACACCGTTCCACTGCCCGCACTGCCTGGTCGCCATGGCGCCCGTGCCCACCGGCGCCACGCTTATCATCTCCCCTAGCTCCATCTGCCACCAGTGGGTAGAGGAGATCAGCAAACACGTGCGCGCCTCGGAGCTGCGCGTGTTGGTAAGACTGTCATGTGACATTATTATTATTATTAACTAAAAATATATAATTTAATCATGTTTATATTAGGCTACTCTACTCTACTCTACTCTACCCTACTCTACTCTACCCTACTCTACTCTACTCTACCCTACTCTACTCTACTCTACTCTACTCTACTCTTCCCTACTCTACTCTACCCTACTCTACTCTTCCCTACTCTTCCCTACTCTTCCCTACTCTACCCTACTCTACTCTACCCTACCCTACCCTACCCTACTCTACTCTACCCTACTCTACTCTACCCTACCCTACTCTACCCTACCCTACCCTACTCTACTCTACCCTACCCTACCCTACTCTGCCCTACCCTACTCTACCCTACTCTACCCTACACCCTACTCTGCCCTACCCTACTCTACTCTACCCTACTCTGCCCTACCCTACTCTACTCTACCCTACCCTACTCTACCCTACTCTACCCTACCCTACCCTACCCTACTCTACTCTACTCTACCCTACCCTACCCTACTCTACTCTACTCTACCCTACTCTACTCTACCCTACCCTTCTCCACCCTACTCTACCCTACCCTACTCTACCCTACCCTACTCTACCCTACTCTACTCTACCCTACTCTACTCTACTCTACCCTACTCTTCTCTACTCTACCCTACCCTACTCTACCCTACTCTACTCTACCCTACCCTACTCTACCCTACCCTACTCTACTCTACCCTACCCTACCCTACTCTACCCTACTCTACCCTACTCTACCCTACTCTACTCTACCCTACTCTGCCCTACCCTACTCTACTCTACCCTACCCTACTCTACCCTACTCTACCCTACTCTACTCTACCCTACTCTACCCTACCCTACCCTACTCTACTCTACCCTACTCTACCCTACCCTTCTCCACCCTACTCTACCCTACTCTACTCTACCCTACTCTACCCTACCCTACTCTACTCTACCCTACTCTACCCTACTCTACTCTACCCTACTCTTCTCTACTCTACCCTACCCTACTCTACCCTACCCTACCCTACCCTACTCTACCCTACTCTACCCTACTCTACTCTACCCTACCCTACTCTACTCTACCCTACCCTACTCTACTCTACCCTACTCTACCCTACCCTACTCTACCCTACCCTACTTTACCCTACTCTACCCTACTCTACTCTACTCTACCCTACTCTTCCCTACTCTACTCTACCCTACCCTACCCTACTCTACCCTACTCTACTCTACCCTACTCTTCCCTACTCTACTCTACTCTACCCTACCATACTCTACCCTACCCTACTCTACCCTACTCTACTCTACCCTACCCTACTCTACTCTACCCTACCCTACTCTACCCTACTCTGCCCTACTCTGCCCTACCCTACTCTACCCTACCCTACTCTACCCTACTCTACTCTACCCTACTCTACCCTACCCTACTCTACCCTACCCTACTCTACCCTACTCTACTCTACTCTACCCTACCCTACTCTACCCTACCCTACTCTACTCTACTCTACTCTACTCTACTCTACTCTACCCTACCCTACCCTACTCTACTCTACTCTACCCTACTCTACCCTACCCTACTCTACTCTACTCTACCCTACCCTACTCTACTCTACCCTACTCTACCCTACCCTACTCTACTCTACCCTACCCTTCTCCACCCTACTCTACCCTACTGTACTCTACTCTACCCTACTCTACTCTACCCTACTCTACTCTACCCTACCCTTCTCTACTCTACCCTACCCTACCCTACTCTACTCTACTCTACTCTACCCTACCCTACCCTACTCTACTCTACTCTACCCTACCCTACCCTACCCTACTCTACTCTACTCTACCCTACTCTACTCTACTCTACTCTACCCTACTCTACTCTACCCTACCCTACTCTTCTCCACCCTACTCTACCCTACTCTACTCTAACCTACCCTGCTCCACTCCCGTATAAAGGATCTCTGGTGTGTGGCAGGTGTACCAGGGAGTGAAGCGTCACGGGTTCCTGCAGCCTCAGTCCCTGGCGCAGCACGACATCGTCATCACGACATATGACGTGCTGCGGTCAGAGCTGAACTACGTGGACCTGCCGCACAGCAGCAGCCAAGACGGCCGGCGCTTCCGCACGCAGAAGCGCTACGTACCCATGCCGAGCCCCCTGGTGGCCGTGGAGTGGTGGCGCGTGTGTCTGGACGAGGCGCAGATGGTGGAGTGCGTCACTGCGAAGGTACCAGTGCTCTATCAGGTGCTGGTGCTGGTGCTGTCAGGTGCTGGTGCAGTCAGGTGCTGGTGCTGTCAGTTGCTGGTGCTGTCAGGTGCTGGTGCTGTCAGGGGCTGGTGCTCTGGTTTGAAGTGTCCTCTCTGGTTTTGCAGGCGGCTGAGATGGCCCTGCGATTGGCCTGTGTGAACAGATGGTGCGTCAGTGGGACTCCGGTTCAGAGAGGACTGGAAGGTAAGGTCTGGTTTCTCTTTGGTCTCGCTCTGGTGTCTCTCTGGTGTCTCTCTGGTCTCTCTCTGGTCTCGCTCTGGTGTCTCTCTGGTCTCTCTCTGGTCTCGCTCTGGTGTCTCTCTGGTCTCTCTCTGGTCTCTCTCTGGTATATCTCTATGGCCTCCTCCTCACCTCCTCCTCTCTTCTCAAACCTCTATGGCCTCCTCCTCACCTCCCCCTCACCTCCTCCTCTCTCCTCGGACCTCTATGGCCTCCTCCTCACCTCCTCCTCTCTCCTCAGACCTCTATGGCCTCCTCCTCTCTCCTCAGACCTCTATGGCCTCCTCCTCACCTCCTCCTCTCTCCTCAGACCTCTATGGCCTCCTCCTCACCTCCTCCTTTCTCCTCAGACCTCTATGGCCTCCTCCTGTTCCTGCGTCTCGATCCGTTCTGGGTGAAGCGATGGTGGGACCAGCTCCTGTATCGTCCTCATCGCCGCGGCAACAGTGCTCCTCTCTACGGCGTCATCCGCCAGGTTCTGTGGAGGTCCGCCAAGAAGCACGTCCTGGACCAGGTACCATCAACGCTCACTGAGACACAGACCAGTTACCATCAAGGCTCACTGAGACACAGACCAGGTACCAGCAACGCTCACTGAGACACAGACCAGGTACCAGCAACGCTCACTGAGACACAGACCAGTTACCATCAACGCTCACTGAGACACAGACCAGGTACCATCAACACTCTTTGAGGCACAGACCAGGTACCAGCAACGCTCACTGAGACACAGACCAGTTACCAGCAACGCTCACTGAGACACAGAACAGGTACCATCAACACTCTCTGAGGCACAGACCAGGTACCAGAAACGCTCACTGAGACACAGACCAGGTACCAGCAACGCTCACTGAGGCACAGACCAGGTACCAGCAACGCTCACTGAGACACAGACGAGGTACCAGCAACGCTCACTGAGGCACAGACGAGGTACCATCAACACTCTGAGGCACAGACCAGGTACCAGCAACGCTCACTGAGGCACAGACCAGGTACCAGCAACGCTCACTGAGGCACAGACCAGGTACCAGCAACGCTCACTGAGGCACAGACCAGGTACCAGCAACGCTCACTGAGGCACAGACCAGGTACCAGCAACGCTCACTGAGACACAGACCAGGTACCATCAACGCTCACTGAGACACAGACCAGGTACCATCAACGCTCACTGAGACACAGACCAGGTACCATCAACGCTCACTGAGACACAGACCAGGTACTATCAACGCTCACTGAGACACAGACAGGTACCAGCAACGCTCAATGAGACACAGACCAGGTACCATCAACGCTCACTGAGACACAGACCAGGTACCATCAACGCTCACTGAGACACAGACAGGTACCAGCAACGCTCACTGAGACACAGACCAGGTACCATCAACACTCTCTGAGGCACAGACCAGGTACCAGCAACGCTCACTGAGACACAGACCAGGTACCATCAACGCTCACTGAGACACAGACCAGGTACCAGCAACGCTCACTGAGACACAGACCAGGTACCAGCAACGCTCACTGAGGCACCGACTAGGTACCATCAACACTCACTGAGACAGACTATGTACCAGCAACGCTCACTGAGACATACTCTCACTCTCCTCTCCCTCTCCTCCCCCCCCTCTCCCTCTCCCTCTCTCCCCCTCTCTCCCCCTCTCTCTCCCCTCTCCCCCTCCCCCCCTCTCTCTCCTCACACATTTCTATCCTCTCCTCTCTCCTCTCCCCCCTCTTCTCTCTCTCCTCTCCCCCTCTTCTCTCTCTCCCCCTCTTCTCTCTCTCCTCTCCCCCTCTTCCCTCTCTCCTCTCCCCCTCTTCTCTCTCTCCTCTCCTCACACCTCCTCTCTCCTCTCCCCCTCTCTCTCTCTCCTCTCCCCCTCTCTCTCTCCTCTCCTCACACCTCCTGTCTCCTCCCCCCCCCCTCTCTCATCCTCTCTCCCCCTCTCTTCTCACACCTCTTCTCCTCTCTCTCTCCTCTCCCCTCCCCTCTCCTCCTCTCTCCTCTCCTCAGATCCAGCTCCCCCCTCAGACAGAGGAGGTGCATTGGTTGCGTTTCTCCCCAGTGGAAGGACACTTCTATCACCGTCAGCACGAGGTCTGCTCCCATGATGCACTGCTGCGGCTGCGGAAGATCAGCGACTGGAGCCTGAGGCTGGGGGCCTTGGACCGCAGGACCGTGAGCACCATCCTGGGGCCCCTGCTGAGGCTGAGACAGGCCTGCTGCCACCCCCAGGCTGTGAGGGGCCAGTTCTTAGCACTGCAGAAGAGGTGAGCTCTAAGGTAGCTCTGAGGTACAGTGGGGCAAAAAAGTATTTAGTCAGCCACCGATTGTGCAAGTTCTCCCACTTAAAATAATGACAGAGGTCTGTAATGTTCATCATAGGTTCACTTCAACTGTGAGAGACAGAATGTGAAAACAAAAACCAGGAATTCACATTGTAGGATTTCAAAGAATTTATTTGTAAATGATGGTGGAAAATAAGTATTTGGTCAATAACAAAAATTCAAGTCAATGGAAGGAGGTTTTGGCTCAAAATCTCACGAGACATGGCCCCATTCATTCTTTCCTTAACACGGATCAGTCGTCCTGTCCCCTTAGCAGAAAAACAGCCCCAAAGCATGACGTTTCCACCCCCATGCTTCACAGTAGGTATGGTGTTCTTGGGATGCAACTCAGTATTCTTCTTCCTCCAAACACGACGAGTCGAGTTTATACCAAACAGTTCTATTTTGGTTTCATCTGACCACATGACATTCTCCCAATCCTCTGCTGTATCATCCATGTGCTCTCTGGCAAACTTCAGACGGGCCTGGACATGCACTGGCTTCAGCAGGGGGACACGTCTGGCACTGCAGGATTGGTTTCCCTGTCGTCGTAGTGTGTTACTGATGGTAACCTTTGTTACTTTGGTCCCAGCTCTTTGCAGGTCATTCACCAGGTCCCCCCGTGGGGTTCTGGGATATTTGATCACCGTTCTCATGATCATTTTGACCCCACGGGATGAGATCTTGTGTGGAGCCCCAGATCGAGGGAGATTATCAGTAGTCTTGTTTGTCTTCCATTTTCTGATAATTGCTCCCACAGTTGATTTGTTCACACCAAGCTGCTTGCCTATTGTAGATTCACTCTTCCCAGTCTGGTGCAGGTCTACAATTCTTTTCCTGGTGTCTTTGGACAGCTCTTTGGTCTTGGCCATAGTGGAGTTTGGAGTTTGACTGTTTGAGGCTGTGGACAGGTGTCTTTTATACAGATGAGTTCAAACAGGTGCCATTAACACAGGTAACAAGTGGAGGACAGAAGAGCTTCTTAAAGAAGTTACAGGTCTGTGAGAGCCACAGATCTTCCTTGTTTGAAGTGACCAAATACTTATTTTACACCATAATTTACAAATAAATTATTTAAAAATCCTACAATGTGAATTCCTGGATTTTTTTTCACATTCTGTCTCTCACAGTTGAAGTGAACCTATGATGAACATTACAGACCTCTGTCATTATTTTAAGTGGGAGAACTTGCACAGTCGGTGGCTGACTAAATACTTTTTTGCCCCACTGTAGCTCTAATCCTCATGGACTTAGGCTGGACATCCAGGACTCTCGGGTCTCTCTCTGGTCTTTCTCTGGTCTCTCTCTGGTCTCTCTCTGGTCAACTCTCTGGTCTCTCTCTGGTCAACTCTCTGGTCTCTGGTCTCGTCTCTGGTCTCTCTCTGGTCTTTCTCTGGTCTCTCTCTGGTCTCTAGTCTCTCTCTGGTCTCTCTGGTCTCTGGTCTCTCTCTGGTCTCTCTCTCTGGTCTCTCTCTCTGGTCTCTCTCTGGTCTCTCTCTGGTCTCTCTCTGGTCAACTCTCTGGTCTCTCTCTGGTCAACTCTCTGGTCTCTCTCTGGTCTCTCTCTCTGGTCTCTCTCTGGTCTCTCTCTGGTCTCTCTCTGGTCTCTTTCTGGTCTCTCTCTGGTCTCTGGTCTCCCTCCTTCAGATGTGTTCCTAACAATAGAACAAAGTCCTGGTGAAATGATCTACATACGGACCATGGGCCCCTCTCTCACAGCCTCATGTTTAATTATGGCCTGATTACGGCCCTTGTCTTCCAGGGGCCCTTGATGCTGACCTGGTGTTCTCAGGGGCCCTTGATGCTGACCTGGTGTTCTCAGGGGCCCTTGATGCTGACCCGGTCTCTCAGGGGCCCCTGATACTTGCCCGGTCTCTCAGGGGCCCTTGATACTAGCCCGGTCTCTCAGGGGCCCCTGATACTAGCCCGGTCTCTCAGAGGCCTCCAAGGAGGCTCCTTCAGTCCCTCAGGTGTTCATGAGGTCTTCATTAAGAAACATGTAAATCTTCACTGATTCTGAGTCAAAATCTGTGTAGCATCTGGACCATCAGTCCACAGTGATGGTCCACCTGGTCCACAGTGATGGTGCACCTGGTCCACATTGATGGTCCACCTGGTCCACATTGATGGTCCACCTGGTCCACAGTGATGGTCCACCTGTTCCACAGTGATGGTCCACCTGGTCCACATTGATGGTCCACCTGGTCCACATTGATGGTCCACCTGGTACGCAGTGATGGTCCACCTGGTCCGCAGTGATAGTCCACAGTGATGGTCCTCAGTGATGGTCCACCTGGTCCACATTGATGGTATCTGTTCTCAGTACCATGACGATGGAGGAGCTGCTGACGTCGCTGCAGAAGAAGTGTCGCTCTGAGTGTGAGGAGGCGCACAGACAACTGGTCTGCGCCCTCAACGGGCTCGCCGGGGTCCACATCATCAGAGGTATGGCTACTTTAGAGCTACTTTAGAGCTACCTACATTAGAGATTCATTAGAGCTACTTTAGAGCTACATTAATGTAGCTCTAATAGTAAGTAAGTAAGTTTTTATTTATATACCGCCTTTTCACTGCAGATCTGAGTCTCAAAGCGGTTTACAATTGTTAATTTTTGGGCATTTGTCTCTCACTCCACACAGAGATGGGAGCGGGGCCAGTACAGGAGGCACATGCTAGAACTATTGGACATATTTTTAGTGGTAGGGGAAACCGGAGTACCCGGAGGAAACCTACGCAGACACGGGGAGAACATGCAAACTCCACTCAGAAAGGCCCTGGTCCGACCGGGATTCGAACCCAGGACCTTCTTGCTGAGAGGCGAGAGTGCTATCCACTCAGCCACCGTGCCGCCCAACTAATGTAGCTAGAGCTACAATAGTTACTTCAGAGCTACATTAGATCTACTTTAGAGCTACATTAGAGCTGCATTAGTTACTTTAGAGCTACATTAGTTACTTTAGAGCTACTTTAGAGCTACATTAGTTACTTTAGAGCTACTTTAGAGCTACATTAGTTACTTTAGAGCTACATTAAAGCTACATTAGATCTACTTTAGAGCTACATTAGTTAGTTTAGAGCTACATTAGAGCTACATTAGTTACTTTAGAGCTACATTAGAGCTGCATTAGTTACTTTAGAGCTACATTATTTACTTTAGAACTAAATTATTTACTTTAGAGCTACATTCGTTACTTTAGAGCTACATTAGAGCTGCATTAGTTACTTTAGTGCTACATTAGAGCTGCATTAGTTACTTTAGAGCTACATTAGAGCTGCATTAGTTACTTTAGAGCTACATTAGAGCTGCATTAGTTACTTTAGAGCTACATTAGAGCTGCATTAGTTACTTTAGAGCTACATTAGAGCTACATTAGGCAAAGCAAGTTTAGTCATACAGCACAATTCATACACAAGGCAGAGGGTTTTGGACCTGAACCCAGTCCAGAGGGTTTTGGACCTGAACCCAGTCCAGAGGGTTTTGGACCTGAACCCAGTCCAGATGGTTTTGGACCTGAACCCAGTCCAGATGGTTTTGGACCTGAACCCAGTCCAGAGGGTTTTGGACCTGAACCCAGTCCAGATGGTTTTGGGGCTGGACCAACAAGTGCTAAGCATCATGGGAACTCCTTCCAGACTGTTGGAGACCATTTCAGGTCCTGTTGAAGCTCATCCAGAGAATGCCAAGAGTGAAGCAGTATCAGAGCAAAAGGAGCTACTTTGAAGAACCAGAATATAACACATATTTACACTTGGTTCATACTTTTTTACTACGGACATCATTCACATGAGTTCATCATAGGTTTGAGACCCTCAGCGTCAATCTACAGTTTTCATAATCATGGAATAAAGTCTTTGAATGAGAAGGTGTGTCCAAACTTTTGCTCTGTAGTGTACATTAGAGCTTACTTAGAGCTGTGTTCCAGGGGAGGTGGTGGAGGCCGCAGAGCGCTACAGAGACGTGCTGCGCTCGTCTGAAGAACACAAAGGAAAACTGAAGACGGACTCTCTACAGGTGACACCATCACTGTCTCTCTCTGGTGTCTCTTTGGTCTCTCTCTGGTCTCTCTCTTTGGTCTCTCTCTGGTGTCTCTCTCTGGTGTCTCTCTTTGGTCTCTCTTTGGTCTCTCTCTGGTGTCTCTCTCTGGTGTCTCTCTTTGGTCTCTCTCTGGTCTCTGCTCTCTCTCTGGTCTCTCTCTGGTCTCACTCTGGTCTCACTCTGGTTTCTCTCTGGTGTCTCTCTTTGGTCTCTCTCTGGTCTCTCTCTTTGGTCTCTCTCTGGTGTCTCTCTCTGGTGTCTCTCTTTGGTCTCTCTTTGGTCTCTCTCTGGTGTCTCTCTCTGGTGTCTCTCTTTGGTCTCTCTCTGGTCTCTGCTCTCTCTCTGGTCTCTCTCTGGTCTCACTCTGGTCTCACTCTGGTTTCTCTCTGGTGTCTCTCTTTGGTCTCTCTCTGGTCTCTCTCTAGTCTCTGAGGATGATGATGATGATGATGATGATGATGATTGAACCAGAGACTTCATGCCACTCACAACCTGATGGAGCTGCTGAACGCAAAGCATCCTGGGATTCCTCCAACGCTGAGAGATGACAGACTCAGTGAAGAGGTGAGTCCCCGGGTCTCTCTCTGGTCTCTCTCTCTGGTCTCTCTCTCTGGTCTCTCTCTTGTCCCTCTCTGGTCTCTCTCTGGTCTCTCTCTGGTCTCTCTCTGGTCTCTCTCTGGTCTCACTCTGGTCTCTCTCTTGTCCCTCTCTGGTCTCTCTCTGGTCTCTCTCTGGTCTCTCTCTGGTCTCTCTCTGGTCTCTCTCTTGTCCCTCTCTTGTCCCTCTCTGGTCTCTCTCTGGTCTCTCTCTGGTCTCTCTCTGGTCTCTCTCTGGTCTCTCTCTGGTCTCTCTCTGGTCTCTCTCTGGTCTCCCTCTGGTCTCTCTCAGTCTAAACAACACGGCCTCCTTTCCCTGCAGGCGGAGCAGCTGAGGCAGCACTACATGACCAAGTACAACTCTGAGGTGTCAGACGCATACAGCGCTCTGCAACCTGTTCTACAGGCCATCAGGGAGCTGAAGAGGAAGGTGAGGGTGGGGGAGAGAGGGGGGAGAGAGGGAGCTGAAGAGGAAGGTGGGGGGGGAGAGGGGAGCTGAAGAGGAAGGTGAGGGTGGGGAGAGAGAGGGGGGAGGGAGGGAGCTGAAGAGGAAGGTGAGAGGGTGGGGGGAGAGAGGGAGCTGAAGAGGAAGGTGAGGGTGGGGGAGAGAGGGAGCTGAAGAGGAAGGTGAGGGTGGGGGAGAGAGGGAGCTGAAGAGGAAGGTGAGGGTGGGGGAGAGAGGGCTGAGCTGAAGAGGGAAGGTGAGGGGGTGGGGGAGAGAGGGAGGAGAGAAGAGGAAGGTGAGGGTGGGGGAGAGAGGGAGCTGAAGAGGAAGGTGAGGGTGGGGGAGAGAGGGGGGAGAGAGAGAGCTGAAGAGGAAGGTGAGGGAGGGTGGGGGAGGAGGAGGTAGGTGCAGGTGACACTGATGAGGGGTGCATTTATCTCCTGTGTGTGTATGTAGGTGAAGTTGAGCGCCCCCTGGTGGCTGGATGTCATACAGCTGGCAGTGCGCACCAGCAGTGACGAGGACCTGGTGATGAGGGTGAAGAACGAGCTCACCAGCAACTACAAGCAGAGTACCAGCAAGATCTCTATGGCTGACAAGTGAGAGAGACCAGAGAGCGAGAGACCAGAGAGCGAGAGACCAGAGAGCGAGAGACCAGAGAGCGAGAGACCAGAGAGCGAGAGACCAGAGAGCGAGAGACCAGAGAGCGAGAGACCAGAGAGCGAGAGACCAGAGAGCGAGAGACCAGAGAGCGAGAGACCAGAGAGCGAGAGACCAGAGAGCGAGAGACCAGAGAGCGAGAGACCAGAGAGCGAGAGACCAGAGAGCGAGAGACCAGAGAGCGAGAGACCAGAGAGCGAGAGACCAGAGAAAAGAGAGGGACCAGAGAAACAGACCTGAGAGAGGGAACTGCTTTAGTGTGACTGTGTTGGGGTGAGACAGGGTTCTGACCAGTGTGGGCGGGTCCCGGCTCAAAAGTGTCCAAAATGACATGCGCTAACATAATGCAGTACCACCCCGGGCCTTTGGGGGTGGACCCAGAATAAGAATTAGCCAATGCTAACATATAGCATCTTCTTACCTCTGGAAAACGTCTTTACAGGATGGTCCAAAAGTTGGCTCTTGGCCCAAAGCTCCGTTCCACATGTGTGTCAATGCTGAGTGTTCTGGACCAGTCTAGTTTAGTCGCTGTGGACTTTAGAAGTCTCTCGTTCAAATGAATGGAGCTGCCCCGGCTGACGCATGCACAGATGTGTTTTTTCACAATTTTCTTGTGGGCGGGACCACTCGCTGCCATTTTGGATTGCTCCAGTAGAGCACAATGTTTGGCCCATTAGTTAGAACGGCGGAGATAGGCGTGACTCTGTCCGTTAATATATACAGTCTATGGTTGAGACGGGTGAGACAGGGTTGAGACAGGGTTGAGACAGGGTTGAGACAGGGTTGAGACAGGGTTGAGACAGGGTTGAGACAGGGTTGAGACAGGGTTGAGACAGGGTTGAGACAGGGTTGAGACAGAGGTGAGACAGAGGTGAGACAGGGTTGAGACAGAGGTGAGACAGGGTTGAGAGAGGGTTGAGAGAGGGTTGAGACAGAGGTGAGACAGAGGTGAGACAGAGGTGAGACAGGGTTGAGACAGGGTTGAGACAGAGGTGAGACAGAGGTGAGACAGGGGTGAGACAGAGGTGAGACAGGGGTGAGACAGAGGTGAGACAGAGGTGAGACAGGGGTGAGACAGGGTTGAGACAGGGGTGAGACAGAGGTGAGACAGGGTTGAGACAGGGTTGAGACAGAGGTGAGACAGGGTTGAGACAGGGTTGAGACAGAGGTGAGACAGAGGTGAGACAGAGGTGAGACAGGGTTGAGACAGGGGTGATGTTCAAAGGCCTGTTATTTTGCCGTAGGTTCCGTGACGCTGTCGGGCTGCAGTACGTCCTCAGCACCAAACTGGACGAGTTGTTAAAGTCTCAGAAGACGGTTCAGGACGCGGTAAAGCGTCTGGAGGGTCCGGCCTCACAGGAAGTCATCGACGAGGCCACAATCTGCCACCTGAGGCCAAACCGACTGCCTCTCAACAAGTAAGACACACAAGAGCAGAGGACCGAGGACCGAGCCCTGGGGAACCCCTGTGGTGTTAGAGATAGGGCCATGATGGCTTTGAATGTCACTGAGAAGCATATTACTGAACCCTGTCTATGGTCTCTCTCTCTCTGCTGTCTCTCTGCTGTGTCTCTGGTCTCTGTCTCTCTGCTCTGTCTCTGGTCTCTCTCTCTCTGCTCTGTCTATGGTCTCTCTCTCTGCTGTCTCTCTGCTCTGTCTCTGGTCTCTGTCTCTCTGCTCTGTCTCTGGTCTCTCTCTCTCTCTGCTCTGTCTATGGTCTCTCTCTCTGCTGTCTCTCTGCTCTGTCTCTGGTCTCTCTCTCTTTGCTCTGTCTCTGGTCTCTCTCTCTAGACCTCCTACAACTTATATTTTGTTTTGTCCTTTCTAGTTGTGTTTTTTGCAAAGCAGACGAACTCTTCAACGATTATGAATCCAAACTGTTTTCTCACACGTAAGTTCTGCTCTCTCTCCAGTTTCTTTTCCCAGTCTCTCTCTTTAGTCTCTCTTTCTGCTCTATCTCTCTAGTCTCTCTTTTTGATCTCAAACCCTCATGATCTCGTCTTCAGGGTGAAGGGCCAAGCTGCGATCTTTGAGGAGATGATCGAGGAGGAGGAGGGTTGTGTAGACGAGAGACTGCCGACCACGAGCCGCGGTCTGTGGGCGTCCAGTGAGACGGAGCGCGCTCTGAAGGCTCTCCTTGCCTTCGCCAAAGCCAAACGTCTGGAGCCTGCACTGGTGGAGGAGGGAAGCTGCTTCATGGAGCTGTTCGAGGCCTGGAAGAAGGAGTACAAGGTCTTACCAGGAAGCCTCATACCATGGTCCATATACCTGACCGTCTGATCAAAAGTCTCCATCCCCCTACCCTCTTAAGTCTCCATCCCCCAGTGCTCATGGAGGACTGGGGGATGGAGACTTAAGGTGATTAACATCTATGACAGCTTGAAGTCTATATCTGGTTGAGGTTCCCTCTCTCTGGTCTCTCTCTCTTATCTCTCTCTGGTCTCTCTCTGGTCTCTGTTCTCTCTCTGGTCTCACTCTGGTCTCTGTGGTCTCTCTCTGATCTCTCTCTCTGGTCTCTCTCTCTTGTCTCTCTCTGGTCTCTGTTCTCTCTCTGGTCTCACTCTGGTCTCTATCTACTGTAGGTTCTGCATGAGTACTGGGGTGTCCTGAGGAACCACGTCTCGGCCATAGATGAGCTGGGCATGGCCACCGAGAGGTTGAGGGTTCGACTCCCAGACGAACCCAAACCAAAGCTGCTGCACATCATCGAGCCGCATGAGGTCAGTGACAAAAGACTTCTCTTTCTCTCTCTCTGGTCTTTCTCTGGTCTCTCTCTGGTCTCTCTCTAGTCTCTCTCTCTAGTGTATCTCTGGTCTCTCTTTCTGGTGTCTCTCTGGTCTCTCTTTCTGGTGTCTCTCTGGTCTCTCTGGTTTCTCTCTCTGGTCTGTCTCTGGTCTCTCTGGTTTCTCTCTCTGGTCTGTCTCTGGTCTCTCTGGTTTCTCTCTCTGGTCTCTAAGTTCTGGTCTGGTTTCAGGTGGAGCAGAATCGTGTGAAGCTGTTGAATGATCAGGCTGTGGCTAAATCTCAGCTCCAGAAGAAACTGGGACAACAGCTGTATCTGAGCAACCTGGAGAAGGTGAGGAGGAGGTGAGGGCCTGGAGAAGGTGAGGAGGAGGTGAGGGCCTGGAGGAGGAGGAGGTGAGGAGGAGGTGAGGGCCTGGAGGAGGAGGAGGTGAGGTGAGGAGGAGGTGAGGGCCTGGAGGAGGAGGAGGTGAGGAGGAGGTGCGGGCCTGGAGAAGGTGAGGAGGAGGTGAGGGCCTGGAGAAGGTGAGGAGGAGGTGAGGGCCTGGAGGAGGAGGAGGAGGTGAGGTGAGGAGGAGGTGAGGGCCTGGAGGAGGAGGAGGTGAGGGCCTCTAGGAGGAGGAGGAGGTGAGGTGAGGAGGAGGTGAGGGCCTGGAGGAGGAGGAGGTGAGGAGGAGGTGAGGGCCTGGAGGAGGAGGAGGTGAGGAGGAGGTGCGGGCCTGGAGAAGGTGAGGAGGAGGTGAGGGCCTGGAGGAGGAGGAGGAGGTGAGGAGGAGGTGAGGGCCTGGTTCTGACGACAGAAGTATAAAGTGGAGCCTTTAGAACTTTCTGAAACACAGCCTTCTTGAAAAGTCTCTCTCTGGTCTCTCTCTCTGGTCTCTCTCTCTGGTCTGTCTCTCTGGTCTGTCTCTCTGGTCTCTCTCTCTGGTCTCTCTCTCTGGTCTCTCTCTCTGGTCTCTCTCTCTCTGGTCTGTCTCTCTGGTCTGTCTCTCTGGTCTGTCTCTCTGGTGTCTCTCTCTGGTCTCTCTCTCTGGTGTCTCTCTCTGGTCTCTCTCTCTCTGGTCTTTCTCTGATCTCTGGTCTCTCTCTCTGGTCTCTCTCTCTGGTCTCTGTCTTGTCTCTGTCTTGTCTCTCTCTGGTCTCTCTGGTCTCTCTGGTCTTTCTCTCTGGTCTCTCTCTCTGGTCCCTCTGTCTGGTCTCTCTCTGTCTGGTCTTTCTGTCTGGTCTCTCTTTGGTCTCTCTCTGGTGTCTCTCTCTGGTGTCTCTCTCTGGTGTCTCTCTCTGGTCTCTCTCTCTGGTCTCTGTCTGGTCTCTGTCTTTTCTCTGTCTTGTCTCTCTCTGGTCTCTCTCTCTGGTCTCTCTTTGGTCTCTCTGGTCTTTCTCTGGTCTCTCTGGTCTCTCTCTGGTCTTTCTCTGGTCTCTCTCTGGTCTCTCTCTGGTCTTTCTCTGATCTCTCTGTCTGGTCTCTCTGTCTGGTCTCTCTCTGGTCTATAACAGATATCTTCTCTTGTGTCAGTCTCAGGACAAGACAACAGGAGGACTGAACCCGGAGCCATGTCCCATCTGTGCTCGCCCACTGGGTCAGGAGGTGAGCTGGTCTCAAAGCTGGTCTCAAAGCTGGTCTTTGAGCTGGTCTCTCCTGGTGTCATGTCTCTGGTCTCTCCTGGTGTCACCTGGTGTCATGTCTCTGGTCTCACCTGGTGTCATGTCTCTGGTCTCACCTGGTGTCATGTCTCTGGTCTCTCCTGGTGTCATGTCTCTGGTCTCTCCGGGTGTCATGTATCTGGTCTCTCTTGGTGTCATGTCTCTGGTCTCTCCTGGTGTCACCTGGTGTCATGTCTCTGGTCTCACCTGGTGTCATGTCTCTGGTCTCTCCTGGTGTCATGTATCTGGTCTCTCCAGGTGTCACCTGGTGTCATGTCTCTGGTCTCACCTGGTGTCATGTCTCTGGTCTCTCCTGGTGTCATGTATCTGGTCTCTCTTGGTGTCATGTCTCTGGTCTCACCTGGTGTCATGTCTCTGGTCTCACCTGGTGTCATGTCTCTGGTCTCTCCTGGTGTCATGTATCGGGTCTCTCCTGGTTACACCTGGTGTCATGTCTCTGGTGTCACCTGGTGTCATGTCTCTGGTCTCACCTGGTCTCACCTGGTATCATGTCTCTGGTCTCTCCTGGTGTCACCTGGTGTCATGTCTCTGGTGTCACCTAGTGTCATGTCTCTGGTCTCACCTGGTCTCACCTGGTGTCATGTATCTGGTCTCTCCTGGAAACAGCAGCAAGTCCTAGCAGCTCTGAAGATACTGTACTCTACCACTGTTATTTTTATTATTTTTTTCATTTTTCTTAATTTTTCTAGCTGTAGATTATTTGTAATCCAGTACAGTGTTTATGGTTTTACACTGATCGGAGCAAAGAGGACGCGCGGTCCGAAACAAGCAGATCAAGTGTAAGTCAACTGGAGAGAAGCGAATATTTTCAAAAAATGCACTGGCAGGATTTTACAAAGTACTCACGAGATGAGCTCCTTTGGCTACGACGAAGCCCACCCTTCAGAAGATGTCGAGCTGGAGCTAAGAAGAAGGCAAGGAGCTACCGGTACAAGCCATTCGTACCATCAATAATAATGGGGAACTTCAACTCACTTCAAAATAAGTGTGAGGAACTTGAGGCTTTGGTGAAGTGTGATGCATCTTACCAGGACTGTAGCCTTTATCTCTGATCTGAGTCGTGGCTACGTTTTTACACTGCTCAGGGACTCAGGGACTACAGGTGTAAATTAGCACTGCTGCTACAACCTGGTACAAAGCATCTCTCCTTTTGGCTAATGTTTACTGTACACTGTCCCTGTAAAAATAAAAACCATACCATACCATACCATACGTGACAACATACCAGATTGTCAGCATCACCGGCTTCTCTATCGTTCATGAGAAGCCATTGTTGCTCCAATGAAAAATAAGCCCTAGACGTAAATCTGAGCCTTGGCTGAATGAAGTGACGCGCGCCGCCCGACGTGAGAACAGAAAAGCAGAGAGGCAGTGGATGAAAGACAGACTTCAAGTATCTTTTCAGATAATGCAAACTAGTTGGAGCTCTTACCAAAACACTGTTAGAGCAGCTAAAACAAGTCATTTTTCTGATATTATTGTTTCTAATGCTCACAATCCAAGAGTTCTTTTTGAAACTGTTAAAAAAGCTCTTGATTCCCCACAACAGCCCTGTCCTGAAAACGCTCCAAAATTGTGTGATAATTTTTTAAGTTTTTTCCTTGACAAGGTTGCCAGCACTAGGGCTTCGATCTCCCGTCCTAATTACTCCTACAACTTGCTCTGTTGTTTTTGACCAATTTGAACCAGTTGCTTTGCCTTTACTAGTAAAAGTAATGGATCAAATTAAACTTACAGGCTCTCCTAATGATGTGATCCCCCCTCGTCTTTTTAAAGAACTGTTTCCTCTATTGGAACCTCATGTTCTGTCCATTCTTAATGGAAGTCTGGCCAGTGGAGTTGTTCCCTCTTCCTTTAAACATGCGATAGTGCAGCCCTTGCTAAAGAAGTCAAACTTAGATATTCATGAGCTAAGCAACTATCGACCTATTTCTAAGCTTCCTCTGATGTCAAAATCGTGTCTGCAACTCACAGCTTTTTTAAACAGTAATGGTATTTTGGAGAGCTTTCAGTCAGGTTTTTAACTGTGAAACAGAAGAGCTGTTGTCGGGATATTGAACTGCTCGTGGTCAGCATTCGGCCCTACTATCTGACACGGGAGTTCTCTCACATCGTGGCCCTTATTGTTTACATTCTTCCTCGCGCTGAGCCGGAAACTGCGTGTGAAGTCATTCAGGAGGCAGTCGCTAAAATTCAGTCACAGCATGCTGGAGCATTGATGATAGTATCAGGGGACTTTAACCATGTTGATGTGAGCTCACACGTGGGTGGCTTTACACAGTATGTAGATTGTCCTACAAGACACAACAGCATATTAGATCTTTGCTTTGTGAATGTGAAGAATGCCTATAGTGTAGTGACACTGCCCCCCCTGGGCAAGTCTGATCACAATATGATTTCTCTAAAGCCCATATATAGGCCAAATGTGATGAGAATGCCCTTAGTCCGTAGATCATTCAGGCAATGGACAACAGAGGCCAGTCATGCTCTGAGGGACTGCTTTGAGAAGACCGACTGAATATACTTCTGTGCTCAGGGGAGGACATTAACAAGGCTGTGGACAGTGTCACAGACTACATCTACTTCTGTACCGATGTAGCAGTGCCAAAGAAAACAGTCCGCTGTTTTCCAAATAACAAACCTTGGATCACAAGTGACAACAAACACACTTTGAACCTAAAGAAACAGGCCTTTAAGGCAGGTGACAGGGACCAGGTGACGGGGACCAGGTGACGGGGACCAGGTGACAGGGACCAGGTGAGAACTGTCCAACACGACCTGAAGAGGACATTGAGACAGGCAAGGAGGGAGTACAAGAATGGTCTGGAGGAGAAACTGCAGAATAACAACACCCGTGAAGTGTGGAAGGGCATGAGGCCATTACTGGATACAAAGTGAAGGGCTGTGAGGCGGCCGGGAACGCTGATGAGTTTAACCACTTTTACAACAGTTCGACTCTTCCCCTGTCCACGCTGATTCTGCTGTGACCTGTCCTGCTCCTCTCGGCGGCTACACCACCTCTGCTGTGACCTGTCCTGCTCCCCCCAGTCCTGGCTGCTACACCACCTCTGCTGCTGCGTCCTTCTTCACCGTGGATGTCCAGGTGGAGCTAAAGGAGCTCCAGGGGAGGAAGTCTGCTGGGCCTGATGGGATAATGCCAAGGCTCCTGAAGGAATGTGCAGCGGAGTTAGCTGAGCCTCTCCATTCCATCTTTAACAAGAGTCTTCAGACTGGATGTGTCCCTGTCCGTTGGAAAACCTCCTGCCTGGTACCCGTCCCCAAGGTAGAAAGGCCGACAGGATGCAAGGACTACAGACCAGTGGCACTAACATCTGTCATAATGAAGACTTTTGAGAGGCTAGTTCTCCGACTGCTCATGCCACAGGTGGAGCAGGCTCTTGACCCCCTGCAGTTTGCCTATCAGGAGAACATGGGAGTGGATGACGCGGTTCTCTACATGCTCCATCGATCCATGTCCTGATGTTTTTTGACTTCTCCAGTGCATTTAACACCATCCAACCTCTCTTACTGAGGGAGAAACTGGAGAAGATTGGAGTTGATCCCATCTTTACCAACTGGATTTACAACTACCTCCCTGTGAGGCCACAGTATGTCAGGTTAGGGAAGAGCGTGTCTGGGACTGTTGTGAGCACTACAGGAGCACCACAGGGTACTGTTCTGGCTCCCTTCCTCTTCACTGTTTACACTGCAGACTTTGCACACAACTCTGCTACATGCCATGTACAAAAATACTCGGACAATACCGCTGTTGTGGCATGTATGAAGGGGGGGTGAAGCAGAGTACAGGGAGGTGGGGGCTGCCTTCTCAGACTGAAGTGAGAGAAATGGACTGATCCTCAAAGCGTCCAAGACCAAGGAGATGATAATCAACTTTCACAGGAGGCCTTCCCATCGACCGGTCACAGTAAATGGAAAGGACATTGAAGTGGTTCAATCCTATAAATATCTGGGAGTCCGCCTGGACCACAGACTGGACTGGGAGTCCGCCTGGACCACAGACTGGACTGGTCAGCTCAGGCCAATGCCATCTACAAAAAAGCTCAGAGCAGACTTTTCTTTCTGAGTAGACTGAGGTCCTTTGATGTGAGCAGTCTGTGGTAGCTAGTGCCGTGTTCTTCGGGGTTGCGTGTTGGGGGCAGTCTGACCTCAAGAGACTAACCGGATTGACAGGCTGATCAAGAAGTGTGTCTCTGTGATGGGGAGAAGTGTGGACTCTGTGGGAGCTGTGCTGGAGAGAAGGATGAGGGCTCTAATGCAGTGCATCCTGGGTAACTCCAGACACCCTCTGCATGACACTATGGCCGCTCAGGAGTAACCGCAGCAACAGGCTCCTATCACTACGCTGCCGAACTTTCAAAAGATCCTTTGCCTTTGTTCCTTCGGCTGTCAGACTGTACAACAAACCTGACTGACTGTCAAACCTGACTAACAACAAGAAAAGAGTCTTCTGCTGCTGGACACCTGAATTTCTCCTATGGGGGATCAATAAAGTATTTATCTATGCATCTCCTTTCTCTCCTGGTCTCTCCTGGTCTCTCTTGGTCTCTCTTGGTCTCTCTTGGTCTCTCTTGGTCTCTCTTGGTCTCTCTTGGTCTCTCTTGGTCTCTCTTGGTCTCTCCTGGTACAATACACAATACAATTTATTCTTGTATAGCCCTAGGTCACAACAGAAGTCATCTCAGAGACTTAACAAAACCATTGAAATCACCAACACAGGTCAGAGAATCAACAGTTAAAACACATGAAGAATATAAAGCACAGACAGAAGAAAATGTCCATACATGTTGTAGAATGCTAAAGTGTCCTGATCATCACCAATCCTTTCTGTTGGACACTAACTCTCCAACAAGACCCTCTTGCATCAACAAGGAAAAACTCTTAAAAAACCCAGTGGGAAAAAGTGAGAAACCTTGGGGAGAACTAGGGAAACCCACAGGGAGGGAGACCCATTTGAGAAAGGGATCCGCTCCTCCGGACGGACAGGCTAATGATCCAGAACCTAAGCTAGCTACAGAACGTGGACCAGTGGCCGCTGAACGTGGACAGGTCCGGTGCAGGACTGAAGCACTCCCAGGCGGGTCGGGCGGGGCAGTCCGCAGGTGTAGATGGAGGAGGCCAGGCTCAGAGATCCCGTCATCGTACCATGAAACAGACAATGGGACAACGGGTGAATAGCAATGAACAAACTACAGTCAGAATCCTAAAAGTGCTAAACAGATAAAGTAGGAAGGAGGAGAGGATAGTGCTCAAGTTACCATACTTCTCCCAGCAAACTGACTCCCTATGCAGCTTGACTAACACTCTGAGGAGTTTAACCTTCTCCGAGTCTTACCTTCCTAGCCATATGCTAAACTAAAGAGGACTTTTTTAAACCTAGCCTTGAATAAAGAGATTCATGGATTGCACACCAGGTGTGCAAACCGATCCAGGCAAACCTAATTATATATTATATATCATATACATCATATATAACATACATACCATATATATCATATATAATACACAACATAACATACAGCATAATATATAACATGATATACAACATAACACAATACATTATTGTATAATATATAACATAATATATAACATAATACAGCATATATATAATATATACACCATATATTATATATTACCTAATTATATGCTAAATTAAAGTAGAGTGCTTTAAGCCTGGCCTTGAATGTGGAGACCGTATCTGCTTCCTTAACATAAATGAAGCTGATTCCACAGTAAAGGAGCTTGGAGCTAAATGCTCTGCCACCAACAGTGACCTTTGAGACCTTAGGGACCACCAGACGTCTGGCGTTTTGTGAGCGCAACGCTCGACCTGGTTGATACGACACTAACGTGTCTTGGAGATAAGAGGGAGCCAAGCCATTTATGGCTTTATATGTTAAGAGAAGGATTTTAAACTTTATTCTGTACTCCACAGGAGCCAGTGGAGTGATTTTAACACCGGAGTTAAGTGCTCCCTCCTTTTGGTACCTGTTAAGATCCTAGCTGCTGTATTCTGAACGAGCTGGAAGCTCTTCAAAGACGCTTTAGGGCATGCTGCCAGTAAAGCGTTACAGTAGTCGAGCCTTGAGGTGACAAACGCGTGAATAAGTTTTTCCGCGTCACTTTTAGGAAGGAAATTCCTAATTTTAGCGATGTTCCGTAAGTGGAAGTACGCCGTTTTAGTTGCTTGGCTTATAGAATCAGAATCATTCAAAATCAGAATCAGAATCATTTTTATTGCCACGTAAGTAACAGGAGGTCACAGACTAGGAAATTGCTTTGGCTCAGTGCAACAGTCAAAAAGAGATAATAAAAATAAGAATAAAAAACACTTCTAAAGAATAAATTTAAATTTAAAATAGAGTTACAGTTACTATTTACAATATACAAGTGCACATGGTGCACACAATGTAAGGTGACAGCAGTACAGTGAAGTAAAGTGACGTATGATGGGCAGTAAAGTGACTTTATAAAGGGCGGGGACAGGTTAAGAAGTGTTCAAGAGTCCAACAGCAGAGGGGAAGAAACTGTTCTTGTGGCGGGAGGTTCTAGTCCTGATGGACCGCAGCCTCCTGTCTGAGGGGAGTGGTTGGAATAGTCCATGTGCAGGTGAGAGGGGTCGGCTGTGATACGACCAGCCCGGCCTCGAGCTCGGGCGACGTACAGGTCCTGCAGCGATGGAAGGCTGCGGCCGATCACTTCCTCTGCAGAGCGCACAATGCACTGTAGTCTCTGTTTGTCCCTGACTGTGGCTCCAGCGAACCACACGGTGACGGAGGAGGTGAGGATGGACTCAATGATGGCCGTGTAGAACTGCACCAACATCTGTGCAGGCAGCTTGGCTTTCCTGAGCTGCCGCAGGAAGTACATCCTCTGCTGGGCCTTCTTGATGAGGGAGTTGATGGTCGGCTCCCACTTGAGGTCCTGGGTGATGGTGGTGCCCAGGAAACGGAAGGACTCCACAGAGGTGATGGGGGAGTCCATCACGGAGGGTGGGGGTGGGGGGACAGTGCTCTTCCTGAAGTCCACAATCATCTCCACTGTCTTCTGGGCGTTCAGCTCCAGGTTGTTACCACTGCACCAGGACACCAGCCGGTCCACCTCCCTCCTGTAGGCGGACTCATCGTTGTTGGAGATGAGTCCAATGAGGGTGGTGTCGTCCGCAAACTTGATCAGCTTCACGGAGTCGTGGCTGGAGGTGCAGTGGTTGGTGTACAGGGAGAAGAGCAGGGGAGAAAGAACACAGCCCTGTGGGGTTCCTGTATTTATAATCCGAGAGTCCGAGACATTCTTACCCAAACGCACTCGCTGCTTCCTGTCCGTCAGGAAGTCAGTGATCCACCTGCAGGTGGAATCGGGCACGTTGAGCTGGGAGAGCTTGTCCTGGAGCAGGGATGGCAGGATTGTGTTGAAGGCAGAGCTGAAGTCCACGAACAGGACCCTGGCGTAGGTCCCCGGGGAGTCCAGGTGCTGTAGGATGTGGTGGAGGGCCAGGTTAATGGCGTCGTCTACAGATCTGTTGGCTCTGTAGGCGAACTGCAGGGGGTCCAGGAGGGGGGAGGTGAGGGACTTGAGATGGGAGAGGACCAGGCGTTCAAATGACTTCATGACGACAGACGTAAGTGCTACAGGTCTGTAGTCATTGAGTCCTGTGATCCTGGGCTTCTTCGGGACGGGGACAATGATGGAGGATTTGAAGCAGGCCGGGACATGGCAGGACTGCAGAGAGGTGTTGAAAATGTCACTGGAGTAAAAAAACAGGAGTAAGCTCACTGGCGCAGTGTCTCAGAGTGGCCGGAGACACGTGGTCCGGGCCAGGAGCTTTGCGGGGGTGCAGCCTCAAGAAGAGTTGTTTAGTCTCTTTAGAGGCTATTGTCAGGCTGGGGGCAGGGCTGATGGGTGGGTCGTAAGAGTAGTGGGGGGTGGGGGAGGGAGAGGTGTCAGGGGCAGCATCAAAGCGACTGAAAAATAAGTTCAGTTCGTCAGCTAGTTTGTGGTCGTCAGCACAGGGGGGGGCTTTGGGTTTGTAGTTGGTGATCTCCCGTAGGCCCCTCCAGACAGAAGCAGTATCGTTGTTACCAAACTGCTCCTGTAGTCGTTCTCTGTGCCGGGACTTGGCTGCTTTCAGTTCTTTCCTGAACTGATATTTAGCTGCTTTGTAGCCGCTGCGGTCCCCCTCCCTGAAAGCAGACTCCTTTGCTTTCCTGAGCTGCCGGAGTTTAGCAGTGAACCAGGGTTTGTCGTTGTTATAGATGACCCTGGTCCTTGTTGGAATGATGCTATCCTCACAGAAGTGAATGTATGACGTCACAGTGTCCGTATATTCATCCAAGCTGTCTGTGGCAGCTCTGAAAAGCCTTGAAGGAGAGTTCTTGGTCAAAAATGACTCCAAGATTCCTCACAGTGTTACTGGGTATAATACTGACATTATCAGAGTGATTATCTGGTTAGTGAGGGTGTCACGCAGGCGCTTCGGACCGAGTAGGATCACTTCTGTCTTCTTTGGGTTGAGAAGTAGGAAGTTAAGAGTCATCTACATTTTAAGGTCCTTTATGCAGGCACTGAGCTTTTCTAGCTGATCTGTCTGATTTGGCTTCATCGACAGATAAAGCTGTGTGTCATCTGTATAGCAGTGGAAATTAATTCCATGCTTTTTAATAATGTTTCCTAATGGCAGCATGTAGAGAGTAAAAAGAATCGGTCCGAGTACCGAACCCTGCGGCACACCGAATTCTACTCCAGAATAAGGTGACGAGTTCTGATTTACGTTGACGAAGTGATACCGATCTGATAAAAAGGATTTAAACCAGCCAAGGGCTGTTCCTCTAAGACCTATTTCACATTCTAGCCTCTGCAGTAGAATGCTGTGGGTCTATTGTGTCAAATGCAGCACTAAGGTCCAGTAGGACCAGCACTGACACTTGTCCATTATCAGCAGCTAGTAGTAAGTCATTTGTGACTTTGACTAGTGCCGTTTCAGTGCTATGATGAACTCTGAATCCTGATTGAAAGACTTCAAACATATTATTTTCCTCCTCAATGTCCCGCCCCCCCGTGGATGTTCAGCAGAGCGTGTGGGAAAGTGGTTTTCTTCCTCCTTGAAATGGATTGCAACTTCCTAGGTCTTACTGGTGTTTCAAGCACAAGTGGATGCGCCTCACACCAGTCGACACAAGTCTGAGACAACCGCCCTATAAACCAGTTCGTTTCCCCACTAGACACACAGCCCACACGATGGTGGAGTCGTCAGAGAACTTCTGCAGGTGACCGCTGTGTGTGATCATGTGTGAAGTCTGAAGTGTAGATGCCGTGTGCTGTTATTAGGTAACCATGATCACACAGGAGGGTCTTCCACAGGACAGATGGACCTTCTCAAACAGCTGAGGCTCAGTGTTGTACCATGTTAGCATGAGGTACCCCATGAGCGCTGTCTGTCAGCACACAGACCTCAGCAGCCTGGAACTGATCCCGTCCGGTCCTGCGGATTTCCTCTGGCCATCAGACACTGGAGCTGACTCCTCACTTGGTCCGGTGTGGAAAGGATGAGAGGGGGGGACCATGCAGGGTGTAACCGGGTGCTCGGGGTATGCGGGGGCAGGAGGGCCCGGGGCAGCCGAAGGCAGTGTCCACTGGGCGGTGTCCACTGGGCTGGGGACGTGTGAAGAGGTGAGGGCGGAAGGGGGGGCAGAATCAAACCGGTTGAAATATTGGTTAAATTCATCCGCCCGGTGCTGGTCTCCATCCGCTGTCCCGCTGGTACTCTGTCCAAAGCCGGAGATGTTCTTTAGGCCTCTCCACACGTCGCGGGCGTTTCCCTGGGCCAGCTTCTGCTCCAGCTTTTTCCCATAGTCTTTCTTGGCCCTCCTAATTCTCCACTGGAGCTCCTGCTGGATCCTCTTCTGCTCCTCTTTGTCCCCTGAGATGAAAGCCCTTTTCTTGAGGTTCAGGAGGGCTTTAAGCTCAGAGGTCACCCATGGGTGGTTATTGGAGAAGCACCGTACCTTCCTAGTCGGTACAGTGTTATCCACACAGAAGAGGATATAGTCTGTAATACAGTGTTGTCAGGCTCTCGATGATCATCACCTTGAGAGCTGCAGATCAAGTACCCAGTCTGTGGGAGGAGAGGCTGAGAGAAACAATCCTCTCAGCCTCTCCTTCACGCAGATCATCCTTCCACACTGTGACAGACTTCTTCTGGCGCCGGTAGTCGTTCTCAACCATGGGTGTATAATTCCGGAGACAGGCACACAAGAGAGTGATCGGTAGAGCGCCCTGAGCGGCGGTAGGGGAGAGGAGACCTGTATGCGTCCTGGACAATTGCATACCGTAATGGTGCGTTCAGAACCAAAAGCTTCAAAAAGCTTTTGACGCGCGATACAGCTGACGCCGGGTAACCTTTTGTCATTATTGAGCTTGAAGTTCTTTTGACCGAGTGACGCGCCTGAACGCCGGTGGAAAGAAGCTCCTCTGTTGCCTGGTATAGTTCAAGAAGGATTGAGCGTTTTTCCAGAGAGCTGCTTTCATTAATTTGTTGTACAAGTCCATACAACGTCGTCGTAGGGCTTCTACCCAACGTGAAATGTTGTTCACAACATACTTCATAGCGTGCAGTGTTTGGTGATTTCACCATTTACTACACCAAGGAGCAGCGTATGGACCTAGGCTCGCTTATCAGCGGTAACTAATCCAGAATGAACAGTAGCCCAGTTAATGATGACCTCGCTCACGCCCGCAATTGGAAGCTCGAGCATATCGCCCCCATGGACACCAACTACAGGCGCTCGATTCCAGCGGAACAAGCCCCTGTCTATCTGTCTGCTGTTGTGTTAGAACTTTCTGATAAAATATCTACAAATATCAATAGGCGAAAAAAGCGACTCTAAGCATGGATCACCAAGAGCGAGATAGAGAATGCAGTACCAAAAGCGGTAAAAAGAATGATATACGTTTTAAATTAGGACATAAAGAGTTAATTGTAAATAACATTTGAGGCGGTAAATATACCCCAGCTAATGTCTTTATCAGATGTTCTGTATTGGCGTGATTATATAGATATTTAGGATTTTTATGTCTCGACATTACTTCCCTCCAGATCGCGGAGCTCCAATGCTAACCGGCTAACCACGGGTGTTGAGCGGCGCTGAACACCCGTGAACCCAAGGAGGCTTTTGTTACAGACTTTCTTTGTTATAACGATTGTATTTAGAGTAATCATTATTAATACAATTCATATATTTGCTATGGCCCTCGTTTGTGCATTTGAAGTTATTTTGAAGGTGCATTGTGTCACTGTAGTGAAGTTATTAGAAAACTGATAAATTACATTTTCCCTGTTTACAATGGCAGGGCCTGACATCTCCTTTACAAGCATGTGAAAACAGCATTATCTGTTACTTAATATATTCAGATTCCCAAAGTTGTATTTAGTCCCAATAAGTATTTAACCCCCCCGTGATTTCACAAGAGAGGGTACATTTCCATTGTTGGTGCAATTCCTGACAGACAGAATGAAACAAACACAAAATTACAAAATCATATTGTATGATTCATTAACAATATTTTTGTATATTACTGAGTCGTATTTGTATCATTGTAGGTTTCTTGCTACTGGGGACTCCTTCAGGACCATAGCAAGCAGCTTCAGGGTGTGCATCTCCACCATCTCCAGCATCATCCCAGATGTGGTGGCAGCCATCTGGGACGGCCTGGTGGAGGAGTTCATGCCTGTGCCTGGAGAAGAGGAGTGGAGGTTGTCTGTTAAGGAGTTTGAGGAGCGGTGGAACTTCCCTCTTTGCTGTGGTGCTATAGATGGGAAGCACATCAACCTCAAGGCACCCCCCAACTCAGGCTCCCTCTACTTCAACTACAAGGGTAGGTACTCCTTGGTCCTCCTCGCTTTTGTAGATGCCAACTACAAGTTCAGGGTGATTGACGTAGGGGGCAGAACCAGCGATGGAGGGATCCTGGCCAACTCCACTTTCGGTCAGGCTCTGCATGCGGGAACACTTCGTCTGCCACTTTTTTTTTTTTTTTTTTTTTTTTTTTTTTTTTTTTTTTTTTTTTTTTTTTTTTTTTTTTTTTTTTTTTTTTTTTTTTTTTTTTTTTTTTTTTTTTTTTTTTTTTTTTTTTTTTTTTTTTTTTTTTTTTTTTTTTTTTTTTTTTTTTTTTTTTTTTTTTTTTTTTTTTTTTTTTTTTTTTTTTTTTTTTTTTTTTTTTTTTTTTTTTTTTTTTTTTTTTTTTTTTTTTTTTTTTTTTTTTTTTTTTTTTTTTTTTTTTTTTTTTTTTTTTTTTTTTTTTTTTTTTTTTTTTTTTTTTTTTTTTTTTTTTTTTTTTTTTTTTTTTTTTTTTTTTTTTTTTTTTTTTTTTTTTTTTTTTTTTTTTTTTTTTTTTTTTTTTTTTTTTTTTTTTTTTTTTTTTTTTTTTTTTTTTTTTTTTTTTTTTTTTTTTTTTTTTTTTTTTTTTTTTTTTTTTTTTTTTTTTTTTTTTTTTTTTTTTTTTTTTTTTTTTTTTTTTTTTTTTTTTTTTTTTTTTTTTTTTTTTTTTTTTTTTTTTTTTTTTTTTTTTTTTTTTTTTTTTTTTTTTTTTTTTTTTTTTTTTTTTTTTTTTTTTTTTTTTTTTTTTTTTTTTTTTTTTTTTTTTTTTTTTTTTTTTTTTTTTTTTTTTTTTTTTTTTTTTTTTTTTTTTTTTTTTTTTTTTTTTTTTTTTTTTTTTTTTTTTTTTTTTTTTTTTTTTTTTTTTTTTTTTTTTTTTTTTTTTTTTTTTTTTTTTTTTTTTTTTTTTTTTTTTTTTTTTTTTTTTTTTTTTTTTTTTTTTTTTTTTTTTTTTTTTTTTTTTTTTTTTTTTTTTTTTTTTTTTTTTTTTTTTTTTTTTTTTTTTTTTTTTTTTTTTTTTTTTTTTTTTTTTTTTTTTTTTTTTTTTTTTTTTTTTTTTTTTTTTTTTTTTTTTTTTTTTTTTTTTTTTTTTTTTTTTTTTTTTTTTTTTTTTTTTTTTTTTTTTTTTTTTTTTTTTTTTTTTTTTTTTTTTTTTTTTTTTTTTTTTTTTTTTTTTTTTTTTTTTTTTTTTTTTTTTTTTTTTTTTTTTTTTTTTTTTTTTTTTTTTTTTTTTTTTTTTTTTTTTTTTTTTTTTTTTTTTTTTTTTTTTTTTTTTTTTTTTTTTTTTTTTTTTTTTTTTTTTTTTTTTTTTTTTTTTTTTTTTTTTTTTTTTTTTTTTTTTTTTTTTTTTTTTTTTTTTTTTTTTTTTTTTTTTTTTTTTTTTTTTTTTTTTTTTTTTTTTTTTTTTTTTTTTTTTTTTTTTTTTTTTTTTTTTTTTTTTTTTTTTTTTTTTTTTTTTTTTTTTTTTTTTTTTTTTTTTTTTTTTTTTTTTTTTTTTTTTTTTTTTTTTTTTTTTTTTTTTTTTTTTTTTTTTTTTTTTTTTTTTTTTTTTTTTTTTTTTTTTTTTTTTTTTTTTTTTTTTTTTTTTTTTTTTTTTTTTTTTTTTTTTTTTTTTTTTTTTTTTTTTTTTTTTTTTTTTTTTTTTTTTTTTTTTTTTTTTTTTTTTTTTTTTTTTTTTTTTTTTTTTTTTTTTTTTTTTTTTTTTTTTTTTTTTTTTTTTTTTTTTTTTTTTTTTTTTTTTTTTTTTTTTTTTTTTTTTTTTTTTTTTTTTTTTTTTTTTTTTTTTTTTTTTTTTTTTTTTTTTTTTTTTTTTTTTTTTTTTTTTTTTTTTTTTTTTTTTTTTTTTTTTTTTTTTTTTTTTTTTTTTTTTTTTTTTTTTTTTTTTTTTTTTTTTTTTTTTTTTTTTTTTTTTTTTTTTTTTTTTTTTTTTTTTTTTTTTTTTTTTTTTTTTTTTTTTTTTTTTTTTTTTTTTTTTTTTTTTTTTTTTTTTTTTTTTTTTTTTTTTTTTTTTTTTTTTTTTTTTTTTTTTTTTTTTTTTTTTTTTTTTTTTTTTTTTTTTTTTTTTTTTTTTTTTTTTTTTTTTTTTTTTTTTTTTTTTTTTTTTTTTTTTTTTTTTTTTTTTTTTTTTTTTTTTTTTTTTTTTTTTTTTTTTTTTTTTTTTTTTTTTTTTTTTTTTTTTTTTTTTTTTTTTTTTTTTTTTTTTTTTTTTTTTTTTTTTTTTTTTTTTTTTTTTTTTTTTTTTTTTTTTTTTTTTTTTTTTTTTTTTTTTTTTTTTTTTTTTTTTTTTTTTTTTTTTTTTTTTTTTTTTTTTTTTTTTTTTTTTTTTTTTTTTTTTTTTTTTTTTTTTTTTTTTTTTTTTTTTTTTTTTTTTTTTTTTTTTTTTTTTTTTTTTTTTTTTTTTTTTTTTTTTTTTTTTTTTTTTTTTTTTTTTTTTTTTTTTTTTTTTTTTTTTTTTTTTTTTTTTTTTTTTTTTTTTTTTTTTTTTTTTTTTTTTTTTTTTTTTTTTTTTTTTTTTTTTTTTTTTTTTTTTTTTTTTTTTTTTTTTTTTTTTTTTTTTTTTTTTTTTTTTTTTTTTTTTTTTTTTTTTTTTTTTTTTTTTTTTTTTTTTTTTTTTTTTTTTTTTTTTTTTTTTTTTTTTTTTTTTTTTTTTTTTTTTTTTTTTTTTTTTTTTTTTTTTTTTTTTTTTTTTTTTTTTTTTTTTTTTTTTTTTTTTTTTTTTTTTTTTTTTTTTTTTTTTTTTTTTTTTTTTTTTTTTTTTTTTTTTTTTTTTTTTTTTTTTTTTTTTTTTTTTTTTTTTTTTTTTTTTTTTTTTTTTTTTTTTTTTTTTTTTTTTTTTTTTTTTTTTTTTTTTTTTTTTTTTTTTTTTTTTTTTTTTTTTTTTTTTTTTTTTTTTTTTTTTTTTTTTTTTTTTTTTTTTTTTTTTTTTTTTTTTTTTTTTTTTTTTTTTTTTTTTTTTTTTTTTTTTTTTTTTTTTTTTTTTTTTTTTTTTTTTTTTTTTTTTTTTTTTTTTTTTTTTTTTTTTTTTTTTTTTTTTTTTTTTTTTTTTTTTTTTTTTTTTTTTTTTTTTTTTTTTTTTTTTTTTTTTTTTTTTTTTTTTTTTTTTTTTTTTTTTTTTTTTTTTTTTTTTTTTTTTTTTTTTTTTTTTTTTTTTTTTTTTTTTTTTTTTTTTTTTTTTTTTTTTTTTTTTTTTTTTTTTTTTTTTTTTTTTTTTTTTTTTTTTTTTTTTTTTTTTTTTTTTTTTTTTTTTTTTTTTTTTTTTTTTTTTTTTTTTTTTTTTTTTTTTTTTTTTTTTTTTTTTTTTTTTTTTTTTTTTTTTTTTTTTTTTTTTTTTTTTTTTTTTTTTTTTTTTTTTTTTTTTTTTTTTTTTTTTTTTTTTTTTTTTTTTTTTTTTTTTTTTTTTTTTTTTTTTTTTTTTTTTTTTTTTTTTTTTTTTTTTTTTTTTTTTTTTTTTTTTTTTTTTTTTTTTTTTTTTTTTTTTTTTTTTTTTTTTTTTTTTTTTTTTTTTTTTTTTTTTTTTTTTTTTTTTTTTTTTTTTTTTTTTTTTTTTTTTTTTTTTTTTTTTTTTTTTTTTTTTTTTTTTTTTTTTTTTTTTTTTTTTTTTTTTTTTTTTTTTTTTTTTTTTTTTTTTTTTTTTTTTTTTTTTTTTTTTTTTTTTTTTTTTTTTTTTTTTTTTTTTTTTTTTTTTTTTTTTTTTTTTTTTTTTTTTTTTTTTTTTTTTTTTTTTTTTTTTTTTTTTTTTTTTTTTTTTTTTTTTTTTTTTTTTTTTTTTTTTTTTTTTTTTTTTTTTTTTTTTTTTTTTTTTTTTTTTTTTTTTTTTTTTTTTTTTTTTTTTTTTTTTTTTTTTTTTTTTTTTTTTTTTTTTTTTTTTTTTTTTTTTTTTTTTTTTTTTTTTTTTTTTTTTTTTTTTTTTTTTTTTTTTTTTTTTTTTTTTTTTTTTTTTTTTTTTTTTTTTTTTTTTTTTTTTTTTTTTTTTTTTTTTTTTTTTTTTTTTTTTTTTTTTTTTTTTTTTTTTTTTTTTTTTTTTTTTTTTTTTTTTTTTTTTTTTTTTTTTTTTTTTTTTTTTTTTTTTTTTTTTTTTTTTTTTTTTTTTTTTTTTTTTTTTTTTTTTTTTTTTTTTTTTTTTTTTTTTTTTTTTTTTTTTTTTTTTTTTTTTTTTTTTTTTTTTTTTTTTTTTTTTTTTTTTTTTTTTTTTTTTTTTTTTTTTTTTTTTTTTTTTTTTTTTTTTTTTTTTTTTTTTTTTTTTTTTTTTTTTTTTTTTTTTTTTTTTTTTTTTTTTTTTTTTTTTTTTTTTTTTTTTTTTTTTTTTTTTTTTTTTTTTTTTTTTTTTTTTTTTTTTTTTTTTTTTTTTTTTTTTTTTTTTTTTTTTTTTTTTTTTTTTTTTTTTTTTTTTTTTTTTTTTTTTTTTTTTTTTTTTTTTTTTTTTTTTTTTTTTTTTTTTTTTTTTTTTTTTTTTTTTTTTTTTTTTTTTTTTTTTTTTTTTTTTTTTTTTTTTTTTTTTTTTTTTTTTTTTTTTTTTTTTTTTTTTTTTTTTTTTTTTTTTTTTTTTTTTTTTTTTTTTTTTTTTTTTTTTTTTTTTTTTTTTTTTTTTTTTTTTTTTTTTTTTTTTTTTTTTTTTTTTTTTTTTTTTTTTTTTTTTTTTTTTTTTTTTTTTTTTTTTTTTTTTTTTTTTTTTTTTTTTTTTTTTTTTTTTTTTTTTCTGTTCATTAGAAGTTTCTAGAATATAACTGTTTTATACATTAGACAAGTTTCCTATAGCGGCCCTGTTTGTTTTATGTAACGGACGATGATTTGACGGAATGAGCTTTGTGGAAGTTTGATAGGTATTTTCAGATTTCCACATTTGATTCAGAGATTCTATTTTTTTACACAAAGTAGATGCAAAGTGATACTTTCATATTTACAACCAATTAAATGTGAAAACAGACCAGATTTCTTTTTTCTGAAGTTTAATTTTTAGAGAAAAGAGGACGGTCCTCATCACGTCCGGGGGGTCATTTAATTAATTAATACATTTGTATTTTTTTACGATTCCTTTTCATATCAAGTGATTTCCTCCTGTTGTGGTAACCATGTAAATCTTGTGGGATTTCATCTTCTGCTTTTTCAGACTGAGGACATTTTATTTTCTATGTAACTGGTGTCACAGTAGAATGGTCCAATCAGAGGCTCATTTGGTCGTTTAAAATGTTGCTAAACATTTTTATGTCAATCTTTCCTTTAGGT
>OZ035834.1:32768296-32833296 GCA_964034765.1 Knipowitschia caucasica | reverse complement strand
TACATACATACATACATACATACATACATACATACATACATACATACATACATACATACATACATACATACATACATACATACATACATACATACATACATACATACATACATACATACATACATACATACATACATACATACATACATACATACATACATACATACATACATACATACATACATACATACATACATACATACATACATACATACATACATACATACATACATACATACATACATACATACATACATACATACATACATACATACATACATACATATATATACATATATATATACATATATATATACATATATGCAATACAAAGCTCACGATGACCATCATCAATATATTGTTCAAAAATATACTGTTACAGTAAAGTAATCTGAAAAAACACTAAATAGTTTTAAGTGTAAGTTTTAACTAATTTTCAACTCTGGATTCAAATACAGCACATATTGGCATAAAGAAAAAGTGAAAAATACACTTTATTTCATGATAAATGGTTTGGAGATGTGTAATGTAGCCATATATTAAGTATTGATACTGTCCGTCCATTTTCTTTCCCTTAAAGCTGCACTAACTCACTTTATTGTTGTATTCATGAGTTAAAGTCTATCCATGTGCTTTGGGATAAACGTCCTTTTGAAGAGAAAGTATCGCAGGTTTGTGCGGGCGTGACATTATATTTTAGATCGAGTTTTGATGAAACAAGGAAGAGATGTGTTTCGGGTCTCAGATTGTGACCAATCACAGCGCACCACTGGCCCCCACTTTCGTGAGAAATCTACAGGTCCGTTAGCATAGACGGCAGAGTTACCACAACAAGCGGCGGAGCTAACCTGAAGCTTCCTTGTGACAGCCATCCAAAAGAAAGTCCTGTTCCTCCGCGCTTCCCGGTTCTATCGTTCTATGGTCACGCCATCCACGTGCAAATCCATATCCATGTATTATCCATATTGGGAGACGCTAGCTCCGTCAACAACAGTGGGTGTGTGTGGGGGGCGATGGGTTTGTGGGTGCGGGGAGGGGAGCGAGTCCGCGGCTTCAAACTCCCAAAGTCAGTTAGTTCAGCTTTAATCCATGTCTGGGTCGGGGGTGGCAGTCAGAGCTGGTCCCAGTACACAGAGCACCAGTCCTTCACTGATTGATCCTCCTCCTGCTCCTCCTGGTCCTCACTGATCCTCCTGCTCCTCCTGCTCCTCACTGATCCTCCTGCTCTTCCTGGTCCTCACTGATCCTCCTGCAGGTGCTGAGTCCACAGGAACTGAGATCTTTCAGCGGGGGCTGAAAGTATTGATACCAATTTAAAAATATATATATATATTAAAAAAATATATATATATATATATATTTTTTAATCGATATTTGGCAAAAGCATATCGATAATTGATGGCGTGAGAAAGTATCACAATACATATATACATATATATATATATATATATATATAAATACATTTATTAATGTGATTTTCAAAAGATTTAGCTTTTTTCCGACTCTGAACTGATACAAACTCGACTCATGTCAGTGTTGGTCTGTTATATTAGACATATGAGGACCACAAACACACTGAGGACCACAAACACACAGTGAGGACCAAAAAAACACTGTGAGGATCACAAACACACTGTGAGGACCACAAACACACTGAGGACCACAAACACACTGACATACGAGGACCACAAACACACTGTTGAGGACCACAAACACACTGTGAGGACCACAAACACACTGTGAGGACCACAAACACACTGAGGACCACAAACACACTGACATATGAGGACCACAAACACACTGACATATGAGGACCACAAACACACTGTGAGGACCACAAACACACTGGCATATGAGGACCACAAACACACTGTGAGGACCACAAACACACTGTTGAGGACCACAAACACACTGTGAGGACCACAAAAACACTGAGGATCACAAACACACTGTGAGGACCGCAAACACACTGACATATGAGGACCACAAACACACTGTGAGGACCACAAACACACTGACATATGAGGACCACAAACACACTGTCAGATTCAGATTCAGATTCAGATTCATTTATTTGCCATTTGCAGTAAAACCACATTGGAAAACTGTGCAAGACTACCCCGGTGTGCGCCAGACAGAGAAGACGACACACACCAGAGCTCTTGCCACGGCGCCATCTTTCCGGCGCCATGCGACAAACAGTAGAATAAACAGCAGAGAGCAATAACATACAGATTACACAGACAGTTGGATAGACACATTGTGCTTTGAATAAAGCACGGATTTTTTTCTCGGGATGAGCCCTCCGACTGCCGGCCCAATGTGGCTGTCAGAGGGGGGCGGGGTCAGGGAGGGGGTGAGTCGGAAACACAATGAGGAGTGGAGGGGAGGGAGGGAGCAAGATGGATAGGTAGAGGGAGGCGGGGGTGAGGGATCCGAGCTGGAGACTGAAGACTGAATAGTGTGAGTTGTTGTAGATAGTCCGGACTTGTTATTATGGCCTTGGCCGAGGAATGTGAGATAAGAGTGGAGAGAAGACACAGCTGGAGAAAAACACATCGCCTGTGAAGAGGGACAATATTATATGCAATGTCGCAGTCAAAAACAGGCAGATATTCTATTAAATCCAATTAAACCGAATTGCGGCGCCCTCAGACCTCCGTACACAGGGGCAAATCCAAGCCGGGTCAGAGAGTTCAAGCCTGACAAACAATGTCATTCAATCTCAATTCCAGAGTTTTATGCCCATCGAGTGAACGAGCTGCGAGATCTTTGATCAACTGTTCCACCAACACCACTCTCCGTTGTCCAGCCACGGCGCTCTCAACCACGACTCGGTTAAGCTCCTTGTACATCCCATCAATTTTGTTGGCCAGCAGGTCGTGAATCTTGCGAACTGCCATGCCTCCGAATTTGTGGTAGAAGAGAACCGCTCCAATCCCAAACAGGAGGATTCCCACCACCAAAATGCCAAAGATATATACGTCTTCCGAATCTTCAATAGACAGGGTCGACAGACAGAGGGGCTGAAACTTGTTCCAGCTATCAAGCGTATACCCCGCTGGTGAAGTCCCGTCCGGGCACACGGGCTCTCCAGACCCACGCTTACGTGTTGAAAAGATAGAATCAATTGCGTTGAGGGACCAATTAATCATTTCCATTCTTGCTTAAAGTTGCTTAAAGTTGTCTGTGGCAAAACTCCAGGAAAAAGACAAAAAACAGGAGATAGCAAGCAGTCAGAAGCAGGAGCGTCTGAGACACGTCTTTGCTCGACGGAGGCGGAAGAGAAAAAAAAAAAAAAAAAAAAAAAAAAAAAAAAAAATTTTTTACATATATATATATATTATACATATTATACATATATATTATACATATTATACATATATATATATATATATATATATATATATATATATATATATATATATATATATATATATATATATATATATATATATATAACAATATACATATATATACATATATATATATATATATATATATATATATATATATATATATATATATCAAGCGTATACCCCGCTGGTGAAGTCCCGTCCGGGCACACGGGCTCTCCAGACCCACGCTTACGTGTTGAAAAGATAGAATCAATTGCGTTGAGGGACCAATTAATCATTTCCATTCTTGCTTAAAGTTGCTTAAAGTTGTCTGTGGCAAAACTCCAGGAAGAAGACAAAAAACAGGAGATAGCAAGCAGTCAGAAGCAGGAGCGTCTGAGACACGTCTTTGCTCGACGGAGGCGGAAGAGAAAAAAAAAAAAAAAAAAAAAAAAAAAAAAAAAAAATTATACATATATATATATATATATATATTATACATATTATACATATATATTATACATATTATACATATTATACATATATATTATACATATTATACATATATATATATATATATATATACATATATACATATACATATATATACATATATATATATATATATATATAATATATATGTATAATATGTATAATATATATATATATATGTATAATATGTATATTATATATATGTGTGTTTGTGAGGACCACAAACACACTGTGAGGACCACAAACACACTGTGAGGACCACAAACACACTGAAGACCACAAACACACTGACATGTGAAGACCACTGCTGTTCGTTTCTCATTCGAAATTGATAAAAATCTGGAAAGGTTTGTGTCTTCAGAGTTCATGAACCATGTGGCATTACACCATGTGCTTCATTTGAGGCAAAATGTCTGTGTCCAGAGCTGAATGAGACCGTGCTCTGCTCCAACGACCTCATGGAGCTGATCCTCCCGAGCGCGTTCTTCCTCCGCAAGACACCTCCAGTTTATGTGAGTGACACACACATACAGAGGCTCCTCCCACACAGAGGCTCCTCCTGTACAGAAGCCCCTCCCACAGACACAGAGGCCCCTCCCACATATACAGAGGCCCCTCCCACAGATACAGAGGCTCCTCCCCTGTGTAAATGTGTGTGTGTGTGTGTCTGTGTGTGTCTGCGTGTGTGTGTGTGTGTGTGTGTGTGTGTAGGTCTGGGACTTGCACCTTAATGACCCTGAGTGTCGCGGTGAAGAGATCGGAGATGAGTTTGTCTTCAGCATCAGAACCAACCTGTCGGACTGTGGCACTGTGGTGGTGAGAGAACACTTGTGTACACCTGTATACACCTGTATGCACCCGAAAGCACCAGAGCCTATATCATAGACTGTATATATTAACGGATTTAGTCACGCCTATCTCCGCCGTTCTAACTAATGGGCCAAAAATTGGGCGTTCATGGAGGGATTCAAAATGGCCACAGGGGCTGGAAAATGTAAAAAAACACATCTGTGCATGCGTCAGCTGCACAAGCTCCATTCATTTAAACGAGTGACTTCTAAAGTCCACAGCGACTAAACTAGACTGGTCCAGAACACTCCCCTCAGCATTGACACACATGTGGAACGGAGCTTTGGGCCAAGAAACAACTTTTGGACCATCCTGTAAAGACGTTTTCCAGAGGTAAGAAGATGCTATATGTTAGCATTGGCTAATTCTTATTCGGGGTCCACCCCCACAGGCCCGGGGTGGTATTGCAGCATGTCAGCGCACGTCATTTTGGCCACTTTTGAGCCGGAACCCGCCCCCACTGGGTATATACAGACGCTAACCCGCTAGCTCACTGAATTCCAATAGGGAAGTGCTCATGGAGAAGTTTGGCTCCTCTCTCTGGCTCCTATTGACTTCCATGTAAACTCCTCAGTAAAGTTTGTGTGACATCACATTTTGGGATTGAATCTGTGGTTTTCTGTGATGCTGTGAATCCACCATGACCATATAAGGACCGACCAATCAGAGCCTCTGATTCGAGACCTGATGCTCCTGAAGTTCAGATGCAATTATTTTTCATTTGTTTAAATGTTTGAGAAACTTGTTCACATCTTAAGATATAGCCTGGTCTTTCTCTCAGTCCTGATTTTGGTCTTGGTCTGGGTCTTTCTCTTGGTCCTGGTCCTGGTCCTGATCCTGATCCTGGTCCGGGTCATGGTTCTTGTCCTGGTCCTGGGCCTGGCCTTGGTGCTGGTCCTGCTGCTCCTGGTCTTGGTCTTGGTCCTGGTCCTGGTCTGTAGAATAGTTCTTTCAGACAGAAAAGTGCACAGAGAGTACCACCCCCAATCGTCCAATCAGCTCTCAGCTCACAGAGGCAGATTGTGACAAACAGGGATCTCCCTCACACGTGTGCTCATAAACTGGACTCCTCCTGGTCCTCGCTGTGTCTCAGTCCCTCCTCGCTTTGACCTCTGACCTTCACAAGTGAACCACACAAAGATGGCCGCCCGCTGCCTCTTGTAACCACCTCGTTAAGATTTAACGATGTTTACTGTCGCCACGGAAACCAGCGCCATGAGACAAAAGAGACTTAAGCAAGAGACTGCAGCTGTGTACAGACCTCACATTACACCTGTGTTACAGACTCCACATTACACCTGTGTCACAGACCTCACATTACACCTGTGTTACAGACCCCACATTACACCTGTGTCACGGACCTCATATATATATGTATATATATATATATGTGTGTATATATATGTGTGTATATATATATGTATATATATATATATATATATATATATATATATATATATATATGTATATGTATATATATATGTATATGTATATATATATATGTATATATATGTATATGTATATATATATATATATATATATATATATATATATATATATATATATATATAATATATATGTATAATATGTATAATATATATGTATAATATGTATAATATATATATATATGTATAATATGTATATTATATATATATATATCTCCTGTACACCCACAGGAGGAGAGCCTTTTGACTACAAAACAGACCAGATTTACATGGTTTTCAATGGGAGCCAAACGGAGTTGCTCCATCTCTGCTCATAAACTACAGACAGTAATGCGCTGCAGTGCGTGTGTCTATACTTTCTGTCAAATGTAAACGGTGTAAACTTTGTCGCTAACTCACCCTGTGTTTTCATCACGACTCGGGCACATGTGAAAAGCACCAGCTCACAGCGCCGCACCGCAATACAGAGTCGGGGTGCATTCACAGACGGTGGAAACCATAGGAATTTTTAGATTTTGGCGGAAAAAGTGCGAGAATACAGGAGGGAGGAACTTTCTCTCGTTGCGTTTCAAAAGAGAAAACAGATTCCAACGTTCATAGTGATGTCTGCCGTTCATGACACATAAAATGAACTAATTCACGTTCAAGTTCTTTTTTTAAAAATGTGTTGCGTTCAGTTCAACGTTCACGAAAAAAATGAGCGTGTTCTTTTGAACTTGTTCACGCACAACACTGCATTACACCTGTGTCACAGACCTCACATTACACCTGTGTTACAGACCTCACATTACACCTGTGTTACAGACCTTACAGGGCGGCACGGTGGCTGAGTGGATAGCACTCTCGCCTCTCAGCAAGAAGGTCCTGGGTTCGAATCCCGGTCGGACCAGGGCCTTTCTGAGTGGAGTTTGCATGTTGTCCGGTTTCCCCTACCACTAAAAATATGTCCAATAGGCATGTCTGGCATGCGCTCCTGTACTGGCGACCCTGCTCCCATCTCTGTGTGGAGAGAGAGACAAATGCCCATAATTAACAATTGTAAACCGCTTTGAGACTCAGATCTGCAGTGAAAAGGCGGTATATAAATAAAGATTACTACTACTACTACATTACACCTGTGTCACAGACCTCACATTACACCTGTGTTACAGACCTCACATTTCACCTGTGTTACAGACCTTACATTACACCTGTGTCACAGACCTCACATTACACCTGTGTTACAGACCTCACATTACACCTGTGTTACATACCTCACATTACATCTGTGTCACAGACCTCACATTAGTAGTAATGTAAGTAGTAATGTTTATTTATATACCGCCTTTCACAGAGCAGAGTCACAAAGCGGTTTACAATTGTTATTTTTTTTGGGCACTTGTCCTCTCACTCCAGATGGGAGCGGGGTCGCCGAACAGGAGGCGCATGCCAGAACTATTGTACATATTTTTAGTGGTAGGGGAAACCGGAGTACCCGGAGGAAACCTACGCAGACACGGGGAGAACATGCAAACTCCACTCAGAAAGGCCCTGGTCCGACCGGGATTCGAACCCAGGACCTTCTTGCTGAGAGGCGAGAGTGCTATCCACTCAGCCACCGTGCCGCCCTGCCGCCCATTACACCTGTGTTACATACCTCACATTACACTTGTGTTACAGACCTCACATTACACCTGTGTTACTGACCTCACATTACACATGTGTCCTCACATTACACCTGTGTCACAGACCTCACATTACCTGTTACTGACCTCACATTACACATGTGTCCTCACATTACACCTGTGTTACAGACCTCACATTACACCTGTGTAACAGACCTCACATTACACCTGTGTTACAGACCTCACATTACACCTGTGTCACAGACCTCACATTACACCTGTGTTACAGACCTCACATTACACCTGTGTTACAGACCTCACATTACACCTGTGTCACAGACCTCACATTACACCTATGTTACAGACCTCACATTACACCTGTGTTACAGACCTCACATTACACTTGTGTGTTAGACCTGCAGCTGTGTTTAGCTCCTTCCCTTCTCTCTACACTCTCCTGTTTCACATTCCTTTTTATGAACGAGTAGTTGCTATGACAACAGACGGCGGTTTGAGAGTTTGACGTAAACAACAGTGAGAAAGGGGGCGGACATCTTAAGTGTGGAAGTGGGCGTGGCTTAAAGTTGTCATAAATGGATGTGGGCGTGGCTTAACGTAGTCATGAATGGATGTGGGCGTGCTCAATGTGTCATACTTTATTCAAAACATATAGAACTTTATACAGATGCAAAACTATTCAAAAGAACCGAGACGGAGGTTATCCATCATCGAGGCTTCATCCTGTGGAGAAGAAACGGGATCAGAGACTACATATGGTACTCGCCTCTCTCTGGTCTCTCTCTCTGGTCTCTCTCTGGTCTCCCTCTGGTCTCCCTCTGGTCCCCCTCTGGTCTCTCTCTACTCTCTCTCTAGTCTCTCTCTGGTCTCTCTCTAGTCTCCCTCTGGTCTCTTTCTGGTCTCTCTCTAGTTTCCCTCTGGTCCCCCTCTTGTCTCTCTCTAGTCTCCCTCTGGTCTCTCTCTAGTCTCTCTCTGGTCTCTCTCTGGTCTCTCTCTAGTCTCTCTTTTTGGTCTCTCTCTGGTCTCTCTCTAGTCTCTCTCTAGTCTCTCTTTTTGGTCTCTCTCTGGTCTCTCTCTAGTCTCTCTCTAGTCTCTCTTTTTGGTCTCTCTCTGGTCTCTCTGGTCTTTCTGGTCCACTGCAGCTGAAGACCAGAACAGACCTTTCGGAGCAGAACGACCCCGAGCCGTGTCCTTCATGAACAATGAACTTATCAGATCAGGGAGTAAACTGTGCAAAAGTATTCATACTCCCTGGACTTTCTCACATGGTCTCATTATTACAACCATAAACACACACAAGTAACAGACAACTGTAAAGTGAAGTCTCGTCTCTCTCTTTTGTCCCTCTCTCTGGTCTCTCTCTGGTCTCTCTCTTTGGTCTCTCTCTGGTCTCTCACTGGTCTCTCTCTTTGGTCTCTCTCCGATCTCTCTTTCTGGTCTCTCTCTGGTCTCTCCCTGGGCTCTCTCTGGTCTCTCTCTGGTCTCTCTCTGGTCTCTCACTGGTCTCTCTCTGGTCTCTCTCTTTGGTCTCTCTCTCTGGTCTCTTTCTTTGGTCTCTCTCTTTGGTCTCTCTCTCTTTGGTCTCTCTCTTTGGTCTCTCTCTCTTTGGTCTCTCTCTCTTTGGTCTCTCTCTCTTTGGTCTCTCTCTTTGGTCTCTCTCTTTGGTCTCTCTGGTCTCCTTCTGGTCTCCTGGCCTCTTGTGTGGGACATATTTATGGTTTAGTCTGTGTCAGAGTCTGTACATTTGGACCTTTGCAGACACTAAAGCTGAGGTACGTGACTGTAATAAAATATGTCCTGGTCTTGGTCTTAGTCCGGGTCCCGGTCCTGGTCTCAGTGGTCTTGTTTTGCAGACAGCAGAAGATGGACACATCTTGTTCACGAACACCATCAGCCACAACCAGAACCAGAGCGACGTCATCACCAGGAACTACATCAACATCACCTTCGTCTGTCGCTACCCAAACTCCTACATGGTCCAGCAGAAGACCAGCCACAACCAGATCCATGTGGACGTACGGTGAGACCAGAGGGAGACCGGAGGGACCAGTGAGAGACCAGCGAGAGACCAGCGAGAGACCAGAGAGAGACCAGAGAGAGACCAGAGAGAGACCAGAGAGAGACCAGAGAGAGACCAGAGAGAGACCAGAGAGAGACCAGAGAGAGACCAGAGAGAGACCAGAGAGAGACCACAGATAGAGACCAGAGAGAGACCAGAGAGAGAGACCAGAGAGAGAGACCAGAGAGAGACCAGAGAGAGACCAGAGAGAGACCAGAGAGAGAGACCAGAGAGAGAGACCAGAGAGACCAGAGAAGGCAAGGCAAGTTTATTTATATAGCACAATTCACACACAAGGCAACTCAAAGTGCTGAACAAAATAAGAAAGCATTAAAATCATAAATAATCACAGAACATTAAAAATAAAGATAAAAATATAAAATCCCTCAGTTGTAGCACAGCTAAACAGAACTGTCTTTAACCTGGTTTTAAACATTGTCAGAGAGGAGGCCTGTCTCACATCTTCAGGAAGACTGTTCCAGATTTTAGCAGAATGAATCTGAAAAGCAGCCTCCCCATGTTTAGTTCTGACTCTGGGCACTAACAGGAGTCCAGTCCCTGTACTCCTCAGAGTCCCAGCAGGAGTCCAGTCCCTGTGCTCCTCAGAGTCCCAGCAGGAGGCCAGTCCCTGTGCTCCTCAGAGTCCCAGCAGGAGTCCAGTCCCTGTGCTCCTCAGAGTCCCAGCAGGAGTCCAGTCCCTGTGCTCCTCAGAGTCCCAGCAGGAGACCAGTCCCTGTGCTCCTCAGAGTCCGGGCTGGTTCATATGGTACTAACATGTCACTAATATATTTTGGTGCGAGGCCATGGAGAGACTTGTAACAAGCAGAGCTGTTTTAAAGTCTATTCTCTGAGCCACAGGAAGCCAGTGCAGAGACCTGAGGACTGGACTAATGTGGTCGTACTTCCTGGTTCTAGTCAGGACTAATGTGGTCGTACTTCCTGGTTCTAGTCAGGACTAATATGGTCGTACTTCCTGGTTCTAGTCAGGACTCGAGCCGCTGCATTGTGAATGTACTGCAGCTGTTTTACAGCCTGTTTGGACAGACCTGTGAGCAGGCCATTGCAGTAGTCTAACCTACTGGAGACAAATGCATGGATAAGAATCTCCAAGTCTGCTTTAGACACTATGTTTTTGATCCTGGAAATGTTTTTTAGATGGTAAAAAGCTGCTGATGGTACTGATTTGATGTGGCTATTAAAATTTAAGTCTGAGTCCAGTATTACCCCTAGATTTCTGACCTTGTTTGAAGGTTTTAGGGAGAGAGACTGTAGATGACAGATGACGCTCTCTCTTTGTTTCTGGGGACCAAAGACAATCATTTCAGTTTTGTCTGCGTTTAGCTGAAGGAAGTTGTTTTGCATCCACTCACTGATCTGTGGATGCAGTGAAGGAGTGAGTCCACTGGTCCATGTTCTCCTGCAGTCAGTGAGACATAGATCTGAGTGTCGTCTGCATAGTTGTGATAGGACACTTTGTTTCTGCGTATTAACTGACCTAACGGCAGCATGTAGAGATTGAACAGAAGAGGTCCCAGGATCGACCCCTGTGGGACTCCACAGTTCAGGGCCATATGATCTGAGACACAGTTTCCAATCTCCACAAAGTACTTCCTGTCCTCAAGGTAAGACCTAAACCAACTTAGGGCGGTGCCAGCGACGCCAACCCAGTCCTCTAGTCTCTGTAAGAGGATCTCATGGTCGACAGTGTCAAAGGCAGCACTCGGATCTAACAGGATTAGGATTGAGACTTGGCCTGCGTCAGTGTTCAGAGAGACCAGAGAGAGACCAGAGAGAGACCAGAGAGACCAGAGAGACGAGAGAGACCAGAGAGACCAGAGAGACCAGGGAGAGACCAGAGTGAGACCAGAGAGAGACCAGAGAGAGACCAGAGAGAGACCAGAGAGAGACCAGAGAGAGACCAGAGAGACCAGTGAGACCAGAGAGAGAGACCAGAGAGAGAGACCAGAGACCGTTGGAAGAACATACTTCTGTGTTATGGTGTGTCTGTGTGAGGAGGTTGTTGCTGGTACCTTCTGGTCATACACCAGTCCAAGTATTCATTGAACCAGATCCCTGTGTCCTCCTTCCTGATCTCCTCACCTCCTCCCCCTCACCTCTCCTCCTCAGCTGTCAGGTCCAGTCTCATGTCTCCTCCCCCTCCACACCTCCATCCATCCATTCCATTGTCTTCCGCTTCATCCGTTGCCGGGTCGCGGGGGCAGCAGTCTAAGCAGAGACCCACACTTCCCTCTCACGCACTTCCTCCAGCTCGTCCGACCCCAAGGCGTTCCCAGGCCAGCTGAGAGACATAGTCCCTCTGGGTCCTGGGTCTTCCCCGGGGCCTCCTCCCGGTGGGACGTGCCCAGAACACCTCCTCAGGGAGGCGTCCAGGAGGTATCCGGAACAGATGAGCCACCTCAACTGGTTCCTCTCGACGTGGAGGAGCAGCGGCTCTACTCTGAGCTCCTCCCGTGTGACTGAGCTTCTCTTTCTCTAAGGGAGCAGCGGCTCTACTCTGAGCTCCTCCCGTGTGACTGAGCTTCTCTTTCTCTAAGGGAGCAGCGGCTCTACTCTGAGCTCCTCCTGTGTGACTGAGCTCCTCTATGTCTGCGGAGGAAGCTCATTTCGACGCTTGTATCCGTGATCTGACTGCAGACGCTGCTCCCTCTTCAACACAACAGTCCGATACAGCTCTGACTGCAGACGCTGCTCCCTCTTCACCACAACAGTCCGATACAGCTCTGACTGCAGACGCTGCTCCCTCTTCAACACAACGGTCTGATACAGCTCTGACTGCAGACGCTGCTCCCTCTTCACCACAACGGTCTGATACAGCTCTGACTGCAGACGCTGCTCACGCTGCACCGATCCGCCTGTCAATCTCACACTCCATCCTTCCCTCACTCGTGAACAAGACCCCAAGATACTTGAACTCCTCCACTTGGAGAGGACTAGGACCAGGAGAGGACCAGGACCCGGAGAGGACCAGGACCCGGAGAGGACCAGGACCAGGAGAGGACCAGGACCATCACTCCTCACCTCCTCCTCACCTCCTCCTCCTCCTCACCTCCTCTCTGTCTTGCAGGACCATCACTCCTCACCTCCTCCTCACCTCCTCCTCCTCCTCACCTCCTCCTCTCTGTCTTGCAGGACCATCACTCTGAACACGGAGGATGGAAACTTCTCGGTGTCGATGGTTCTGTTCAAAGATCCTCAGTTTCAGGACCAGTGGAAAACCATCCCCTCCCTGCGTCTGGACGATACCATCTATGTCAAGGTCCACATGGTACGAGCCAGAGACCAGAGACCAGAACAGGGACCAGACCAGACCAGGGACCAGACCAGAGACCAGGAACCAGACCAGAGACCATAGACCAGGAACCAGGGACCAGGACCAGGACCTTTTGGCTCATATGAGTGTGTCCTCAGACCCCTCCTCAGCTGAGGCTCAGGATGGAGCGGTGTTGGGCGACTCCCACCAGTGACCCCTACAGCAACATCCAGTACAGCTTCATCAGGGACAGGTGAGGCCTCCTTCTCCTCCTCACCTCCTCCTCACCTCCTCCTGCTTCTCAGCTGTCAAGTCCAGTCCCTGCAGACCCTCAGAGTCCTACAGAACGGTCTGGCTGTAGCTGCTCTCCTCCTCCTCTCCTCTCTCTCTCCTCACCTCCTCCTCCTCTCCTCTCTCTCCTCCTCTCCTCCTCACCTCCTCCTCTCCTCCTCAGCTGTCCGATCCAGTCCCTGCAGACCCTCAGAGTCCTACAGAACGGTCTGGCTGCAGCTGCTCTCTTCAGGATCCAGATGTTTAAGTTTGTGGGCGGGTCCTACACCGATGTCTTCCTCCACTGCAACATCCACATCTGCCACAGCGCCCCCCAGTGTCAGCCGGTGAGAAGGCACCAGCAAGACACCAGAGACCACAGAGAGACAAGAGAGACCAGAGAGACCAGAGGGACAAGAGACCACAGAGAGACCACAGAGAGACCAGAGAGAGACCAGAGAGACAAGAGACCACAGAGAGACCACAGAGAGACCACAGAGAGACCACAGAGAGACCACAGAGAGACCAGAGAGAGACCAGAGAGAGACCAGAGAGAGACCAGAGAGACCAGAGAGACCAGAGAGACCAGAGAGACCAGAGAGACCAGAGAGACCAGAGAGACCAGAGACAGACCAGAGACAGACCAGAGACAGACCAGAGACAGACCAGAGAGAGACCAGAGACCACAGAGAGACCAGAGAGAGACCAGAGACCAGACAGACCAGAGACAACAGAGAGACCAGAAACCAGAGACACCAGAGACCAGAGAGAGACCAGAGACCACAGAGAGACCAGAAACCAGAGACACCAGAGACCAGAGAGAGACCAGAGAGACCAGAGAGACCAGAGGGACCAGAGACCACAGAGAGACCACAGAGATACCACAGAGAGACCAGAGAGAGACCAGAGAGAGACCAGAGAGAGACCAGAGAGACCAGAGAGACCAGAGAGACCAGAGAGACCAGAGAGACCAGAGACAGACCAGAGACAGACCAGAGACAGACCAGAGACAGACCAGAGACAGACCAGAGAGAGACCAGAGACCACAGAGAGACCAGAGAGAGACCAGAGACCAGACAGACCAGAGACAACAGAGAGACCAGAAACCAGAGACACCAGAGACCAGAGAGAGACCAGAGACCACAGAGAGACCAGAAACCAGAGACACCAGAGACCAGAGAGAGACCAGAGACACCAGAGAGACCAGAGAGACCAGAGACGCCAAAGACCAGAGAGACCAGAGAGACCAGAGAGACCAGAGAGACCAGAGAGACCAGAGAGACCAGAGAGACCAGAGAGACCAGAGAGACCAGAGAGACCAGACACCAGAGAGACCTGAGACCAGAGAGACCAGAGAGACCAGAGAGACCAGAGAGACCAGAGAGAGACCAGAGAGAGACCAGAGAGAGACCAGAGAGAGACCAGAGAGAGACCAGAGAGAGACCAGAGAGACTGATTAGTTTAAGACCAGAGCACCCAGACAGAAGGGTTGGGGGGATGTCTCTGACTCTTCCTAGTCTGAACAGAACTGTTCGGCTGAAGACGGTCTCCTGAGGCTGAGGAGGGACGCCCCCCTGTCCCACACCGTCTCCTACGGACCAATCAGAAGAGCCCAGGAGGAGGCCAGCACAGGTGAGGACCAGTCAGAGACCAGGAGGAGGGGCACAGGTGAGGACCAGTCAGAGACCAGGAGGAGGGGCACAGGTGAGGACCAATCAGAGACCAGGAGCAGGGGCACAGGTGAGGACCAATCAGAGACCAGGAGCAGGGGCACAGGTGAGGACCAATCAGAGACCAGGAGGAGGAGCACAAAAGCACAGTTCCAAAAATTGGGCCCCGTCCCAATACTCGCACTTCCACCCTCGCGCCCCTCATTTGCGCGTTCCCGATAAGGGGTGGGAGTGCGTAGGGTGTCCCAATTCTCCAGGGAGGTCTTTGGCCCCGCCCCCTTTGCGCCCCTGATCCACACTTCGCCGTAGCCTGCATCTATGCGCACTCTGGCGAAGGATATTGCCCATAATTCTTTGCGGTACACACCAAAACGTCGGGAAAATGCATTTAAATATAAATTTTGAAATATATATGCAGTATGTGTGTAAATAAGTTTTGCTGTTACTTGGAAAGAAGCATAAACGTCTGATGAAGAATTACGGACATTGTGTTTTAACAATTTAATAACTTTTTAAACCAAGAGTTCATATAACATTCAATTTACACTTTATACTTAGTACAATAATCTTAGAATGTATAAAAACTGACCAGCTAGTTAGTTACCCACATTTAACTTAAAATTATACAGCTATCTTTAATTAAAAACAACTAATATACATGTATTTTAACGTGTGTGAAGCAACTCATTTTGTTTCCCAAAGGGTCAGACAAAATTACCTTTAATTTTTATAAAGTTTAGGTCTGAAAATGACCATCTCTGACGAGTCGATGACGTCACATGCACTCAGTGTGCACTGTCCCAATTCCGCCTTTTTTGCACACTTGTGACCTGCGCACTCCAACCCTGGTGTGCTCTCGTGGAGTGATTCAAAATGGCCGCGGGGGATGAAAAATGTGAAGAAACACATCTGTGCATGCGTCAGCCGGCGCAGCTCCATTCATTTAAACGAGAGACTTCTAAAGTCCACAGCGACTAAACTAGACTGGTCCAAAATAGGGCTGGGATGACGCACCGACGTGACCAATGACGTCGAGGCAAAAAATACGTCGATACAAAATATGCGACTTATGGCGAAAGCGCAGTTTCCACGCACAGTAGACGCACATTCTGTAAATTACAGAGGCTTGGGGTGTTTAGACCAGTGGTCCTGGGCTAGCGCCGTTTAGCTAGCGCCGTTTAGCTAGCGGCTTTTTGTGTAAAGTTCTACTTCAATACTGCAGCTCTGCAGCGGCTCTGTGTCTGAGACCTTCACAGACTTTATATAACAGCAGTATGTGTTCACGGTGACTTTATATAACAGTAGTATGTGTTCACGGAGGTGACTTTATATAACAGTCTTTATATAACAGCAGTATGTGTTCACGGTGACTTTATATAACAGTAGTATGTGTTCACGGAGGTGTGCCATACGTTTATTTAATTATTAGACGGTACATCCGCATAGGCAAACATGCTAGCTGTGCAACATGCTAGCTTTGCTACATGCTACCTTCGCTACATGCTAGCTGTGCTACATGCTAGCTGTGCTACATGCTAGCTGTGCTACATGCTAGCTGTGCTACATGCTAGCTGTGCTACATGCTAGCTGCGCTACATGCTAGCTATGCTACATGCTAGCTGTGCTACATGCTAGCTGTGCTACATGCTAGCTGTGCTACATGCTAGCTGTGCTACATGCTAGCTGTGCTAGTTCAGTCACAGTAGAATGACAACACGGGCTGTAGAGACAGTTTTCTTGAGGGGAAATGAAAGAGTCTAAGTTGTTATTTGTGAATGAAGATGATTTTTCAGAAAGCTCGGCCGATGTTCAACAGAACTGTTGGATTCTAAATGTTTATTTTCATTAGTTTTTGCTAGAAAAGCACTCTCTTTAGCTTAAAGCCCTGAAGTTTACATTGGTTACTGTATTGTTTTAGTTTCTCTAAACAAGTATTTTGGGTGAACTTTTTTATTTTATTTTATTGAACGCTAAACATCAAGTGTTATTTTCATCTGAAAGAAGAATAAGATGCACTTTTTCAGTGAGCTCGATGTTTTTAAGGTTTCAACGTTTTATGCTAACTCTGACTAATGTCTTATGTAGGAATTTTAGGAGCAATAGTTATATTTTGTTCATGTTTTTTCATTCAGATATGTAAATCAACATGTATACATTGATATTAGTCAATTAATGGGGAGATAATCGAATCAAACCAAACTGAAGAAAATAATCGTTAGATTAATCGTTTAAAAAATAATCGTTTATCCCAGCCCTATTCAAAAACACTCCCTCAGCATTGACACACAACTTTTGGACCATCCTGTAAAGATGTTTTCCAGAGGGAAGAAGATGCTATATGTTAGCATTGGCTAATTCTTCTTCTGGGTCCACCCCCACAGGCCCGGGGTGGTATTGCAGCATGTCAGCGCACGTCATTTTAGCCACTTTTGAGCCAGGACCCGCCCCCACTGGTCTGAATGGCTCCCTGTCTTCCTCAGGGCTGTATATAACATGTGTCTCTCCTGGTGCAGAGTGGAGCACAGTGCCCCCGGTGGAGACCCTGGTCCTGGCCGGTCTGCTTCTAGTCTTGGTCTTGGTCCTGCTCCTGGTCTCTCTGGTGTTGGGGCGACTGTGGCTGCGATCGCGACGCTTCTACCCCACATACGACGCCCAGCTCACTCTGTCCAACATGCACCGGCTGTCCCAGGAGGTGGCCTCCTAATGGGACTGACCCAGGAGGAGGACCAGGAGGAGGACCAGGAGGAGGACCAGGAGGAGGACCAGGAGGAGGACCAGGAGGTGGACCAGGAGGAGGACCAGGAGGAGGACCAGGAGGTGGACCAGGAGGAGGACCAGGAGGTGGACCAGGAGGAGGACCAGGAGGAGGACCAGGAGGAGGACTAAGAAAAGGACCAGATGAAGTGTCCCAGGAGAAGAAATACTTCAGAATCACTGCTAAAAATATAATTTATTTTTGTAATTTTATGTTTTATAATCATCAGTTTAAACGTTTTTTGATTTTGTGAAAATGCAAAAAGACAGAATTGCCCTGTTTTCAGACATTCTTAGGGTCTCTCTTTCTGGTCTCTCTCTGGTCTCACTCTGGTCTCTCTCTCTGGTCTCACTCTGGTCTCACTCTGGTCTCACTCTGGTCTCTCTCTGGTCTCTCTCTCTCCTCTCTCTGGTCTCACTCTGGTCTCTCTCTGGTCTCTCTCTGGTCTCACTCTGGTCTCTCTCTGGTCTCTCTCTGGTCTCACTCTGGTCTCACTCTGGTCTCTCTCTGGTCTTTCTCTGGTCTCTCTCTGGTCTCTCTCTGGTCTCACTCTGGTCTCACTCTGGTCTCTCTTTGGTCTCTCTCTGGTCTCACTCTGGTCTCGCTCTGGTCTCTCTCTCTCTCCCTCTGGTCTCTCTCTGGTCTCTCTCTGGTCTCACTCTGGTCTCTCTCTGGTCTCTCTCTGGTCTCTCTCTCTGGTCTCTCTCTGGTCTCTCTCTGGTCTCTCTCTGGTCTCACTCTGGTCTCTCTCTGGTCTCTCTCTGGTCTCACTCTGGTCTCTCTCTGGTCTCACTCTGGTCTCTCTCTGGTCTCTCTCTGGTCTCTCTCTGGTCTCACTCTGGTCTCACTCTGGTCTCTCTTTGGTCTCTCTCTGGTCTCACTCTGGTCTCACTCTGGTCTCTCTCTGGTCTCTCTCTCTGGTCTCACTCTGGTCTCTCTCTGGTCTCTCTCTGGTCTCTCTCTGGTCTCTCTCTGGTCTCTCTCTGGTCTCTCTCTGGTCTCACTCTGGTCTCTCTCTGGTCTCACTCTGGTCTCTCTCTGGTCTCTCTCTGGATGATGATGATTTTCTGTAATTGCATAATAAAAGTGTTGTTGATTTTAACTTGTGGTTGTGTGATGTTCAGGGAAACTTAAAGCTGAGGTCTGTAACTTCTAAGACAGGTCCCTGTGAGTCACAATCGGCCTCTTTGGGCCGAGACCTGATTGGCCGAGAGAGGGTAATCTCAAGACCAAGACCAAGACCAAGACTTTTGTTGTCTGAAAGTTTCATCCCCCCGTCTCACAGCCTCCCCCCCCCGTTTGGAGACCACTCACATGTGGGTCAATCTGTTTATGTCAAGTCAGGCCACGCGGGGCCTTGTGGGGCGCCCTGCGCTCTAGGGTTTTTCCCATGGGTTATTTTGGGTCCGTACGTCTCTTTGCGTGATGACGTTACGCTCAGATAGAGGTTGCCATATCTGATTGTTTTCATCGCATTCGGGACGTGTGCGTCACTGTACATAGCGTACATGGATCTATTCTCGAGGTCGGACATCCGGGAACTTGGACTCCCATAAAGCCTAGAGTATACTTGCGCGGCGTGGCTTACGTTAAGCCTAGTTTATACTCGCGCGGCGCGGAGCTTACGGAGGTGACGTGACGTCACTTGCGCAACGCGTTGGTCACCGCAAGGCCCTTACGTAGCCTGCCGTGTGTGTGTATTGGAAGGAAGCACGGAGCGGCTGCAGCAGGAGCATGGACGAGGCACTATGGAGCAGAGAGCTTTGTGCTTCAAAGGAAAAGCAGTTTGGGCTCAGAGCCTGATATACAGGAGACTGTGGACTATCTAACATATATATAACATATATCTAACATATATATAACTTATAAACTGTGCAGTCGTTTGTTTTGCACTGTTCCTGTCTTGTTTGAATCGTAGCTGCGTTTGTTGCATTCCTCCTGCACTCGTAAATCGTTCATGTTTGTCTCAGATAGGACCTACGTAAGCACAATTGATGTTATACTGGCGCGTTCCCCTTACGGAGTTTTGAGGAGAATGTTGTAATCCCACAACAAACCACATGAGGGCGATCACACAGGAGCGGTCCCATTTACGCTGCTACTTTGTCCTCTTCAGAACAACAATAGCAAACAAAGCTGTTTGAGTTCATTACACGTGTTTCTACTGTAGGTTTATGTGATAGTTTTATGGATTCATTATTTTATAAGTCATTTCAACTGTTATTCTGTGAATAAAGACACAGTTCTTGTTGGAAACATAGTTATTATTAAATAGTTTTCAGCACAAACAGCAATACAATAATAGTGGTAAATATCTGAGACAAACATGAACGATTTAAAGCGCTTTACATGAGTGTTTACATTCACTCCATACATGTGGTATATACATCATCAGTGACATCAGCTGCAGGCAAGAGAAATAAGATTAAACTAAAACTGGCGATTATAAGTGTAAAACTACAACTGAAAAAGGTGGTCCTGTTGTGGCTTAAGGTGCAAGAACAAGAGGAATGACATTTGCGTTAATAAAATAAGGTTTATCTGATATTTCCAACAACAGTTAGACATTTCTTTATTGTTACTATGACAACAGCTACAATGGAAATAGATAGGAATTTAGATTCCTGCCTCCAGCTAAGCAAGCCCTGAATGTTTACACCACCAACATACATTCGCATACACAGATATCATTCATCAATAATTCAAAGTTGTCCGTTAGTATCCATAACTGACATAATCCACGGCAAAACATTTGTAGATAGATACCTTTTGGATTCGCCTTCGGTTTGTTTTACCCTTCAAACATGGCGGCGGTTGGTTGCTACGCAGGTCACATGATTCGTGACGTAACGCCGACCTCGAGAATAATCCATGTACCCAGAAAAAGTCCATGTAAACTAAAACAGCTCGACCTCAGCTGACAGAGAACCTGAAAGAGAACCTACAGCTTTCATAAAGATCAGATTTTGTGGGGATGTTAGTGTCCCTTGTCATCCTGAACTTTTTTTCTTCTTAAATCCTTCTGTTTTCTTTAAATCCACACTTGACTGCCACAAACTCTGCTCCTTTCCTTCCTGCTCTGACTCCGCCCCTCTGTGCACGTGCATGAAAGCCACACACCCGTATTTGGCGTAAAGCATCATGGGAGGTCTTGGACTGCGCAGAACCGGGAGGACCAGGCGGCACGGTGGCTGAGTGGATAGCACTCTCGCCTCTCAGCAAGAAGGTCCTGGGCTCGAATCCCGGCCGGACCAGGGCCTATCTGAGTGGAGTTTGCATGTTCTCCCTGTGTCTGCATAGGTTTCCTCCGGGTACTCCGGTTTCCCCTACCACTAAAACTATGTAAAATAGGTCTGGCATGCGCCTCCTGTTCGGCGACCCCACTCCCATCTCTGTGTGGAGTGAGAGTGCCCAAAATAACAATTGTAAACCGTTTTGTGACTCTGGTCTGTGAAAGGCGGTATATAAATAAAGCTTACTACTTATGATGCCCAAATATAGGTGAGTTCTGCTAATCTCTCGGTCGTGAAGTGAACTGAGCAAAAGCATGGATCTATAATAACGAGCAGAAGCCATTCATTTGTATAGGGTGCCATCTTGGATCACTGGGGCTTGATAGCGTAACATTAGCATAACATCAAGGCATTTATACAGCCCATCTCATGCTGCACCGAGAGCCAAATCAATATTCTAGTATGAGATTTCATAACACTTTTAAGCAACTTTTGTTAAAGTTAAACTCATCATTCTATCAATGTGCAGAAGCCAGTACTTTTCCTTTGTTTTGTCTATCTGAAGGCCAAGCTACATGGCACTGTGGAAGCTGCTGATTGGAGGTCTCCATGCCTCCGCTCTGTATAATACACTTGAATTCTTGCATCTTCTTCAGGTGGTGGAAGGATACGGGCCTTGTCTGTAACATCTAGAGAACAGAAGACTTTTTTTTTTTTAACACAAAAAAGTGTTTTTTTTTAAGCCAAAACTGAGAAACCTTAAGAGAATGCATCTGGATCAGCACACTTGGACAATCTGCACAGCCCCTGATTCCAGTCAGGCTGTGAGCTGCTGAGACATGGACAACACCAGCGTCCTCTTTTGCATGGACATCATTTGGAACAATCTGGATTTCTGAATTTGGACATAATTTGGACTGAATTGAATTGCTGAATCTGGACACTGAAGCTGAAACGTGTGATTGAAAGACACGTCACAGAAGAATTCATGGCTTGACACAAATGCAGCCTGAAGAAACCAACACGGAGAAGTGGGAGAGACTGTTTTCAAAGCAATATCTGAGAACCATCGACTGATGAAGTTTGGTATTTTACTGAAGATTGTTGACAAGTTTTATGAAAGATCTGAACATGTTTTATGAGTATTCAGAGTTCTGAGTTTTTTGAAGTACCGAGTGAAGTACCGAGTTTAAGTATTGAGTTATGATGTTATGTTGCCGTTTATCGATCCTGATGGTCACACGGGAATGTGTGACCAGAGGGGGGAATATGAGATTTCATAACACTTTGAAGCAACTTTTGTTAAAGTTAAACTCATCATTCTATCAATGTGCAGAAGCCAGTACTTTTCCCTTGTTTTGTCAGTCTGAAGGCCAAGCTACATGGCACCGTGGCAGCTGCTGATTGGAGGTCTCCATGCCTCCGCTCTGTATAATACACTTGCATTCTATTGTTTGTGTTGTTCGTGCTGTCTCTACCATCGACAATAAAACATGTCTTCTGTCTGAATGAAAGACACGATCCCAGACTTTGTCATCTTCTTCACTAGCTTACGACTTCTTTTTACTCACAACTAATTCTGATTCTGAAAAAGTGAAAAAGCTTTCAACACAAAGAGTCTAAAAGTGACTCACAGGGATCTTTCTTACACAAAACATATTGTTATTGCATGTTGTGGCAGTTTTGGTTTTAAAATGTATTCTCATTTTACTTTTACATGTTATTTATGAGACGAAAGTTACAGACCTGAGCTTTAAACATGTGTTATTCAGACTAAAGTTACAGACCTGAGCTTTAAACATGTGTTATTCAGACTAAAGTTACAGACCTGAGCTTTAAACATGTGTTATTCAGACTAAAGTTACAGACCTGAGCTTTAAACATGTGTTATTCAGACTAAAGTTACAGACCTGAGCTTTAAACATGTGTTATTCAGACTAAAGTTACAGACCTGAGCTTTAAACATGTGTTATTTAGACTAAAGTTACAGACCTGAGCTTTAAACATGTGTTATTCAGACTAAAGTTACAGACCTGAGCTTTAAACATGTGTTATTCAGACTAAAGTTACAGACCTGAGCTTTAAACATGTGTTATTCAGACTAAAGTTACAGACCCCAGCTTTAAAGCCTTTGTTTACTGTTTTGAAAGCCAAATGCGTGTTTCCCCCGCAGATCTGGCACCCTGACCCCATAACAGACACGGCTCCTCTCTCTACAGTCACACCGGGAACAGCTCCTCTTCTTTGGGCTTTTAACCGATATTTCAACCCTCCACTGCGGAGGAAAACACGTGTAGCCCCAGCACCCCGCCAGCCCAGGCACCGGGTTGTGTTACACCAGCGGGATCTACCCGAACACCCCGAATATTGAGCTTCTTTCCCGGGTAAGCTTTCCCCGTGTAAACTCTGCAAACATGCTAATGCTAACACCACTTTAGCATGTTGTTGTCTGCCTTTTGTTGACTATAAAAGTTATTTATTCAACTATTTCAACTTTGACCACTTGGGATACAATATAGAATTAGTGTATACAGCCCGTACTCAGTGGTCTTTGAAGGTTAAGTTGTTTAAAGTGTTTTAAAGTGGTGAAACAAGAGTTGTGGCTCTTTGTGTTTTTAGCGGAGCTATGCTAACTATGCTAACTCTACTTACTCAACTGTTCCGTGAGTTTGCACATTTTATACTACTCCCGATTGTCTTTAAACCTGTGAGAACTTCAGCACAACCCGTGTTTCTTTTGTGTTTTGTTTGATCGAAACTTTTACAGCCAATAATGAAACTATTGTTCTAATCTGACCCAATTTACATCACAATACCGCCCACTATTGTACCACTTAAGTCTCATTATAACACATGTTTAAAGCTCAGGTTTGTAACTTTAGTCTAAATAACACATGTTTAAAGCTCAGGTCTGTAACTTTAGTCTGAATAACACATGTTTAAAGCTCAGGTCTGTAACTTTAGTCTAAATAACACATGTTTAAAGCTCAGGTCTGTAACTTTAGTCTGAATAACACATGTTTAAAGCTCAGGTCTGTAACTTTAGTCTGAATAACACATGTTTAAAGCTCAGGTCTGTAACTTTAGTCTGAATAACACATGTTTAAAGCTCAGGTCTGTAACTTTAGTCTGAATAACACATGTTTAAAGCTCAGGTCTGTAACTTTAGTCTAAATAACACATGTTTAAAGCTCAGGTCTGTAACTTTAGTCTAAATAACACATGTTTAAAGCTCAGGTCTGTAACTTTAGTCTGAATAACACATGTTTAAAGCTCAGGTCTGTAACTTTAGTCTGAATAACACATGTTTAAAGCTCAGGTCTGTAACTTTAGTCTGAATAACACATGTTTAAAGCTCAGGTCTGTAACTTTAGTCTGAATAACACATGTTTAAAGCTCAGGTCTGTAACTTTAGTCTGAATAATGAACATGTTGTTTGACCAGAGACAGACCTCTCTCTCTGGTCTCTGTGTGATTTGCTAATTGACCTGTTGTTTTCTCACATTCTTCAGTGGTCGCATGAGGAGTGTTGAAATCACGTCTGAGGCTTTTTAAGCACAGCACAAACATGAGTCAGCTTTAAATACAAATCTGACCCCAGACCATTACTGACCGCACTGAGAGCATTTCAAAACAACAAGAGGGACCTACCAGGAACATGTCTGTGTGTCTGCTCTCTCTCTCTCTCTGGTTTTTCTCTCTCTGGTCTTTTTCCTCACTAGTCTCTCTCTCCGGTCTCTCTTTCTCTCGTTGGTCCCTCTCCTCTGTCCCCCCTGACCTCTCTCTCTCTCCTCAGACTCCCCTGACTCCCCCCTCAGCCCTGGGCCCCCTGCTCCTCCCCCCGACCATGGCGGACGAGCCCCCCCTCCATCCGCACTGCCTGCACTGTGTGAACCGGCGGTGCATGGTGCGGCCGGAGCCTGGCGTGGCGTGCGACCTGGTGGGATGTCCTGCCGTGTGCGGAGCTGTCTTCCACAGCTGCAAACTGAGCGAGCACCGACTGCTCTGCCCCTACGAGCGCCTGGCCTGCATCAACGCCGGCTTCGGCTGCCCCTTCACCATCACCAGATCCAAGATGGCTGCCCATCTGCAGGTCTGTCCGGCCAGCATCGTCTGCTGCACCATGGAGTGGAACAGGTGAGAAACCAGAGAGCGGAGAGAGGGAGACCAGAGAGCGAGAGAGGGAGACCAGAGAGCGAGAGAGGGAGACCAGAGAGGGAGACCAGAGAGCGAGAGAGGGAGACCAGAGAGCGAGAGAGGGAGACCAGAGAGCGAGAGAGGGAGACCAGAGAGCGAGAGAGGGAGACCAGAGAGCGAGAGAGGGAGACCAGAGAGCGAGAGAGGGAGACCAGAGAGCGAGAGAGGGAGACCAGAGAGCGAGAGAGGGAGACCAGAGAGGGAGACCAGAGAGCGAGCGAGAGAGGGAGACCAGAGAGCGAGCGAGAGAGGGAGACCAGAGAGCGAGCGAGAGAGGGAGAGGGAGAGGGAGACCAGAGAGGGAGACCAGAGAGGGAGACCAGAGAGGGAGACCAGAGAGGGAGACCAGACCAGAGAGGGAGACCAGAGAGGGAGACCAGAGAGGGAGAGACCAGAGAGGGAGACCAGAGAGGGAGACCAGAGAGGGAGACCAGAGAGGGAGACCAGAGAGGGAGACCAGAGAGGGAGACCAGAGAGGGAGACCAGAGAGGGACAGACCAGAGAGGGAGACCAGAGAGGGAGACCAGAGAGGGAGACCAGAGAGGGAGACCAGAGAGGGAGACCAGAGAGGGAGACCAGAGAGCGAGAGAGGGAGACCAGAGAGCGAGCGAGAGAGGGAGACCAGAGAGCGAGCGAGAGAGGGAGACCAGAGAGCGAGCGAGAGAGGGAGACCAGAGAGCGAGCGAGAGAGGGAGACCAGAGAGCGAGCGAGAGAGGGAGACCAGAGAGCGAGCGAGAGAGGGAGACCAGAAAGGGAGACCAGAGAGCGAGCGAGAGAGGGAGACCAGAGAGCGAGAGAGGGAGACCAGAGAGGGAGACCAGAGAGGGAGACCAGAGAGGGAGACCAGAGAGGGAGACCAGAGAGGGAGACCAGAGAGGGAGACCAGAGAGGGAGACCAGAGAGGGAGACCAGAGAGGGAGACCAGAGAGGGAGACTCTCTCGTTGCTGTGCATCACTAACTCTCTGGTTGCTATGCGTCGCTAACTCTCTGGTTGCTATGCGTCGCTAACTCTCTGATTGCTATGCGTCGCTAACTCTCTGATTGCTATGCGTAGCTAACTCTCTGGTTGCTATGCGTTGCTAGGTGGCCCGTCAGTTATGCAGACCGTAAGTCGTACGAGTCTCTGAGCAGAGACCTGCAGCAGGTGGAGCAGCTGGACATGGCTCTGGCTCTGCAGGACCAGAGGATGCTGCTGGAGTCGCTCAGAGCCACCTCTGTGTCACAGAAAGACGCACAGGGCGCGGCTGGCGCCACAGAGAAGGACGAACCCTACGACGTCTACAACACATCTGTACAGACCAGCGACTTCTACAACCCTTCTGTACAAACCAGCGACATCTACAACACATCTGTCCAGACCAGCAGAAGTCTGGCAGCTGCTCTGGACATCCTGACCAGCTCAAAGGTCAGCTCAAACTGAATCATGTTTCTAAACATAGATAATTATCTATGTTCTTTTTCTTCCATCCTGACCACCAGAGGGAGCTGCCTAGCAATTCATGTTCCCTTCGCGCATGCACAGTTTGAGTTTTAATACCATATGATTCACCTTTGACCCCTGGTGGAGCTGCTGTTTCACCAGTCCATCACACATGCAGTCCATCAGAATCAGAATCAGAATCATTTTTATTGCCACGTAAGTAACAGGAGGTCACAGACTAGGAAATTGCTTTGGCTCAGTGCAACAGTCAGAGAGAGATAAAAAAAATAAAGAATAATAAACACTTCTAAGGAATAAATGTAAATTTAAAATAGAGTTACAGTTACTATTTACAATATACAAGTGCACATGGTGCACACAGTGTAAGGTGACAGCAGTACAGTGAAGTAAAGTGACGTATGATGGGCAGTAAAGTGACTTTATAAAGGGCGGGGACAGGTTAAGAAGTGTTCAAGAGTCCAACAGCAGAGGGGAAGAAACTGTTCTTGTGGCGGGAGGTTCTAGTCCTGATGGACCGCAGCCTCCTGCCTGAGGGGAGTGGTTGGAATAGTCCATGTGCAGGGTGAGAGGGGTCGGCTGTGATACGACCAGCCCGGCCTCGAGCTCGGGCGACGTACAGGTCCTGCAGCGATGGAAGGCTGCGGCCGATCACTTCCTCTGCAGAGCGCACAATGCGCTGTAGTCTCTGTTTGTCCCTGACTGTGGCTCCAGCAAACCACACGGTGATGGAGGAGGTGCTGGAGGAGGTGCTGGAGGAGGTGATGGAGGAGGTGATGGAGGAGGTGATGAGGAGGTGATGGAGGAAGTGATGGAGGAGGTGATGGAGGAGGAGATGGAGGAGGTGACGGAGGAGGTGACGGAGGAGGTGATGGAGGAGGTGACGGAGGAGGTGACGGAGGAGGTGACGGAGGAGGTGATGGAGGAGGTGACGGAGGAGGTGACGGAGGAGGTGACGGAGGAGGTGACGGAGGAGGTGATGGAGGAGGTGATGATGGACTCGATGATGGCCGTGTAGAACCACCTGCAGGTGGAATCGGGCACGTTGAGCTGGGAGAGCTTGTCCTGGAGCAGGGATGGCAGGATTGTGTTGTCCACGAACAGGACCCTGGCGTAGGTCCCCGGGGAGTCCAGGTGCTGTAGGATGTGGTGGAGGGCCAGGTTAATGGCGTCGTCTACAGATCTGTTGGCTCTGTAGGCAAACTGCAGGGGGTCCAGGAGGGGGGAGGTGAGGGACTTGAGATGGGAGAGGACCAGGCGTTCAAATGACTTCATGACGACAGACGTAAGTGCTACAGGTCTGTAGTCGTTGAGTCCTGTGATCCTGGGCTTCTTCGGGACGGGGACAATGATGGAGGATTTGAAGCAGGCCGGGACATGGCAGGACTGCAGAGAGGTGTTGAAAATGTCCGTGAACACAGGAGTAAGCTCACTGGCGCAGTGTCTCAGAGTGGCCGGAGACACGTGATCCGGGCCAGGAGCTTTGCGGGGGTGCAGCCTCAAGAAGAGTTGTTTAGTCTCTTTAGAGGCTATTGTCAGGCTGGGGGCAGGGCTGATGGGTGGGTCGTTAGAGTAGTGGGGGAGGGAGAGGTGTCAGGGGCAGCATCAAAGCGACTGAAAAATAAGTTCAGTTCGTCAGCTAGCTTGTGGTCGTCAGCACAGGGGGGGGCTTTGGGTTTGTAGTTGGTGATCTCCCGTAGGCCCCTCCAGACAGAAGCAGTATCATTGTTACCAAACTGCTCCTGTAGTCGTTCTCTGTGCCGGGACTTGGCTGCTTTCAGTTCTTTCCTGAACTGATATTTAGCTGCTTTGTAGCCGCTGCGGTCCCCCTCCCTGAAAGCAGACTCCTTTGCTTTCCTGAGCTGCCGGAGTTTAGCAGTGAACCAGGGTTTGTCGTTGTTATAGATGACCCTGGTCCTTGTTGGAATGATGCTATCCTCACAGAAGTGAATGTATGACGTCACAGTGTCCGTATATTCATCCAAACTATCTGTGGCAGCTCTGAAAAGGTCCCAGTCTGTAGATTCCATGCATGCGCGCAGCTCTTCCACAGCTTCATCAGACCACACTTTGGAGCTCCTCACTGCAGGTTTCGAGAGCTTTAGTCTCTGTCTGTAAGCAGGAACCAGATGTATCATGGAGTGATCTGAGAAGCCGAGGGCTGGCTTGGGAACAGCGTGAAAAGCTCCGCGCACAGGATGGACTCGATGATGGCCGTGTAGAACTGTTATGTAGGTCCGACTGTGGTTACGTAGGTCCGACTGTGGTTACGTAGGTGTAGGTCCGACTGTGTTTACGTAGGTGTAGGTCCGACTGTGTTTACGTAGGTGTAGGTCCGACTGTGTTTACGTAGGTGTAGGTCCGACTGTGGTGACGTAGGTCCGACTGTGGTGACGTAGGTCCGACTGTGGTGACGTAGGTCCGACTGTGGTGACGTAGGTCCGACTGTTCAGATTCAGTTTATTTGCCATTTGCAGTAAAACCACATTGGAATACATTAGCAAAAGTCTCCAGTGTGCACAGACAAATACAGACATAAAACGACATTAAAAGACAGAAATAAAGGACTTCCGCTTACGTCATGGCCTAGAGCGGCACGCTTTCCCTCGGCTCCAACAGGCCTTATCAAAAATACACGAAATCTTTCACACATGATAAATGTGATAAATGAACACTCGACTGTGTGAGAAAGAAGCATTAGTGAACATGTCCAACCCGAAACCACAAAGAAAAGACCCGAAAGGGTTCAAAAACGATGAAACCAAGGTAGGCCAGAAGCAGCTAACGCTAACAGAAGCTATGGCTAACGATGCTACACAAACCCCATTGAAACCAACGGAGGAAGCAAGCACTGAGAATGTTGTGCTAGCCGAGCTGCGGAAGCTAAGACAAGAAAATGCGTCTTCATTTCGAGAGTTAAAAGATTCATCTAACAGGCTGGAGACTAAACTGGAGGAACTGCACCAGAAGACGGAGAGTCTTGAGGGAAGAGTGATGGAAACGGAGAACAGAGTGAGTGATGTAGAAGACGAACAAGCGAAACACAAGAGAATGCTAAGTTACTTGCTACGCAGAGAGACTGAGCTAGCTAACAAATGTGATGACATCGAGAATCGGATTCGCCGCAATAACATACAAATCTACGGGATCCCAGAGCTAGCTGAGAAAGATGACATGGTGACTTTTGTGACAGACTTCCTGAGAAGTGCTCTAAAGTTAGAGGATGGGAATGACATCAAGCTGGAAAGAGCGCACCGAGCCCTCGGACAGAGACCCGGAGCTGCGGCTCCACCGCGGTCAATCATAGTACGTTTTCTGGACTTTCGGGCGAAACAAGCGGTGTTGCTACAGGCATGGAAACAACGTGATATCCAGTACACGGGCAACAAAGTCTACTTTGACCAAGACTACTCATCTGACGTGCAAAGAAAGAGGAAGAGAGTCAGAGACGTGTTAAAGAAGCTACGAGAATGTATCATCAAAGCACAGTCGCCGTATCCTGCCCAGCTGAGAATATTTCTGGCATCAGGCACCAAAGTTTTCCCCTCGCTGCTGGAGGCACGTTCTACACTGGAGGAGCTCGGAGTGACAGTGGACATAGATGACAGAGAGGCGCTGGAAATGGAACTGGCACAAAACTCTTGGACATCACAACCCGGTGAGAAGAGGAGGGGCCAGCACCAACTGAAAGCATCGGAGATAAGCTTTATTCAATGGGACTGATTTGTGGGTAAATATAATAGCTTTTGAGTGATTGAAGGGGTTTAGACACGAGGATAAACAGTGTTTGGTCAAGCTACAGAACTTTGAAACAACAAATGTGATATGAACGAGATAAAATCTATAATAACAGAAATTATTAATAACAATAAATGAAAAGGGGTACAAACAATTATGGTAGCATAAAATATATGTAAAGGAATTCATAAGAATGGAAATAAATATACAATAATAGTTATACAGCAGTTAGAATAATTAAGAATAAAGATTTCGACTCATCAAGCAAATTATTCTGGATTGGGTCTATGGGGTCGAGGGGTAAGCATTTTACAACTATGAAAGCTTGGCCTTTACGGCGATCTAAGCATAATCACAGGATCTCCTGGGAGAAGTGCAAAACACCCAGAGAGCGGCTACTCTCTGCCCAAAGGACAATGGGAGTGGCATGATTATCATCTACTTATTTTGATACTTGAGAATTATGCCACTGGAATTCTTGGAGGTCTGTTTCAATGTTTTACGTTATGAAAATTATTTGTTACATGGTGTAACCGGTTGGTTTTGTTCTTTGGCTCTCAAGCAACGCACCGGCTTAAGACTATGTTCTCTCTATTTTACAAATGAACAAACTAAATGTTATAAGTTATAATATAAACGGTATCAACCATCCCATAAAGAGGAAAAAGATTTTATCCCAATTAAAAAAACTGCACTGCTCCAAGAGACGCACCTTAATGAAGAACATTTAAAACTACGGAGAGAGTGGGTGGGACAAGTTTTCGGTTCAGCATATAAGGAGGGTAAAAAAAGAGGTGTAGCAATTCTGTTACATCGAGCTTTGGATTTCATTTTCGAAAAGACTCACAGTGATAAGAATGGACTTTATATTCTCCTGGTCGGCAAGATAGGGAATATCCAAATATGGATCCTGAACATATGCACCCAATACTGATGAACCCTCCTTTTTTAAAGGGATATCAGATGTTTTATCTTCACATGCAGTAGGATTTTTGATCGTGGGAGGAGATTGTATTTTGGATCGGAAATTTGACCTATGTCCAAGGACAAACGACAAGAAAATCCAAAGTATTACAGATTATGATGGATCAAATGGGTTTGGTGGACATATGGCGCCATATACATCCCAGAGAGTGTGACTACACTTTTTTTTCTAAGGTTCATAAGAGGTATTCTAGAAAAGACATGTTTTGTGTGCCAAAGAAAGATGCATACAAAGTTGTAAACTGTCACATAGAATCAATAACCATTTCAGACCATGCCCCAGTAGTCCTTCAATTGAAGTTGGATGACAATACTGGTCCAAAACAATGGAGACTGAACGTGTCCCTCCTAAATGATACTAAAGTGATACAATATTTAAAGCAAGAATTGAATGAATATATAGAAAATAACGACAATGGTGACATATCGACGTCCACTCTCTGGGATGCAGCAGAAGCTGTATTACGAGGCAGACTCATCGCACTCTCATCTAAAATGAAAAAAGAGAAAAAAGAGAAAAAGAACAGGAAAGACTGGAGAGAAAGATTCTTGATTTAGAAAAGGAACATAAAAAAACAAACAGGGATGACACATTAAATTCTTTGCAACAACAGAGACAAACACTCAATGATTTATTAACATATAAAGCTGAAGGTTCTTTGAGATTTGCTAACCAAAAATATGATGAGTCAGGAAACCGAGCTAGTAGACTGTTGGCATTCCAACTACGGAAAGCCCAAGCTAATCGTACAATAGCAAAGATTATAAATCCTGTCTCTAGGAAAGTAATGTCTCATCCTAAAGATATAGCAGACGCCTTCTCTATGTATTACAGAACGCTTTACAGTTCTCCTGATGTTCCAGAGAAAGAAGGAAGAAGTTTTTTGAAAAAATAAAACTTACAAAACTTACAAATTCTCAATCTGATGCATTGATTAAACCAATCTCCAGGAAAGAAATTGATGAAGTAATAAAAAACTTAAAATCTAATAAATCCCCTGGCGTCGACTCCCTGGGGAGTTTTACAAGTGTCTTATGATCTTGTCCCAATATTGCAGCGAGTGTTTAACTATGCATTGATGTCAAACGACCCACCTAAATCTTGGGCTCAAGCAACAATTTCAGTGATTCACAAAGAAGGGAAAGACCCTATAAACTGCTCTTCGTACAGGCCGATAAGCTTATTATGCAGTGATTTAAAAATATTGTCTTCCATATTAGCCAAAAGAATCCAAATGCATATTAACTTTCTGATAGGAACAGACCAAACTGGATTCATTCCAGGTCGATCAGGGAACAAATTAGGGCTGAAACAACTAATCGATTAATCGACAACTAATCGATTATTGAAATAGTCGACAACTATTTTAGTAATCGATTAATCGTTTTCTGGTTCACACGGACTCAAACAGAGCAAAAATGACATGAAAATGTAGTACTTTTGATTAAAACCGACTTTTTTTTTATAATTTCATGAATATCTGTCTGTCTCATCCAATCAGAGCAGAATTAGCACAAAGAGCCTGTTACAAACATTTACTTTAAGTTTATGCCATCAATACGTCCTCGAGTGTTGCCATTTTAGCTTTTTGTGATGAAAAAATATTTTTTTTCTACACAATTCACAGCCCAGCGATTACTCGATTAATCGTAAAAATAATTGATAGATTAATCGATTACAAAATAATCGTTAGTTGCAGCTCTAGAACAAATAACATAAGAAGGACATTGAATATTATGACATTTGCCAAATTAAGTCGTGAACCCTCAATGCTTCTCAGCCTAGATGCTGAGAAAGCATTTGATAGGGTCGATTGGATGTATTTAGAACACTCGCTGACGGACATTAGTCTGTCCGTCCGGAGGAGCGGATCCCTTTCTCATATGGGTCTCCCTCCCTGTGGGTTTCCCTAGTTCTCCTCCAAGGTTTCTCACTTTTTCCCACTGGGTTTTTTAAGAGTTTTTCCTTGTCGATGCAGGAGGGTCTTGTTGGACAGTTAGTGTCCAACAGAAAGGATTGGTGATGATCAGGACACTTTAGCATTCTACAACATGTATGGACATTTTCTTCTGTGTGTGCTTTATACTGTATTCTTCATGTGTTTTAACTGTTGATTCTCTGACCTGTGTTGGTGATTTCAATGGTTTTGTTAAGTCCTCTGAGATGACTTCTGTTGTGACCTAGGGCTATACAAGAATAAATTGTATTGTATTGTGTATTGTACTCGCTAGAAAAAATGGGGTTTCATTCTAATTTTGTTAAGTGGATTAAAGTGTTATACCTGAATCCTACTTCAAAAGTGAAAGTAAACCGATGTACCTCAGTAAAATTTGAACTAGAACGCGGGACTAGACAGGGCTGCCCGCTGAGCCCCCTGCTGTTTGCTCTGAGTATAGAACCCTTAGCAGAAATAATTAGAGAAAATCATAAAATACGAGGAGTAACTGTAGGGGGAAAAGAATATAAATTGTCACTGTACGCAGATAAAATCATTATGTATATCACCCAACCACTGATAACTGGCCCTGAACTTTTAAACTCTCTGAAAGAGTTCTGGCAAATATCTGGGTACAAAATGAATGAGTCAAAATCACAGGCTATGATGATGGTGGGCGAAAGACCCAAAGAGTTAGATAAAATAGTAACATTTAATTGGCCTACACAAGGTTTTAAATATCTAGGAGTTATGATCACTCCGAATTTCTTTCAATTGTACAATGAGAATTATGGTAATTTACTTTCAAAAATTAAGTCAGATCTGGAAAGATGGGATATTCTACCACTCACTATCTTCGGCAGGATTGAATTTGTGAAAATGAACATTTTACGTCTTTTGTATTTATTTCAGGCCCTCCCTGTGTGGATACCCGCATCCATATTTAAATCCATAGATAAAATGATTTTTAAATTCGTATGGAAAGGAAAAAAACCCAGAATTTGCAAAAAACTCTTGACTAGTCTAAAATTTAAAGGAGGTTTAGGACTGCCAAATGTTAAGTTCTACTATTGGGCCGCACAAATGCGAGGTTTGGTGGATTGGGTTGTTCAAGATGCGGAAAACAATTGGATTGAATTAGAAAATTGTGCGTCCCAACCAGTTCCACTGGAAACGGCCCCTTTTTTGGAACAAAAAAAGTGGAGATTTTTCCAAATAAAAAATCAATGGATTCAGTGTACACATCGTGTCTGGCGTACCGTGAGAAAGACATTGAATTTACCTCTCGCAAATTCACGGGTGTCACGGATTGCAAAACTTATTGACTTTGACTTTGAACCAAATAAAAAGGTTTCTCAAGCTGGGTACAAAAAGGTTTAGTAATTTTACACCAATTATTTGACAAAGATATTTTGAAATCATTTCAACAATTATAAGATAAGTTTGGTTTGTCATCTAGGGAATTTTACCATTATTTACAACTAAGAAGTTATATACAAACAGAACATCGATATGAGGAATTAAAAAGGTTGCCATCTCCGATAGAACTATATCTAATTAAGATCATAGAAGGAAAATGTAAAACTAAACTTGTATCCAAATTGTATTGTCTGTTGCAATCAGATCTGTCAGATAACTCATTTGATATAAAAGGAAAATGGGAGCTAGAAGCAAATATAATTATCGAAGATGTAGATCGGATTCAGGCTTGTGAGAATGTACATAAAATAACTAAAAGTCTGGTTTGGAAGGAATTTGGTTGGAAAGTCATGATGCGCTTTTTTAGAACCCCCTCGGTGACATCCAACTTCAGTGGCATTGGCTCTTTGGAGATCATACGCATACTTTTTGGGACTGTCCTTCCCTGAGTATGTATTGGAACGGTATTCTATCGGAGATTGGAACTATATTTGGGAGAAAAATGTTTAAAGATGCCACACATGGTTTCCTGGCAACATTTAAGGGGCATGGACTAGAAAAGTACAAGACCAGACTTATTCAGATCCTTTTACTGGTTGCAAGGAAAACAATAACAAAGTCCTGGTTAAAGGCTCCACCTCCAACTATTGTTCAGTGGCAAGAAAACCTGAAAAGAGTATGTATAATGGAGAAAATAACAGCTTTAGATAAGTTTAACAACATGTGGGTTCCTGTAGTCAAACATTTTAGATGGTCAAGCAGCTAACAGTAGAAGGATGTGGATATACCGCTTGGACTATTTTTGTTTTGTTTATTCTGCATAGAGATCCTCTTATGGGATTTAATTTGTAAACTATTTCATTGTTTTATTATATCTATTTATTTCTCATATAACACTTCATATTGAAAGCATATCTGTTTTATACTGTAAAAATGTGAATTTGCTGAGATGCCAACTGTTCTGTACGTTGTTATTTATGTATATTGTAAGTTGAACAATTTGAAATAAAATATGTTCAAAAAAATAAAAAAATAAAGAAAAAAAGACAGAAATAAAACAAATAAAACAGTAAACAAATGTCACTGTGAAATGGATTGACTAAAACAGTTTCAAAACAAGTGCAAATCATTAAAGTGCTCTGTTCAGACTGATAACAGCTTGTGGATAAAAACTGTTGAGCGTAACGAGATGTCCTGCATCTCAGAGAGCGATATCTTCTGCCAGAGGGAAGAAGCTGGAACATGCTGGTCTCTCTCTCTGGTCTCTCTCTGGTCTCTTGCTGGTGTCTCTCTGGTCTCTCTCTCTGGTCTCTTGCTGGTGTCTCTCTGGTCACTAGAATGTGCTGTATAAATACACTTGTCTTACAGGATGCTGGTGCTGTGTGGTCTCTGGATGTTGTTCTACATTGTTCCCGTCGGTGAAACTATTGCTGCACATGGTTAATCTGTCTGAATGTCATGAGTTTGAATCCGATTTGTTTTCCACAGGGTTATGGACAAGGTGGGTTGTTTTAGGCTCAGGGGAGGACACCCCCTGGTCTCTCTCTCTGGTCTCCCTCTGATCTCTCTCTGGTCTCTTGCTGGTCATTCTGTGGTCTCTTGCTGGTCTCTCTCTGGTCTCTTGCTGGTTTACCTCTGGTCTCTTGCTGGTTTACCTCTGGTCTCTTGCTGGTGTCTCTCTGGTCTCTTGCTGGTCTCTCTGGTCTCTTGCTGGTTTACCTCTGGTCTCTTGCTGGTGTCTCTCTGGTCTCTTGCTGGTCTCTCTGGTCTCTTGCTGGTTTACCTCTGGTCTCTTGCTGGTGTCTCTCTGGTCTCTTGCTGGTCATTCTGTGGTCTCTTGCTGGTCTCTCTCTGGTCTCTTGCTGGTCTCTCTCTGGTCTCTTGCTGGTTTACCTCTGGTCTCTTGCTGGTTTACCTCTGGTCTCTTGCTGGTCTCTCTCTGGTCTCTTGCTGGTCTCTTGCTGGTCTCTCTCTGGTCTCTTGCTGGTCTCTCTCTGGTCTCTCTCTGGTCTCTCTGGTCTCTCTCTGGTCTCTCTCTGGTCTCTCTCTGGTCTCTCTCTGGTCTCTCTCTGGTCTCTCTCTGGTCTCTCTCTGGTCTCTCTCTGGTCTCTCTCTCTGGTCTCTCTCTGGTCTCTCTCTGGTCTCTCTCTGGTCTCTCTCTGGTCTCTCTCTCTGGTCTCTCTCTGGTCTCTCTCTGGTCTCTCTCTGGTCTCTCTCTGGTCTCTCTCTGGTCTCTCTCTGGTCTCTCTCTCTGGTCTCTCTCTGGTCTCTCTCTGGTCTCTCTCTGGTCTCTCTCTGGTCTCTCTCTGGTCTCTCTCTGGTCTCTCTCTGGTCTCTCTCTGGTCTCTCTCTGGTCTCTCTCTGGTCTCTCTCTCTGGTCTCTCTCTGGTCTCTCTCTGGTCTCTTCTGTGGTCTCTTGCTGGTCTCTCTCTGGTCTCTCTCTGGTCTCTTGCTGGTCTTCTGTGGTCTCTTGCTGGTCTCTCTCTGGTCTCTTGCTGGTCTCTCTCTGGTGTCTCTGCTGGTTTACCTCTGGTCTCTTGCTGGTCTACTCTCTGGTCTCTTGCTGGTCTCTCTCTGGTCTCTTGCTGGTCTCTCTCTGGTCTCTTGCTGGTTTACCTCTGGTCTCTTGCTGGTCATTCTGTGGTCTCTCTCTGGTCTCTTGCTGGTCATTCTGTGGTCTCTTGCTGGTTTCTCCTCTGGTCTCTTGCTGGTCTCTCTCTGGTCTCTTGCTGGTCTCTCTCTGGTCTCTCTGCTGGTCTCTCTGGTCTCTCTGCTGGTCTCTCTCTGGTCTCTCTCTGGTCTCTTGCTGCTCTCTCTCTGGTCTCTTGCTGCTCTCTCTCTGGGTCTCTCTGCTGGTCTCTCTCTGGTCTCTTGCTGGTCTCCTCTCTGGTCTCTTGCTGGTCTCTCTCTGGTCTCTTGCTGGTCTCTCTCTGGTCTCTTGCTGGTCTCTCTCTGGTCTCTTGCTGGTCTCTCTCTGGTCTATTGCTGGTCCCTCTCTGGTCTCTTGCTGGTCTCTCTCTGGTCTCTTGCTGGTCTCTCTCTGGTCTCTTGCTGGTCTCTCTCTGGCCTCTTGCTGGTCTCTCTCTGGTCTCTTGCTGGTCATTATCTGGTCTCTTGCTGGTCTCTCTCTGGTCTCTTGCTGGTCTCTCTCTGGTCTCTTGCTGGTCTCTCTCTGGTTTCTTGCTGGTCTCTCTGGTCTATTGCTGGTCTCTCTCTGGTCTCTTGCTGGTCTCTCTCTGGTCTCTTGCTGGTCTCTCTCTGGCCTCTTGCTGGTCTCTCTCTGGTCTCTTGCTGGTCATTCTGTGGCCTCTCTCTGGTCTCTCTCTGGTCTCTTGCTGGTCTCTCTCTGGTCTCTTGCTGGTCATTCTGTGGTCTCTTGCTGGTCTCGCTCTGGTCTCTTGCTGGTCTCTCTCTGGTCTCTTGCTGGTCATTCTCTGGTCTATTGCTGGTCTCTCTCTGGTCTCTCGCTGGTCTCTCTCTGGTCTCTTGCTGGTCTTTCTCTGGTCTCTCTGGTCTCTTGCTGGTCTCTCTCTGGTCTCTTGCTGGTCATTCTGTGGTCTCTTGCTGGTCTCTCTCTGGTCTCTTGCTGGTCATTCTGTGGTCTCTTGCTGGTCTCTCTCTGGTCTCTTGCTGGTCTCTCTCTGGTTTCTTGCTGGTCTCTCTCTGGTCTATTGCTGGTCTCTCTCTGGTATCTTGCTGGTCTCTTGCTGGTTTCTCTCTGGTTTCTTGCTGGTCTCTCTCTGGTCTCTTGCTGGTCTCTCTCTGGTCTCTTGCTGGTCTCTCTCTGGTCTCTTGCTGGTCTCTCTCTGGTCTCTTGCTGGTCATTCTGTGGTCTCTTGCTGGTCTCTCTCTGGTCTCTTGGTGGTCTCTCTCTGGTCTCGCTCTGGTCTCTTGCTGGTCATTCTGTGGTCTCTTGCTGGTCTCTCTCTGGTCTCTTGCTGGTCTCTCTCTTGTCTCTTGCTGGTCATTCTGTGGTCTCTTGCTGGTCTCTCTTTGGTCTCTTGCTGGTCTCTCTCTGGTCTCTTGCTGGTTTACCTCTGGTCTCTTGCTGGTGTGTCTCTGGTCTCTCTCTGGTCTCTTGCTGGTCTCTCTCTGGTCTCTCTCTGGTCTCTTGCTGGTTTCTCTCTGGTCTCTTGCTGGTGTGTCTCTGGTCTCTCTCTGGTCTCTTGCTGGTCTCTCTCTGGTCTCTCTCTGGTCTCTCTCTGGTCTCTTGCTCGTCTCTCTCTGGTATCTTGCTGGTGTCTCTCTGGTCTCTCTCTGGTCTCTCTCTGGTCTCTTGCTGGTCTCTTGCTGGTCTCTCTCTGGTCTCTCTCTGGTCTCTCTCTGGTCTCTTGCTGGTCTCTCTCTGGTCTCTTGCTGGTCTCTCTCTGGTCTCTTGCTGGTCATTCTGTGGTCTCTTGCTGGTCTCTCTCTGGTCTCTTGCTGGTCTCTCTCTGATGTGTGTCTGTAAAACCAGAGAACTCGCATCAGATGCATTACATGGTGCTGGAGGTGGAGGAGGGAGTGCTTCGTCACATCACAGAGAAACTGCTCAATCAGGACTATCATCATGACAGCTTCACCCTCACAAACATCACCATGACGACAGGTACCCGGGCCAAAGTTACAGACCCAGCTTTAAAGTTTGTAGATCACATCTAAGATAAAACTTGAATTTTGTCCTCCGCTTGATCTGTTTAAACCAGAGTGCGACGTGGACCCGGTCCAGGACCAGAGGACCTGTCACTGTAGAGAGGGGTTTGAGTGGAGTCCTGCCTCCTGCTCTGAGACCAAGTGCTGCAGGAACCAGATCTGCAAGAACCCACTGTACCACTGCAGCTCCAAGCAGACAGGTGAGACCAGGCCGAGACCGAGACCAGGCTCTCTCTGGTCTCTCTCTCTGGTCTCTCTCTGGTCTCTCTATGGTCTCTCTCTCTGGTCTCTCTCTGGTCTCTCTCTCTGGTGTCTCTCTCTGGTCTCTCTCTCTGGTCTCTCTCTCTGGTCTCTCTCTCTGGTCTCTCTCTCTGGTCTCTCTCTCTGGTCTCTCTCTCTCTCTCTGGTCTCTCTCTGGTCTCTCTCTGGTCTCTCTCTGGTGTCTCTCTCTGGTCTCTCTCTGGTCTCATGTCTTGTTCTCGTTGCAGTCCTCTTAAAAGGATCCCTGAGTCTGGATATTTTGTATCAGGGCTGTTTGGACGACGTCAAGACCGAACCCTACCAATCATGTCATGGAAATCTGACTAAAAAGGTGAAACTGCACTGGGTCTAAAACGGGACTAAAGCAGGTCTAAAGCAGGTCTAACGCAGGACTAAAGCAGGACTAAAGCAGGTCTAACGCAGGACTAAAGCAGGACTAAAGCAGGACTAAAGCAGGACTAAAGCAGGTCTAAAGCAGGACTAAAGCAGGACTAAAGCAAGACTAAAGCAGGACTAAAGCAGGACTAAAGCAGGTCTAAAGCAGGACTAAAGCAGGTCTAAAGCAGGACTAAAGCAGGTCTAAAGCAGGACTAAATCAGGTCTAAAGCAGGACTAAAGCAGGAATAAAATAGGACTAAAGCAGGTCTAAAGCAGGACTAAAACAGGAATAAAATAGGACTAAAGCAGGACTCGATCCAGGACTGAGGCTTAACTTCTTTGTGTTTTCAGATGGAGTCCGTCTTCAGTCTTTTTCATGGATTTGACAGTTTACGAATCACTGCCTACAGGTGCAGAATCTTTTCTCTTCAATTTCAGGTTCCACCAGGACTAAGGCAGGGTCTCTCTCTCTGGTCTCTCTCTGGTCTCTCTCTCTGGTCTCTCTCTCTGGTCTCTCTCTGGTCTCTCTATCTGGTCTCTCTCTTTGGTCTCTCTCTGGTCTCTTTCTGGTCTTTCTCTGGTCTCTCTCTGGTCTCTCTTTCTGGTCTCTCTCTCTGGTCTCTCTCTGGTCTCTCTCTCTTTGGTCTCTCTCTCTGGTCTCTTTCTGGTCTCTCTCTGGTCTCTATCTGGTCTCTCTCTGGTCTCTCTCTGGTCTCTCTATCTGGTCTCTCTCTTTGGTCTCTCTCTGGTCTCTTTCTGGTCTTTCTCTGGTCTCTCTCTGGTCTCTCTTTCTGGTCTCTCTCTCTGGTCTCTCTCTGGTCTCTCTCTCTTTGGTCTCTCTCTCTGGTCTCTCTCTGGTCTCTCTCTCTGGTCTCTCTCTGGTCTCTCTCTCTTTGGTCTCTCTCTCTGGTCTCTCTCTGGTCTCTCTATCTGGTCTCTCTCTGGTCTCTCTCTGGTCTCTCTCTGGTCTCTCTCTTTGGTCTCTCTCTTTGGTCTCTCTCTGGTCTCTCTCTGGTCTCTCTCTGGTCTCTCTCTGGTCTCTCTATCTGGTCTCTCTCTCTGGTCTCTCTCTCTGGTCTCTCTCTCTGGTCACTCTCTCTGGTCTCTCTCTCTGGTCTCTCTCTGGTCTCTCTCTCTGGTCCCTCTTGGTCTCTCTCTGGTCTCCCTCTGGTCCCTCAGTCTCTCCCCGGTCCCTCAGTCTCTCCCCGGTCCCTCAGTCTCTCCCCGGTCCCTCAGTCTCGCCCGGTCCCTGTCTCGCCCCGGTCCCTGAGTCTCGCCCCGGTCCCTGAGTCTCGCCCCGGTCCCTCAGTCTCGCCTCGGTCCCTCAGTCTCGCCCCGGTCTCTGAGTCTCGCCCCGGTCCCTGAGTCTCGCCCCGGTCCCTGAGTCTCCCCCCGGTCCCTGAGTCTCGCCCCGGTCCCTCAGTCTCTCCCCGGTCACTCAGTCTCGCCCCGGCCCCTCAGTCTCTCCCCGGTCCCTCAGTCTCGCCCCGGCCCCTCAGTCTCGCCCCGGTCCCTGAGTCTCGCCCCGGTCCCTCAGTCTCTCCCCGGTCACTCAGTCTCGCCCCGGCCCCTCAGTCTCGCCCCGGCCCCTCAGTCTCGCCCCGGTCCCTCAGTCTCTCCCCGGTCACTCAGTCTCGCCCCGGTCCCTCAGTCTCTCCCCGGTCCCTCAGTCTCGCCCCGGCCCCTCAGTCTCGCCCCGGCCCCTCAGTCTCGCCCCGGTCCCTGAGTCTCGCCCCGGTCCCTGAGTCTCGCCTCGGTCCCTCAGTCTCGCCCCGGTCTCTGAGTCTCGCCCCGGTCCCTGAGTCTCGCCCCGGTCCCCGAGTCTCGCCCCGGTCCCTGAGTCTCGCCCCGGTCCCTGTGTCTCGCCCCGGTCCCTCAGTCTCTCCCCGGTCACTCAGTCTCGCCCCGGCCCCTCAGTCTCGCCCCGGCCCCTCAGTCTCGCCCCGGTCCCTCAGTCTCGCCCCGGTCCCTCAGTCTCGCCCCGCTCCTTCAGTCTCGCCCCGGTCCCTCAGTCTCGGCCCGGCCCCTCAGTCTCGCCCCGGCCCCTCAGTCTCGCCCCGGTTCCTGAGTCTCGCCCCGGTCCCTGAGTCTCGCCCCGGTCCCTCAGTCTCGCCTCGGTCCCTCAAGTCTCGCCCCGGTCTCTGAGTCTCGCCCCGGTCCCTGAGTCTCGCCCCGGTCCCTGAGTCTCGCCCCGGTCCCTCAGTCTCTCCCCGGTCACTCAGTCTCGCCCCGGCCCCTCAGTCTCGCCCCGGCCCCTCAATCTACTCGCCCCGGCCCCTCAGTCTCGCCCCGGTCCCTGAGTCTCGCCCCGGTCCCTCAGTCTCGCCTCGGTCCCTGAAAGTCTCGCCCCGGTCCCTCAGTCTCTCCCCGGTCACTCAAACTTTCGTATTCTCCCTCAGTCTCATTCACCAGATTGATATGGGCCTCTCAAAGAAGCATCACAGTGAATGTGAGATTATTGAAGCAGTCGTCAGAGCGGTGAGTCCTGGTCTCAGTCTACGTGATATGTTGGAGATAAAGTCCGATCTCACTCTGTCTCAGCTACGCACAATTCTGCGGGGACATTATAAAGAGGACAGCTCCACAGACCTGTACAATCGCCTAATGAATCTCACACAGGACAGCAATGAGTCACCCCAGAACTTTCTGTTTCGTGCGATTGAGTTAAAAGAAAGACTTTTAATGGCATCAAAAGAACCCGGCACTGAAGAGCAGTACAGTCCCAACTTAATCCAAAGAAAGTTTCTGAGGGCTGTGGAAACAGGACTGCTTAGTGTGGATGTAAAATACCAACTAAAGCAGTACTTGGAGGATCCTGCTGTTACAGACGAGATTTTGATTACTAAAACCAATGCAGCAGCCAGTCTTGAATGGGAACGACAACAAAAGTTCAAAAAGCACGCGAAAGAGCCTAAAATCAGAGAACTCACAGTAGAAGCTCAAATAGTTCCAGAAGCAACCGTCGCAAGTGTGAACAGTCAAGCGTGCCCTGCCCAGTCTACAAAAGGTAAAACTCCAAGACCACAAAGCACAGCTACACGCACTGAGTCGGAGCTTTTTGACCCGGTGACGCAGCTCAAAAGTGAAATGGAGGACATCAAGAAGGCTATACGTGAGTCTCCCAGAGCTTCTTACCCAAGAACAAACCGAAGACGCGGATGCAAAACCTGTCAGTCAGATAACAACGGAGACCAGTGTAACCACTGTTTCAAATGTGGGTTGAGTGGTCATGTGACGCGGGACTGTAGATCCAGGAAACCACCAGGTAAACTGACTGAAAAAGTAGACATGGCTGCAAGTACTGTCACAACCACAATGACACCAGTTGATCCTCAAGAGTTGTACAAAATAGTGACGAACAGCATCCAGAAGTTAGAAGCTAAACTGTCAGCTAAAGCAGAGGGGGAACTGGGTAAAGAAACAGCTAGTGTTAACCTTCTGTCTCCTAATCAGAAAACTCAGTTGCTCAGTCTGATTGGAAAAAAATACGTCATTAGCTGCTCCCTCAATGATGTAAATGTCAAGGGGTGCAAAATGGGTGGTGGGTTTTAATATAGTTTATTTATATTTTATGCATGTCGTGTGTGTGTTTTTAATATTGATTTTAATTTGCACCACCTGAAGCACCCCGGCTCCCCACGTGACAATTAGAACACCTGTGCCACGGTACAAAAGGAGATGGGGAGGGGGCAGGAGAAGGAAAACTGAGAGGGAGCCAGACAGGGGAGCCAGGCGCGGCGGGTGAGAGCCCCGTGGTCTGGCGGCCCAGGCCGTGGAGACGTATTTTAGCCTGTTTTAGCCTCTGTTTTAGCCCTTTTTTTAGCTTAGATTTTTATTGCTTTTATTTACTTGTTTTTAATGTATTTTATAATAAATTGCTTTTAATTCGCTTTTAATCCAGTGGTCCTTTTTAAATCCGGGTCCGAAGAACCTGTTTTTACACTTGTGACATAAACACAAAAGCTTTGTGGGACACAGGTTCACAGGTCTGCCTCATAAATGAGACCTGGAGATAAAACAACATGCCAGACACTACAGTTAGGGACCTAGCTGAGTTGGTGGGTCCAGATGTACTGGATGGGAGAGCAGTAAACCAGACACCTATTCCGTTTTCTGGGTGGGTGGAGGTTACATTTAAGCTTCCTGCAGACAGTGATCCTCATGTAGAGCTCTCAGTCCCTGTGTTTGTGGCAAATGGACCTGGAGTCGCAGAACAACCTATAATTGGGTTTAATGTGATTGAGCATGTCCTTAAAATGGGCATTGAACCCCCACGCACACTCAGTGAAGCAGTTAGCGCAGCCTTCTCATTTGACTGTAAGAGAACAGAGGTGTTCCTGAAGGTGATGCAAAGTGAGGAAGATGGGTTGGGGGAAGGCATGGTAAAAACAGGTAATGAGACAGTGACTATTCCTGCGGGCCACACCAAATCGGTTAAGTGTTTTGTCAGAGCAGGCACAGTTACAGACACGCAAGATGTACTTTTTGAGCCAAATCAGTACACTCAGTTACCGGATGGGTTACAGATGCAGAGTGGGGTAGTACTGTTAAGGAAGGGGCGTCAGTCCATGTTGATCATCCCTGTCACAAACAGTAGTAGCCGTGACATCGAAGTGCATGCTAAAACAGTTTTGGGACAGACACAAAGGGTCAAAACAATTTATCCTGCAGATATGAAGCCAGCTTCTGTAGGTCAAGTTGTAACGGATCCAGTTATGGACAATCAAAACATGAAGTGTAGAGATGTGGACAATACCGCTAATGCATCTACTGACATTTGGGAGCCCCAAGTTCCCCTCGATCACCTCCCCCCAGCAGAACAGGGCAGAGTTAGACAGCTTTTGAGGGAGGAGAGACATGCATTTGCGCGTGATGGGTATGATGTAGGCACAATTCCCTCTCTACAGTTAAAAATAAGATTGAACGATCCCACTCCCGTCAAGAAGACTTACATCTCAGTACCTAGACCGCTGCACAAAGAGGTGAAAGAATACCTAGAGGACTTATTGAACAGGGGTTGGATAACTAAATCAAGGTCATCATACTCCAGTCCCATTGTTTGTGTGCGGAAAAAGGACGGTGGTCTGCGCTTGTGTTGCGATTTCAGAGAGCTGAATAAAAAGTCCATACCCGACCGTCACCCCATCCCCCGCATACAGGACATGTTGAACAGTTTAAAAGGAAGTGCGTGGTTTTCAGTCCTCGACCAAGGGAAGGCATATCACCAGGGTTTCGTGGAAGAGTCGAGCCGTCCCCTCACTGCTTTCATAACACCGTGGGGTCTCTTCGAGTGGGTAAGGATTCCATTTGGTCTGTCCTCAGCACCGGCAGTATTCCAAAAATCGATGGAGGAGTGTTTGTGGGGGTTGAGAGATGACATTTGCTTGCCTTACCTCGATGATAATTTAGTCCATTCACAGACATTTGAAGATCACCTGCGTGACTTGAGAAACGTCCTTCATCGTTACCAGAGCCACGGAGTGAAACTCACTCCACGAAAATGTGAGTTATTCAAGCAGCAGGTACGTTTTCTCGGCAAGATGGTCACAGAACAGGGCTATACTATGGATCCTGCGGACATTGCCCCAGTGCAGGCGTTAAAACAGAACCAGCCTGCCACTATAGGAGAGTTAAGAAAGTTATTAGGCTTTGTCTCGTATTATAGGAGCTACATACCAAACTTCTCTCGCATAGCTAAGCCTCTGTACGACCTCCTAGCAAATAAAGAAACGGATACAAAAAAACCAAACACAAGGAAACTAAGTAAACTGAAACAAAATGGGGTGGGTCAACTGCCTTCGTCCCATAAAATCAAGTGGTCATTTGAGCATCAGACAGTGCTGAGCCAACTCATTGACTGTTTATCCCAGCCCCCTGTGTTGGGTTACCCAAACTTTGAGGAGCCCTTTATTTTGCATTGTGACGCTTCACAAGAAGGACTTGGGGCAGTGCTTTACCAGAGGCAAAACGGGAAACTGGTAGTCATAGCATATGGCTCCAGGACGCTTACAAATCCAGAGAAGAACTATCACCTTCATTCAGGGAAACTGGAGTTCCTTGCCCTGAAGTGGGCCATATGTGAGAGGTTTCGGGATTTTCTATACTATTCACCCCCATTTACTGTCTATACTGACAATAATCCCCTTACATATGTGCTCACCACCGCAAAATTAAATGCAACAACACAGAGCTGGATGGCAGAGCTTGCGGATTTCCAGTTTGTCATTAAGTACCGGCCAGGAAAAGCAAATGGTGATGCAGACGGCCTCTCACGTATGCCCTTAGATATGGAGCAATACATGAGCAAATGCACGCAAGATGTTCAGCCTGAAGTTAGGCAATGTGTGGCTCAAGCAGTCAAGGTGAAGTCACAAGTGAATGAGCCTTGGCTTTGTCCAGTTACTATTTCCACTCTTATTAGTGCAGAAGATCTGGAAATGAGCTCAGTGGCTGAACTATCAAAGGCTGATTTGAAGAGAGCTCAAGAGGAAGACTCAGTTATTGGAGATGTTTTGGGATATGTGATGTCAAAGCAATGGCCAAAAAGTATAAAACATCTAAACAATAAAATCGCAGCCCTTGTCAGAGAAAAACACAAACTTCAAATAGGAGATGATGGACTGCTTTATCGGAAAACAGCCTCCCGCATCCAGCTGCTCTTGCCCCAAAAGTTCCATAAGCTGGTTTACAAAGAGTTACATGAGGACATGGGCCATTTAGGGGTAGAGAGGGTCATGCATCTGATCAGGGAGCGCTTTTATTGGGCTCATATGCAAAGAGACGTTGAACATTACATCACTAAAGTGTGCAGTTGTTTGAAGAATAAGCGTCCCAACAGACCCACCAGAGCTCCGTTAACAAATATTGTCACTACATACCCGTTTGAACTAGTGTCAGTGGATTTTCTACATTTAGAAAGATGCAAAGGAGGATTCGAGTACATTTTGGTTATAATGGACCACTTCACTCGTTTTGCCCAGGCTTACCCCTGTCGCAACAAGGCTGCCCATACTGCTGCTGAGAAGATATTTGGGGACTTTGCGCTCAAGTTTGGTTTTCCCACTCGTCTTCACCATGACCAGGGAAAAGAGTTTCAAAATAAACTCTTCGCAAAGTTACAGGAGTATAGTGGAGTACAGGGATCGCGGACTACACCTTACCACCCCCAAGGAAATGGGCAGGTGGAGCGGTTTAACCGTACTTTGCTGGCTATGCTCAGAAACTTGCCTGAAGCAGCAAAAGCAGATTGGAAGTCTTCTCTCGCTAAGGTAGTTCATTCATATAACTGCACGCGCAGCGAGGCTACGGGGTATGCGCCATATTTCTTATTGTTTGGTCGAAGCCCAAAATTGCCAATTGATCTCATGTTTGGCCTGGAAACAAAAGAGCAGAGTTCATCACATCAAGAATATGCTGGAAAGTGGAGGATAAAAATGACTGAAGCTTACAAACTGGCCTCAAAATCAGCCTACAAAGAGGGAACGAGAGGTAAAGCCCTCTATGACAAAAAAGTTTATGGTGCTGAGTTGCTCCCAGGATCCAGAGTTCTGGTCAGGAACTTAAATGAAAAAGGTGGGCCAGGAAAACTTAGATCTTTCTGGGAAGATCGTGTTTATGTTGTAACTCAGAGGAAACATCAAGACAGCCCAGTGTATGAGATAGGATGGCTCCTGTTCGGCGACCCCGCTCCCATCTCTGTGTGGAGTGAGAGGACAAGTGCTCAAAAAATAACAATTGTAAACCGCTTTGTGACTCTGGTCTGTGAAAGGCGATATATAAATAAAGCTTACTTACTTACTTACTTAGATAAAACCGGAAAATGGCAAAGGACGCACACGTATACTGCACAGGAATTTGCTGCTGCCATGTGACTTCCTCCCTGTTGAAATGACTGTGCCTCCTGATAAAGAGACAAAGAAGAAGAAAAGAGACACAAAAAGACAAAGTCACATGGACACACAGAACAGCACAGCCGATGAGGATGAAGATGGCTGGCATGCCATAATCGGGCTGCGGACGGGAAATAGCCCTGAAGAGGACAATCATCTGAGAATCGAAGCACCTGAGTTCCACCCAGACAATGACATGACTCAGGAGGGTGAGGAGCACGACACAGACGACGACACAATGCCACATGTGGCACCAGAAGCCGAGGCGCCAGAGGACCGGGCTGAGAAAGTCGACGGTCAGGATGAGGTGTTGTCTGAGTCCAGCTCCAGTGACCAAGAGAATCCGGTCGACACCCCAGCTAAACAGTATCCTTTCAGACTTAGAAAGAAAAGAGTGATATTTACCTATGATAAATTAGGTGTGCCTAGCACTTCAAGTGTTTAGCAAAAGGAAAGAAGTGAACAATGTTCCCTCTAATTTTTCATTTGTCTGGGCAAACACCCAAGCTCCCTGAGCACACTGAGAACCACTGTGAGCAACATCAGATGTGCACGCTCTGACCAAACACCAGTACCTGTTCAAAACCTTGGATCATAGCTAATTACATGGCTTATTAAAAGAATCAAATTACAGCAGCAATTTGCACTAGTTTACTTTTAAAATAAGTAATTAGGCCCACATTAAATGAAAAAGACAAAAATCTTGGGAAGAGTCCTGCTTTGGCCATGGGAAGAGTCCTGCTTTGGCCATGGGAAGAGTCCTGCTTTGGCCATGGGAAGAGTCCTGCTTTGGCCATGGGAAGAGTCCTGCTTTGGCCATGGGAAGAGTCCTGCTTTGGCCATGGGAAGAGTCCTGCGCTGTGGCCATGGGAAGAGTCCTGCTTTGGCCATGGGAAGAGTCCTGCGCTGTGGCCATGGGAAGAGTCCTGCTTTGGCCTGGCTGAGGTCCAGTTGTGGCCTGGCTGAGGGTCATGTTCTGGAAGAAATTATACATATATACCCTTAAGACAAAACATTTTGTTCACATTAAAACATTCACATTTTGCACAATGATGTCTGCTGTAGCTTGTGATACAGTGTAAATTCCTGTAACTCTTTGTCTGTAAAAAATCTTATTACTCAATTATTTATTAGCATTTCTACTACCCATACATTATCTAGAAGTAACAGCCTTTAATGATTAAATATCCATAAATAAGAAATCTGATTAAATGTCACTAGAATATGCACAAATCTGACTCAAATTTTACCTTATTTTTCACGTCTGTCCTTCTCACTTCTCCAATGGTTGTACACTTTGTCCAGGTTGATGGCTTCGTCTGCTTGTTGCTTTGCTTTGCTCTCATCTACTATAAGGGTATGCCAAGGAGAATTTTTAACACTGCACAAATTCAAAAGGCATAGTTTTTGCTTCGCCAGTTTTCTGGTATACTCACATACTTTGCCATGTGATCGTGGATTTGTTGAACTGACAGCATTGATGCATTCATTTTGATGGCAAGTAAAATGTTATCAATCAGAACTTTAACTTGTTCGGGGTGAGATTTTATTTTGAGTGACAGCACGTTCCTTTTCTCTCTGTCTTTTGAGCTCTCCAGCAATAACGTACCAATCCCCTGTCCCATCTTGAGTCTTTGTACAATTCCAACAGCTTTCAAATGACTTTTGTGCTGAATGTGCCGCTTGAGGTAGTCCAACTTCCATTCAGTCCACATTTTTCCCTCCGAAAATTCACTCGCTACTTTGGCTTTGCTGCATGTTTTACAGAGTAGTCCTTTCTCACTCGAAAAATTAAAAATCTCACCCAGTTTCACCACTTCTTCTATTTTCACATTCTCCGACAGCCATTCCACCTTAAAAGAACCGCATTTCTTTTTTACTTTGGCTTGGTGAGTGGGTGTGTCGCTGCCATGGATGTATTATATTAACTGGATAGGGTATTACTAGCTTGTAGCTGAATAACTCACGTGCTCAGGGGATTCTCGCGGTACTGCAGACTGAACCAGACTAAATTCACGTGGGCCAAGATGGCGCCCTATTCAAATGAATGGTTGTGCTCAGTGGCGCTTTGTGACGGCATGGGGGCTGAAAGATTAGCGGAAGTTGCCTGAAACTCGCAAAGATCTATGGGAAACTCGCTTGTATTTGGGCATCGTCTGGTCCTCCCGGTTTTGTGCAGTGGATGATCTCCCATAATGCGTTGCACCAAACACGCGTGTGTGGGTCTCACACCGGGTTTCACGCACGTGCACAGAGGGGCTCGGCCGCGCTCTGACCAATCAGAGCAGTTCATCAGAGCGGGAGTTAGAGCGAGAGCCAGACGAGCAGAGTTTGTGGCACTAAAGTGTGCATTTAAACAAAACCGAAGGATTTAAGAAGAAAAAAAGTTCAGGATGACAAGGGACACTAAAATCCCCACAAAATCCGACCTTTATGAAAGCTGTAGGTTCTCTGTCAGCTGAGGTTGAGCTGTTTTAATATGCATTGAGTTCTATGGGGAAAATTTCTGGGTAGCCCGCGTGAATTTAGTCTGGTGCAGTCTGCAGTACCGAGAGAATCCCCTGAGCACATGGGTTATTCAGATGGGTTATTCAGCTACAAGCTAGTAATACCCTATCCAGTTAATATAATAGATCCATGCTCTCTCCTCAGTATTGCCGTGCCGTTAGCTAGCTAACCTGCGCGTACATCAATGGGCGCATACGGGCAGGGCAAATCAATGCTATAATTGGCCACGTAGGTGAGTGAACCGCATCGTATTATTGGCTCAACACCTGTCACTCACTGAGTTATGTTGCAAAATGAACAGAAAACAGTATTATTGGTCTAATTAAATAGATTAAATTAGGTCTAATATTTGATATTAATGAACACGTTTATTTTGAATTTTATTTTTGTGCGCAGCACAAGTTTTCTTGTGCGCTGAGACTGTGCAAGCAGTGCGCGATTGCGCACGCGCGCAGCTTAGAGGGAACATTGGAAGCGAAGTCACTCAAGTTTTATGTTTAAAGTTTGAATTGTTAAATATGAGCAGTTTTTGATTTGGCTCATACGTTACATAAATACTAGTTGTAGATTGAACACTTTACATAATATGAATAGATTTCAGTGTGTTAATTTGGCAACTGCACCACATATTGGTAAAGGGATAATAGTAGGCTATGACTGTGTTGAGTACCTTACTCTCAGGGAAGATGCAGATACTCATTATTGTGAACGATGCAGGGGAATGTTATAGTGCACAAAGACTTCTTCTGCAGACGTATGGCATGGAACGGAGATACATGTTGTACTGTGGACTGTAACCAGTTATGCATCTTTATGGACTCTTATGTTCACCCGACTCCAGCATATTAGTATCCTGCTGACATGTCATGCATATTTACCAGATGTGGACTGTCTTTTGGTGTGTATTTTAGAGGTTTTATAATGTCGGGTCGGCATTACATTTTTGAGGGGAGAGTGTGGGAATAAGGATATTTTACTGGTTAAATTCGGACACCCCTGTAATATTTCATGTTTTACTTTATTTTTATTTTTAATGTCTTATTGAGACTATATGAAGGCACAGTATTTAATGTTAGTTTACATTAAAATAGCATACTGGCGCCACCAGGTGGCGTTCGCCTGTTTTTGAGTTAAGGTGAGGGCCTCACGAGAGAGAAAGTGAGGAGAGTTTCAGAGAGAACATGATTGTGAACCTGCAGTTGCCTGTCGTGCTAAAGGACAATAACACCACTGTGAATCGTCAGATGCTGCCTCTTCTTTACACGTGCAACATTTAGACACTATGTTTTTGATCCTGGCAATGTTTTTTAGATGGTAAAAAGCTGCTGATGATACTGATTTGATGTGGCTATTAAAATTTATGTCTGAGTCCAGTATTACCCCTAGATTTCTGACCTTGTTTGAAGGTTTTAGGGAGAGAGACTGGAGGTGACAGATGACGCTCTCTCTTTGTTTCTGGGGACCAAAGACAATCATTTCAGTTTTGTCTGCGTTTAGCTGAAGGAAGTTGTTTTGCATCCACTCACTGATCTGTTGGATACAGTGAAGGAGTGAGTCCACTGGTCCATGTTCTCCTGCAGTCAGTGAGACATAGATCTGAGTGTCGTCTGCATAGTTGTGATAGGACACTTTGTTTCTGCGTATTAACTGACCTAACGGCAGCATGTAGAGATTGAACAGAAGAGGTCCCAGGATCGACCCCTGTGGTACTCCACAGGTCAGGGCCATATGATCTGAGACACAGTTTCCATTCTCCACAAAGTACTTCCTGTCTTCAAGGTAAGACCTAAACCAACTTAGGGCGGTACCAGCGACGCCAACCCAGTCCTCTAGTCTCTGTAAGAGGATCTCATGGTCGACAGTGTCAAAGGCAGCACTCAGATATAACAAGATTAAGATTGAGACTTTGCCTGCGTCAGTGTTCAGCCGGATATCATTTGTAACTAGGGCTGGGCAATTAATCGGCTTTTGAAAAAATCGAAATCGTGAAAAATTTTAAAATCGTGAAATCGAATGAAGGATATTGTGAGAGTTCCAGCAGCACATGAATTATACTTGCAATATCAGCACAGTCAGTACAAGACTTTTATAATACGTATTGGGGGAAACAAAATCAAAATGGTTCTGGTATTGAGCGGAAAGATCTAAAAATATTTTTAAGGGCAAACTTTAATGAAAATCGATTTAAAATCGAAATCGTCCAAAGCAGGAAATAAAATCGAGATTTTACTTTTTTGCCATATCGCCCAGCCCTATTTGTAACCTTAACGAGAGCAGTCTCAGTGCTGTGGTGGGGTCTAAAGCCGGACTGAAACATATCAAATGAGTTGTTGATTATAAGAAATCTAGTAAGCTGTAGGTAGACAACTTTTTCAAGGACTTTCCCCATAAATGGCAGATTTGAGATGGGACGATAATTATTGAGTACCGTAGCATCCAGACTGCTCTTTTTAAGCAGGGGCCTGATGACTGCAGTTTTCAGGGCCTTTGGGAATATTCCAGAATGAAGGGACATGTTTACTATCTGTGTGAGTGAAGGTACAGTGCCTTGCGAAAGTATTCGGCCCCCTTGAACCTTTCAACATTTTGCCATATTTCAGGCTTCAAACATAAAGATATAAAATTTAAATTTTTTGTCATGAATTCGGACACAATCGTGAAGTGGAATGAAATTTGTTGGATAATTTAAACTTTTTTAACAAATAAAAAACGGAAAACTGGGGACGTGCAATATTATTCGGCCCCTTTACTTTGAGTGCAGCAAACTCAGTCCAGAAGTTCAGTGAGGATCTTTGAATGATCCAATGTTGTCCTAAATGACTGATGATGATAAATAGAATGCACCTGTGTGTAATCAAGTCTCCGTATAAATGCACCTGCTCTTTGATAGTCTCAGGGTTCTGTTTAAAGCGCAGAGAGAACCATGAAGACAAAGGAACACACCAGGCAGGTCCGAGATACTGTTGTGGAGAAGTTTAAAGCCGGTTTTGGATACAAAAAGATTTTCCAAGCTTTAAACATCTCAAGGAGCACTGTGCAAGCAATTATATTGAAATGGAAGGAGTATCAGACCACTGCAAATCTACCAAGACCCGGCCGTCCCTCCAAACTTTCATCTCAAACAAGGAGAAGACTGATCAGAGATGCAGCCAAGAGGCCCATGATCACTCTGGATGAACTGCAGATAACTACAGCTGAGGTGGGGATGGTGTGTTCAGGGTGATGAGCTGTGTTGCTTTTACGCCAAACATATTGTTTTGCATTGTGGCCAAAAAGTTTGATTTTGGTTTCATCTGACCAGAGCACCTTCTTCCACATGTTTGGTGTGTCTCCCAGGTGGCTTGTGGAAAACTTTAAGAGACTTTTATTGGATATCTTTGAGAAATGGCTTTCTTCTTGCCACTCTTCCATAAAGGCCAGATTTGTGCAGTGCACGACTGATTGTTGTCCTATGGACAGACTCTCCCCCCTCAGCTGTAGTTATCTGCAGTTCATCATTGCTGCACTGAAAGTAAAGGGGCCGAATAATATTGTACGCCCCACTTTTCAGTTTTATATTTGTTAAAAAAGTTTAAATTATCCAATAAATTTCGTTCCACTTCACGATTGTGTCCCACTTGTTGTTGATTTATGACAAAAAATTAAAATTTTATATCATTATGTTTGAAGATTGAAATGTGGCAAAATGTTGAAAGGTTCAAGGGGGCCGAATACTTTCGCAAGGCACTGTAACAGACTGCTCAGAACAGACTTCAGAAATCTAGTGGGTAGTACATCCAAGCTGCATGTGGAGGAGCTCAAACTGGAGATTATCTCTTGGACAGTTTGATCATTTACAGGTGCAAAGTAAGTTAGCTCAAAGAGCCTTTCTGGCTGTTGGATGGTTATCTGTGGATTGGAGACAATGGCGTTTTTGATGCCTTGAACCTTGTCATTGAAAAAATGTGCAAACTCATTACATTTACGTTTGGAAGTTAGCTCTAATGGCATCTGAACAGGGGGGTTTGTTAAACTATTAACTGTTGAGAACAGAACACGCAGATTGTTGCTGTAGCCTTCAATCATTTCAGAAAAATACCTTTCTCTCGTACTACGTAGCACCCGGTTAAACTCGCACAACTTATCTTTGAAGATCTCGTAATCAACCTGGAGGTTGGACTTGCGCCACTTCCGCTCGGCCCTCCGACACTTTCTCTTCAGTGCTCTGACCGAGTCTGCTTTAGCCCACGGCGCCTTCTGCTTATTTTTCACTATTTTAACCTTCACAGGGGCAACGGTATCCAGAACATTCAAAACACTAGAGGTGACAGAGTTAAACAGTTCATCTACAGTAGAACACGATGCACGATAGTTGTTAAGTACCATAGAATCCAGACTGCTCTTTTTAAGCAGGGGCCTGATGACTGCAGTTTTCAGGGCCTTTGGGAATATTCCAGAATGAAGGGACATGTTTACTATCTGTGTGAGTGAAGGTACAGTGCCTTGCGAAAGTATTCGGCCCCCTTGAACCTTTCAACATTTCGCCATATTTCAGGCTTCAAACATAAAGATATAAAATTTAAATTTTTTGTCATGAATTGGGACACAATCGTGAAGTGGAATGAAATTTGTTGGATAATTTAAACTTTTTTAACAAATAAAAAACGGAAAACTGGGGACGTGCAATATTATTCGGCCCCTTTACTTTGAGTGCAGCAAACTCAGTCCAGAAGTTCAGTGAGGATCTTTGAATGATCCAATGTTGTCCTAAATGACTGATGATGATAAATAGAATGCACCTGTGTGTAATCAAGTCTCCGTATAAATCTGCTCTTTGATAGTCTCAGGGTTCTGTTTAGAGCGCAGAGAGAACCATGAAGACAAAGAAACACACCAGGCAGGTCCGAGATACTGTTGTGGAGAAGTTTAAAGCCGGTTTTGGATACAAAAAGATTTTCCAAGCTTTAAACATCTCAAGGAGCACTGTGCAAGCAATTATATTGAAATGGAAGGAGTATCAGACCACTGCAAATCTACCAAGACCCGGCCGTCCCTCCAAACTTTCATCTCAAACAAGGAGAAGACTGATCAGAGATGCAGCCAAGAGGCCCATGATCACTCTGGATGAACTGCAGATAACTACAGCTGAGGTGGGGATGGTGTGTTCAGGGTGATGAGCTGTGTTGCTTTTACGCCAAACATATTGTTTTGCATTGTGGCCAAAAAGTTTGATTTTGGTTTCATCTGACCAGAGCACCTTCTTCCACATGTTTGGTGTGTCTCCCAGGTGGCTTGTGGAAAACTTTAAGAGACTTTTATTGGATATCTTTGAGAAATGGCTTTCTTCTTGCCACTCTTCCATAAAGGCCAGATTTGTGCAGTGCACGACTGATTGTTGTCCTATGGACAGACTCTCCCCCCTCAGCTGTAGTTATCTGCAGTTCATCATTGCTGCACTGAAAGTAAAGGGGCCGAATAATATTGTACGCCCCACTTTTCAGTTTTATATTTGTTAAAAAAGTTTAAATTATCCAATAAATTTCGTTCCACTTCACGATTGTGTCCCACTTGTTGTTGATTTATGACAAAAAATTAAAATTTTATATCATTATGTTTGAAGATTGAAATGTGGCAAAATGTTGAAAGGTTCAAGGGGGCCGAATACTTTCGCAAGGCACTGTAACAGACTGCTCAGAACAGACTTCAGAAATCTAGTGGGTAGTACATCCAAGCTGCATGTGGAGGAGCTCAAACTGGAGATTATCTCTTGGACAGTTTGATCATTTACAGGTGCAAAGTAAGTTAGCTCAAAGAGCCTTTCTGGCTGTTGGATGGTTATCTGTGGATTGGAGACAATGGCGTTTTTGATGCCTTGAACCTTGTCATTGAAAAAATGTGCAAACTCATTACATTTACGTTTGGAAGTTAGCTCTAATGGCATCTGAACAGGGGGGTTTGTTAAACTATTAACTGTTGAGAACAGAACACGCAGATTGTTGCTGTAGCCTTCAATCATTTCAGAAAAATACCTTTCTCTCGTACTACGTAGCACCCGGTTAAACTCGCACAACTTATCTTTGAAGATCTCGTAATCAACCTGGAGGTTGGACTTGCGCCACTTCCGCTCGGCCCTCCGACACTTTCTCTTCAGTGCTCTGACCGAGTCTGCTTTAGCCCACGGCGCCTTCTGCTTATTTTTCACTATTTTAACCTTCACAGGGGCAACGGTATCCAGAACATTCAAAACACTAGAGGTGACAGAGTTAAACAGTTCATCTACAGTAGAACACGATGCATTCTCAAAGTTTATCATTCCCATAAATATTTTACCCGTATTTTCATTTATGTGTCTTCTTCGAACAGTTGCAGAGTCCACTGGTGGTTTGTTAGTGAAACACATGTCAAAAAATACACAGAAATGATCCGAAAGCGCAAAATTGACCACGTCTACATTTGAAATATTCACCCCCTTTGTAACTAACAGATCTAGAGTGTGCCCTCTGCTGTGGGTGGGGCCACTTACGTGCTGAGTGAGATCAAAGAATTCAAGTACAGAACTCAGCTCATTTGCATTTCTGTCATTAACATTATCCACATGAATATTAAAATCACCTGTAATAACCAAACTATCAAAATCTGTGCATACAACTGAAAGCAACTCGGTAAAATTATCAATAAAACTGTGACATGACTGCGGTGGCTTGTATAGGACAATGAAGAGTATTGGAGGAGATTGTTTTTGTTGTATTTTAAAAGACACATATTCAAATGACGGAAACCTCCCAAGAGACATTCTATGGGAGACAAAGTGGTCTCTGAAAATGGCAGCTAAGCCTCCTCCTTTTTTGTTTTCCCGTATTTCAGATTCAAATTTGAAATTTGGTGGTGATGCTTCTATTAAAACTGCATTTTCTGTATTTTGGTCAAGCCAAGTTTCAGCCATGAACACAAGATTATGAGAACAAATAAAATTATTGATTAAAAAAGACTTGTTACAAAGAGATCTGACATTTAGCATAGCAAGTTTCAAAGTTTCAGTATCAGCGGTTGTGGTCGGCTGATTCTTACACGGAACAAGAATTAGATTTTCCTGATTAGACTGATTAACTCCAGATGTTTTTCTGTAATGTATTCTTTGTGTTATCACTAAGGGAATGGCAGAGGTGGCTTCATGACAGGGCCCCAGCCGGGTCTCTCCTCTAACTAGACTGCCAGTGGCTGCGAAGCAGAGACCCTGTGCATCCTAGTGTTTAGAGATAAGAGGGGAAGGGGAAGGCGGGGGAGGAGGATGGAGAGGCGGGTGGCTTTTGGGTGTTGAACGAGGGGGGCAGGGAGGTGGAGGGGTTTTAGGTGATGGGTTAGGGGCGGGGTGGGCTGAGGCAGAGGTTTTGGGTGTTGAACGAGGGGGAAGTTGGGGTGGAATGGTCATGAGGTTAGGGGAGGGACTGGCTGAGGTGATTTTTGTAGGTGAATTGGAAACCCTAGGTGGTTTTGGAGGTACATATGGGGAGTGGTTTAGAATGTTGGACAGGACTCTAGATCGAGCTAATATGGGTGTGAGAGGAATAGTCTTCATCGCCGATTTTATTAGCCCTGCAGAGTGATCAGGTAGGTCTAACAGTGAAGGCGGGGATGAAAAACAAAGGGAGGTGTCCCCATTCTCTCTTGATGGAGTGGACGTGGCAGGGGGGACCCAAGACAGGTCCATGGGAGATAACCGTTGTTACTACTACTACTACTACTACTACTACTACTAGTCCTAATACTAGTCCTAATACTCCTACTACAAGTCCTGGTACTAATCCTACTACTACTGCTCTTGCTACTCGTGCTGGTACCAGGCTCCGGCTGTGGTGGTTCCTTTCTTCTCTTCTCGCTGTGAGACACAAATGTTATGAAACATTAGTTTTCTGTCTGTGTCACTGCTGCAGTGTCGGGAGTAACTAGTTACAAAAGTAATGCAGTGACTGTACTGTAGTGTCTGTAGTGTTGTGTCTGTAGTGTCTGTAGTGTAGTGTCTGTAGTGTCTGTGATTACTGTAGTGTCTGTAGTGTTGTGTCTGTAGTGTCTGTAGTGTCTGTAGTGACTGTAGTGTCTGTAGTGTCTGTAGTGAATGTAGTGACTGTAGTGACTGTAGTGTCTGTAGTGATTGTAGTGTCTGTAGTGTCTGTAGTGACTGTAGTGACTGTAGTGTATGTAGTGTAGTGTCTGTAGAGTCTGTAGTGTCTGTAGTGTAGTGTTTGTAGTGTCTGTAGTGACTGTAGTGTCTGTAGTGTTGTGTCTGTAGTGTCTGTAGTGTCTGTAGTGACTGTAGTGTCTGTAGTGTCTGTAGTGACTGTAGTGACTGTAGTGACTGTAGTGTCTGTAGTGATTGTAGTGTCTGTAGTGTCTGTAGTGACTGTAGTGACTGTAGTGTATGTAGTGTAGTGTCTGTAGAGTCTGTAGTGTCTGTAGTGTAGTGTAGTGTTTGTAGTGTCTGTAGTGACTGAAGTGTCTGTAGTGTCTGTAGTGACTGTAGTGTCTCTAGTGACTGTACTGTAGTGTCTGTAGTGTAGTGTCTGTAGTGTCTGTAGTGTAGTGTCTGTAGTGACTGAAGTGTCTGTAGTGACTGTAGTGTAGTGTCTGTAGTGTTGTGTCTGTAGTGACTGTAGTGTCTGTAGTGTATGTAGTGACTGTAGTCTGTAGTGACTGTAGTGTCTGTAGTGACTGTAGTGTCTGTAGTGACTGTAGTGTCTGTAGTGACTGTAGTGACTGTAGTGTCTGTAGTGTCTGTAGTGACTGTAGTGACTGTAGTGTCTGTAGTGTCTGTAGTGACTGTAGTGTCTGTAGTGTCTGCAGTGACTGTACTGTAGTGTCTGTAGTGTCTGTAGTGACTGTAGTGTCTGTAGTGACTGTAGTGACTGTAGAGTCTGTAGTGACTGTAGTGTCTGTAGTGACTGTAGAGTCTGTAGTGACTGTAGTGTCTGTAGTGTATGTAGTGACTGTAGAGTCTGTAGTGACTGTAGTGTCTGTAGTGACTGTAGTGTCTGTAGTGACTGTAGTGACTGTAGTGTCTGTAGTGACTGTAGTGACTGTAGTGTCTGTAGTGTCTGTAGTGACTGTAGTGTCTGTAGTGTCTGCAGTGACTGTACTGTAGTGTCTGTAGTGTCTGTAGTGACTGTACTGTAGTGTCTGTAGTGACTGTACTGTAGTGTCTGTAGTGACTGTAGTGTCTGTAGTAACTGTAGTGTCTGTAGTGTTGTGTCTGTAGTGACTGTAGTGTCTGTAGTGTCTGTAGTGTAGTGTCTGTAGTGTCTGTAGAGACTGAGTGTCTGTAGTGACTGTAGTGTCTGTAGTAACTGTAGTGTAGTGTCTGTAGTGTCTGTAGTGTAGTGTCTGTAGTGTCTGTAGAGACTGAGTGTCTGTAGTGACTGTAGTGTCTGTAGTAACTGTAGTGTAGTGTCTGTAGTGTCTGTAGAGACTGTACTGTAGTGTCTGTAGTGACTGAAGTGTCTGTAGTGACTGTAGTGTCTGTAGTTTAGTGTCTGTAGTGACTGTAGTGTAGTGTCTGTAGTGTTGTGTCTGTAGTGACTGTAGTGTCTGTAGTGACTGTAGAGTCTGTAGTGTCTGTAGTGACTGTAGTGTCTGTAGTGACTGTAGTGTCTGTAGTGTCTGTAGTGACTGTAGTGTCTGTAGTGTCTGTAGTGACTGTAGGTTCTGTAGTGTCTGTAGTGTCTGTAGTGACTGTAGTGTCTGTAGTGTCTGCAGTGACTGTACTGTAGTGTCCGTAGTGACTGTACTGTAGTGTCTGTAGTGACTGTAGTGTCTGTAGTAACTGTAGTGTAGTGCCTGTAGTGACTGTAGTGACTGTAGTGTCTGTAGTAACTGTAGTGTCTGTAGAGACTGAGTGTCTGTAGTGACTGTAGTGACTGTAGTGTCTGTAGTAACTGTAGTGTCTCTAGTGACTGTACTGTAGTGTCTGTAGTGTTGTGTCTGTAGTGCCTGTAGTGACTGTACTGTAGTGTCTGTAGTGTAGTGTCTGTAGTGTAGTGTCTGTAGTGACTGTAGTGTAGTGTCTGTAGTGTTGTGTCTGTAGTGACTGTAGTGTCTGTAGTGTCTGTAGTGACTGTAGAGTCTGTAGTGACTGTAGTGTCTGTAGTGTCTGTAGTGTCTGTAGTGACTGTAGTGTCTGTAGTGACTGTAGTGACTGTAGTGTCTGTAGTGTCTGTAGTGACTGTAGTGTCTGTAGTGACTGAGTGTCTGTAGTGACTGAGTGTCTGTAGTGACTGTAGTGTCTGCAGTGTCTGTAGTATAGTGTCTGTAGTGTCTGTAGTGACTGTAGAGTCTGTAGAGTCTGTAGTGACTGTAGTTACTGTAGTGTCTGTAGTGACTGTAGTGTCTGTAGTGACTGAGTGTCTGTAGTGACTGAGTGTCTGTAGTGACTGTAGTGTCTGCAGTGTCTGTAGTATAGTGTCTGTAGTGACTGTAGTGACTGTAGAGTCTGTAGTGTCTGTAGTGACTGTAGTGACTGTAGTGTCTGTAGTGTCTGCAGTGACTGTACTGTAGTGTCTGTAGTGTCTGTAGTGACTGTACTGTAGTGTCTGTAGTGACTGTAGTGTCTGTAGTGACTGCAGTGACTGTAGTGTCTGTAGTGTCTGTAGTGACTGTAGTGTCTGTAGTGACGGAGTGTCTGTAGTGTCTGTTGTGACTGTAGTGTCTTTAGTGACTGTAGAGTCTGTAGTGACTGTAGTGTCTGTAGTGTCTGTAGTGACTGTAGTGTCTGTAGTGACTGTAGTGTCTGTAGTGAATGTAGTGACTGTAGTGTCTGTAGTGCCTGTAGTGACTGTAGTGTCTGTAGTGTCTGTAATGACTGTAGTGTCTGTAGTGTCTGCAGTGACTGTACTGTAGTGTCTGTAGTGTCTGTAGTGACTGTACTGTAGTGTCTGTAGTGACTGTACTGTAGTGTCTGTAGTGACTGTAGTGTCGGTAGTAACTGTAGTGTAGTGTCTGTAGTGACTGTAGTGACTGTAGTGTCTGTAGTAACTGTAGTGTAGTGTCTGTAGTGTCTGTATTTTAGTGTCTGTAGTGACTGTAGTGTCTGTAGTAACTGTAGTGTAGTGTCTGTAGTTTCTGTATTTTAGTGTCTGTAGTGACTGTAGTGTCTGTAGTGACTGAGTGTCTGTAGTGACTGTAGTGACTGTAGTGTCTGTAGTAACTGTAGTGTAGTGTCTGTAGTGTTTGTAGTGACTGTACTGTAGTGTCTGTAGTGTCTGTAGTGACTGAAGTGTCTGTAGTGTCTGTAGTGACTGTAGTGTCTGTAGTGACTGTAGTAACTGTACTGTCTGTAGTGACTGTAGTGTCTGTAGTGACTGTAGTGTCGTTAATGACTGAGTGTCTGTAGTGTCTGTAGTGACTGTAGTGTCTGTAGTGTCTGTAGTGTCTGTAGTGACTGTACTGTAGTGTCTGTAGTGTCTGTAGTGACTGTAGTGTCTGTAGTGACTGTAGTGTCTGTAGTGTCTGTAGTGACTGTAGTGTCTGTAGTGTCTGCAGTGACTGTACTGTAGTGTCTGTAGTGTCTGTAGTGACTGTACTGTAGTGTCTGTAGTGACTGTAGTGTCTGTAGTGACTGCAGTGACTGTAGTGTCTGTAGTGACTGTAGTGTCTGTAGTGACGGAGTGTCTGTAGTGTCTGTTGTGACTGTAGTGTCTGTAGTGACTGTAGAGTCTGTAGTGACTGTAGTGTCTGTAGTGTCTGTAGTGACTGTAGTGTCTGTAGTGTCTGTAGTGACTGTAGTGACTGTAGTGTCTGTAGTGCTTGTAGTGACTGTAGTGTCTGTAGTGTCTGTAGTGTCTGTAATGACTGTAGTGTCTGTAGTGTCTGCAGTGACTGTACTGTAGTGTCTGTAGTGTCTGTAGTGACTGTACTGTAGTGTCTGTAGTGACTGTAGTGTCTGTAGTAACTGTAGTGTAGTGTCTGTAGTGACTGTAGTGACTGTAGTGTCTGTAGTAACTGTAGTGTAGTGTCTGTAGTTTCTGTATTTTAGTGTCTGTAGTGACTGTAGTGTCTGTAGTGACTGAGTGTCTGTAGTGACTGTAGTGACTGTAGTGTCTGTAGTAACTGTAGTGTAGTGTCTGTAGTGTTTGTGTTAGTACTGTCTGTAGTGTCTGTAGTGTCTGTAGTGACTGAGTGTCTGTAGTGACTGTAGTGACTGTAGTGTCTGTAGTGACTGTAGTGTAGTGTCTGTAGTGTTTGTAGTGACTGTACTGTAGTGTCTGTAGTGTCTGTAGTGACTGAAGTGTCTGTAGTGTCTGTAGTGACTGTAGTGTCTGTAGTGACTGTAGAGTCTGTAGTGTCTGTAGTGTCTGTAGTGTCTGTAGTTACTGTAGTGACTGTAGTGTCTGTAGTGTCTGTAGTGACTGTAGTGTCTGTAGAGTCTGTAGTGTCTGTAGTTACTGTAGTGTCTGTAGTGACTGTAGTGTCTGTAGTGTCTGTAGTGTCTGTAGTGACTGTAGTGTCTGTAGTGACTGTAGTGTCGTAGTAATGACTGAGTGTCTGTAGTGACTGTAGTGTCTGTAGTGTCTGTACTGTAGTGTCTGTAGTGTCTGTAGTGACTGTAGTGTCTGTAGTGTCTGTAGTTACTGTAGTGTCTGTAGTGACTGTAGAGTCTGTAGTGTCTGTAGTGACTGTAGTGTCTGTAGTAACTGTAGTGTAGTGTCTGTAGTGACTGTAGTGTCTGTAGTAACTGTAGTGTAGTGACTGTAGTGACTGAGTGTCTGTAGTGTCTGTAGTGACTGTAGTGTCTGTAGTGACTGTAGTGTCTGTAGCAACTGTAGTGTCTGTAGCGACTGTAGTGTCTGTAGCGACTGTAGTGTCTGTAGTGACGGAGTGTCTGTAGTGACTGTAGTGTCTGTAGTGTCTGTAGTGACTGTAGTGTCTGTAGTGACTGTAGTGTCTGTAGTGTCTGTAGTGTCTGTAGTGACTAGTGTCTGTAGTGACTGTAGTGTCTGTAGTGTAGTGTCTGTAGTGTCTGTAGTGACTGTACTATAGTGTCTGTAGTGTCTGTAGTGACTGAAGTGTCTGTAGTGTCTGTAGTGACTGTAGTGTCTGTAGTGACTGTAGTGTCTGTAGTGACTGTAGTGTCTGTAGTGTCTGCAGTGACTGTACTGTAGTTTCTGTAGTGACTGTACTGTAGTGTCTGTAGTGTCTGTAGTGACTGGTCTGTAGTGTCTGTAGTGACTGTACTGTAGTGTCTGTAGTGACGGAGTGTCTGTAGTGACTGTAGTGTCTGTAGTGTCTGTAGTGACTGTAGTGTCTGTAGTGTCTGTAGTGACTGTAGTGACTGTAGTGTCTGTAGTGACTGTAGTGTCTGTAGTGTCTGTAGTGACTGTAGTGACTGTAGTGTCTGTAGTGTATGTAGTGACTGTAGTGTCTGTAATGTCTGTAGTGTCTGTAGTGTCTGTAGTGACTGTACTGTAGTGTCTGTAGTGACGGAGTGTCTGTAGTGACTGTAGTGTCTGTAGTGTCTGTAGTGACTGTATTGTCTGTAGTGTCTGTAGTGACTGTAGTGACTGTAGTGTCTGTAGTGTATGTAGTGACTGTAGTGTCTGCAATGTCTGTAGTGTCAGTAGTGTCTGTAGTGACTGTAGTAACTGTAGTGTCTGTAGTGACTGTAGTGTCTGTAGTGACTGTAGTGTCTGTAGTGACTGTAGTGTCTGTAGTAACTGTAGTGTAGTGTCTGTAGTGACTGTAGTGTCTGTAGTGTAGTGTCTGTAGTGACTGTAGTGACTGAGTGTCTGTAGTGTCTGTAGTGACTGTAGTGTCTTTTGTAACTGCAGTGTAGTGTCTGTAGTGTCTGTAGTGACTGTACTGTAGTGTCTGTAGTTACTGTAGTGTCTGTAGTGACTGTAGTGTCTGTAGTGACTGTAGTGTCTGTAGCAACTGTAGTGTCTGTAGCGACTGTAGTGTCTGTAGCGACTGTAGTGTCTGTAGTGACGGAGTGTCTGTAGTGACTGTAGTGTCTGTAGTGTCTGTAGTGACTGTAGTGTCTGTAGTGACTGTAGTGTCTGTAGTGTCTGTAGTGTCTGTAGTGACTGTAGTGTCTGTAGTGACTGTAGTGTCTGTAGTGTAGTGTCTGTAGTGTCTGTAGTGACTGTACTATAGTGTCTGTAGTGTCTGTAGTGACTGAAGTGTCTGTAGTGTCTGTAGTGACTGTAGTGTCTGTAGTGACTGTAGTGTCTGTAGTGACTGTAGTGTCTGTAGTGTCTGCAGTGACTGTACTGTAGTTTCTGTAGTGACTGTACTGTAGTGTCTGTAGTGTCTGTAGTGACTGGTCTGTAGTGTCTGTAGTGACTGTACTGTAGTGTCTGTAGTGACGGAGTGTCTGTAGTGACTGTAGTGTCTGTAGTGTCTGTAGTGACTGTAGTGTCTGTAGTGTCTGTAGTGACTGTAGTGACTGTAGTGTCTGTAGTGACTGTAGTGTCTGTAGTGTCTGTAGTGACTGTAGTGACTGTAGTGTCTGTAGTGTATGTAGTGACTGTAGTGTCTGTAATGTCTGTAGTGTCTGTAGTGTCTGTAGTGACTGTACTGTAGTGTCTGTAGTGACGGAGTGTCTGTAGTGACTGTAGTGTCTGTAGTGTCTGTAGTGACTGTATTGTC
>OZ035834.1:32739401-32768286 GCA_964034765.1 Knipowitschia caucasica | reverse complement strand
AACACTTTTCCCAAGGGGATTGATCCATGTTATGGCCGGCTGCGACCCGCTGTCCGAGGTAAGGGCCCCCCAGGGGACCATTAGTGCTGCTGCATCTTGGGCCACACCAAGTACGTTCACCAGGTTCTATAATGTCAACGTGGTCCTTCAGAATCCTCTGGCTCTCCTCTGTCAAATGGGGCTCAGTGACAGAGCTGTTATTGGGTCATTCAGTGTTGTGCCCCGCCCTCTGGTGGCCAGGAGTGATACTGACAGTTTAAAATAGTGTGTGTCTTTGTTTGTGTGGTTGTAACCGAACCCTTTTCCTCTCAGGACATCGAGGTAATTGTGAGCGACGTGGGGAAGGACTCTGCCGCCCAGCGGAAGGACTCTGGCGCCCAGCGGAATACGAACACATGGCACTCGGACACGGGGCACTCGGACACGGGGCCCTCGGACACGGGGCCCTCGGAAACGGGGCCCTCGGACACGGGGCCCTCGGACACGCGGCCCTCGGACACGCGGCCCTCGGACACGCAGCCCTCGGACACGCGGCCCTCGAACACGGGGCCCTCGGACAGTGAGCTTGGTGCAGTTGGGGGTGTGGCCTCCGGCGCACAGCGGCAGTGGGCGCTCACAGACGCTCTGTTCCATGAGAAACCTCTGAGCAATGACGTCCTGCACAAGCATTCACCTGTCGTCGCCTCAGGGCCTCCGCGGCTTCCTCGCCACGCACTCGTTCCTCAACCCCCACGTGCAGCACATGTTACTCGCGTCCCGCCTCCCGTGCCGCCCCCGGTCCCCCTCCCTCCCCTGCCTCACGTGCCCCTCCCTCCCCCGCCTCACGTGCCCCTCCCTCAGCTGCCTCGCCCGCCCCTCCCTCAGCTGCCTCGCCCGCCCCTCCCTCAGCTGCCTCGCGTGCCCCTCCCTCACCCACCTCACGTGCCCCTCCCGGTGCCTGTGCCCTTCCTCATCTCCGACCAGCTGGCCAGGAACCAGTTCCTGCAGCACCTGCCCTCGGAGCTGCGGTTCCGGTACTTGGAGCAGAAGCTGCAAAGCGCAGACATCCTGCGCGGCATGTTCTCCTTCAGCAGCCGCCGCGCGCTGCTAGCAGAGCCGTACCTGTTCAGAGCCAAGATGGAGGACAAGGCGGTGGACACGTCGGACCTGGAGGTGGCCGAGGACCCCATGGGGCTGCACGGTATCGACCTGATCACAGCTGCTCTGCTGTTCTGTCTGGGGGACTCCCCAGGGGGCCGCGGCATCTCCGACAGCCGCTTCGTGGACGGGTACGTGAGCTTTTCATTTGCATTGTTACATTATTATTATTATAGTGTGTGTATAAATATATTATTATTATAGTGTGTGTGTATAAATATATTATTATTATAGTGTGTGTGTGTATATATTATTATTATAGTGTGTGTGTGTGTGTATTAGGGCTGGGCGATAAAACGATAACGATATATATCGCGATAGACATGTGTTCGATATCAATAGAGAATGGGGTCGATAGAATGTTCGATAGTTTAACTTAACTCCGTCAGGAAAAACAGGAAGAAAACACCGGAAGTAAAGCCGACTCATAAGCGCATGGCATTGTGGGGGATGTAGGCAGAGGCTTCTCGACCAATAACAGCCGAGCAGGAACCGCAACACTTTGTGAGAAATGCAAAAACACCAACAACCGCAGCATGCGTAGCGTCCATGGATCTATAGCTCGTGTTTCAATGCTGTGTCAATGGTTATGCACGTACGTGCGCGGAATAACATGTGCGGCGGCAGAGGCAGTGGACACACCCGATGTATTCGGCTAAGGCAAGAGATTAACTTTTTCCTCGGGAAGCATGTGCGGCACAGAGAGCCGCACGGAGCGGTCACGGGGACACAAGACCCTCAAACAGCTAAACCAGGAGCTAAACCAGGACTAACAACGAGGGACACAGTGTGAACATATTCCTCCAGCCTCATCGCCCCGTGACCGTAAACAAGGCTGCTAAGGTTGGTTAGCCCACACAACAAATATATTTATTTAGGTTAAAAAAAAAAAAACTCAATCGTTATCGACCGATATGAATGAATCGTGATATAGTTTTCAGCCATATCGCCCAGCCCTAGTGTGTATATGACACTTTTGCCAGAGCTATTAAGACCAGACCAGGCTCAGACTCTAAAGCCGTGTCTCCTGGTTCTGAAATCACAGGTACCACATGGACTTCGGGACGCAGACCTTCTCCTTCCCGTCCGCCATCTTGGCCACAGACACCATGGTGGGGGACATGTCCTCTGCCTCAGCCTGTGACCACGCCAGCCCCCAGCTGTGTAACCCCTCCCCCTTCCACACGCTGCGCCTGGACCTGATGCTGGAGTGTGTGGCGCGGTACCAGACCCGGCAGCGCTCCATGTTCACGTTCGTGTGCGGCCAGCTGTTCCGCAGGGACGAGTTCTCCTCGCACTTCAGGAACGTCCACGGAGACATCCACGCGGGGCTCAGCGGCTGGATGGAGCAGCGCTGCCCCCTGGCCTACTACGGCTGCACCTTCTCCCAGAGACGCTTCTGTCCTCAGGCTCAGGGCGCTCGCATCATCCACGACCCTCACCTCGGGGCATTCGGACTCAGACCAGGAGGGAGAGGGTCTGAGGGAGCCAGGTACTGAGGAGAGAGACCAGAGACCAGAGAGAGAGACTAGGAGGGAGAGGGTCTGAGGGAGCCAGGTACTGAGGAGAGAGACCAGAGAGAGAGACCAGGAGGGAGAGGGTCTGAGGGAGCCAGGTACTGAGGAGAGAGACCAGAGAGAGAGACCAGGAGGGAGAGGGTCTGAGGGAGCCAGGTACTGAGGAGAGAGACCAGAGAGAGAGACCAGGAGGGAGAGGGTCTGAGGGCCTCCTCAGCCTCCCCGGTAAGTTCTACTCCAAGGTACTGGAGAGGAGGCTACGGCCGATGGTCGAATCTCTGATTCAGGAGGAGCAGTGTGGTTTTGGTCCCGGTCGCGGAACACTGGACCAGCTCTATACTCTCCATCGGATACTCGAGGGTTCATGGGAGTTCGCCCAACCTGTCCACATGTGCTTTGTGGATTTGGAGAAGGCATTCGACCGGGGTGTCTCCGGGAGTACGGGGTCGGAGGTCCTCTGCTGAGGGCCGTCCAGTCCCTGTATGACCGGAGCCAGAGCTGTGCTCGCATCGCCGGCAGTAAGTCAGACCTGTTCACGGTGAATGTTGGCCTCCGCCAGGGCTGCCCTTTGTCACCGGTTCTGTTCACTGTATTCATGGACAGAATATCTAGGCGCAGTCAGGGGCCGGAGGGGGTCCGGTTCGGGGACCACAGGATTTCATCTCTGCTGTTTGCAGACGATGTTGTCCTGTTGGCTCCAACAAACCAGGACCTGCAACATGCACTGGGACGGTTTGCAGCCGAGTGTGAAGCGGCTGGGATGAGAATCAGCTCCAAATCCAAGGCCATGGTGCTCGACCGGAAAAAGGTGCCTTGCCCTCTGCAGGTGGGTGGAGAGGCCCTTCCTCAAGTGGAGGAGTTCAAGTATCTCGGGGTCTTGTTCACGAGTGAGGGAAGAATGGAGCGTGAGATTGACAAGCGGATTGGTGCAGCGTGTGCAGTGATGCGATCGCTGTATCGGACCGTTGTGGTAAAGAGGGAGCAGCGTCTGTAGTCAGAGCTGCCTGTATTGGACCGTTGTGGTCCGATACAGATACCGGTCAATCTTCGTCCCCTCCCTCACCTATGGTCATGAGCTGTGGGTAATGACCGAAAGAACGAGATCGCGGATACAAGCGGTCGAAATGAGCTTCCTCCGCAGAGTGGCTGGGCGCTCCCTTAGAGATAGGGTGAGGAGCTCAGTCACACGGGAGGAGCTCGGAGTAGAGCCGCTGCTTCTCCACGTTGAGAGGAACCAGTTGAGGTTGCTCGGGCATCTGTTCCGGATGCCTCCTGGACGCCTCCCTGGGGAGGTGTTCCGGGCACGTCCCACCGGGAGGAGGCCCCGGGGAAGACCCAGGACACGCTGGAGGGACTATGTCTCTCAGCTGGCCTGGGAACGCCTTGGGGTCCCCCCGGACGAGCTGGAGGAAGTGTGTGTGGATAGGGAAGTCTGGGCGTCTCTGCTTAGACTGCTGCCCCCGCGACCCGGCAACGGATGAAGCGGAAGAATATGAGATGAGATGAGATGGGTCTGAGGGAGCCAGGTACTGAGGAGAGAGACCAGAGCGAGAGAGACCAGAGCGAGAAAGACTCAGCTGACTCCCCCTCTCTGTCCCCACAGGAGACCCAGACCCTCAGACCAGCTCAGCAGCCTCCCCTTCGAGGTGCTGCAGCACGTTGCCAGGTTCTTGGACAGTTTCAGCCTGTGCCAGCTGTCGCGTGTGTCCCGCACCATGAGGGAGGTGTGTGGCAGCCTCCTGCAGCTGAGGGGGATGGTGGTCCTCCTGTGGGAGAGGAGGCGCAGGGAGGACGGGGCGCTGTCCTGGGCCATCACAGACAAGGTACTGCTTCATCTGGGGCTAAATGTCTGTCATCTCAGTTCATCATCTAATTTATCTGGTTCCTCTCTGTACTCCCCTTGTCTCTCTCCTCTCCTCCTCTCTTCCCCTTGTCTCTCTCCTCTCCTCCTCTCTTCTCCTTGTCTCTCTCCTCTCCTCCTCTCTTCCCCTTGTCTCTCTCCTCTCCTCCTCCCTTCTCCTTGTCTCTCTCCTCTCCTCCTCTCTCCCCCTTGTGTCTCCCCCTCCCTCCTCTCCCTCCCTCCCCCCTCTCCTCTCTCTCTCCTCTCCTCTCTCCCCCTCGCTCCTCTCCCTCCCTCCCCCCTCTCCTCTCTCTCTCCTCTCCTCTCTCCCCCTCGCTCCTCTCCCTCCCTCCCCCTCTCCCCTGCAGGTGTGGCGCTTCAGCACAGCCTTTGGCACAGTGAGTGAGTGGAAGTTTGCTAACATCAGTAGCATGGCGGACCACCTGAAGAAGTGCAGGTTCAACACAGTGTCGCGGCGCGAGGAGGCGGTGCCCCTGCCTTGTATGTGCTTCACCCGAGAACTGACCCGCGAGGGCCGCAGCCTGCGCGCCGTGCTTAAGCCGGTGGCCTGACCCGGCCACTAGGGGCGCTGTCGAGGCCTGTGCTCTGGACATAGACTGTATACAAGTGGAAAATGCTAACCCGCTAGCTCTCTCTGGCTCCCATTGACTCATGTAAAAGTAAACTCCTTGAGCTCAGGGACTGGATGGAGCTCAGGGACTGCGTGGAGCTCAGGGACTGCGTGGAGCTCAGGGACTGCGTGGAGCTCAGGGACTGGATGGAGCTCAGGGACTGCGTGGAGCTCAGGGACTGCGTGGAGCTCAGGGACTGCGTGGAGCTCAGGGACTGCGTGGAGCTCAGGGACTGCGTGGAGCTCAGGGACTGCGTGGAGCTCAGGGACTGGATGGAGCTCAGGGACTGGGTGGAGCTCAGGGACTGGATGGAGCTCAGGGACTGGATGGAGCTCAGGGACTGCGTAGAGCTCAGGGACTGGATGGAGCTCAGGGACTGGATGGAGCTCAGGGACTGCGTAGAGCTCAGGGACTGGATGGAGCTCAGGGACTGCGTAGAGCTCAGGGACTGGATGGAGGAAATCATAGAGTCACAACAGACGTCATAGAGTCACTTAAACATTAGTAATTAACAATAACGATACTTTGCTCTGTATCCATTTATAGAGGATACGCTGCTTTGGTCCACTTATAACCAAAGCAGCAAAGATAGCTGTAAGGGACAACATCAATTTATTTGCATAGGAATAGTGTTTCTATATTTTCTTTCTGATGCGTGATAGTGGATTAAAATACAATGAGTTTGAACCATAGACTGTATGTTTGAACACGGCCCTGTGCCTTTCTCATCTCCCCGTCGTATGGAAACGTCAGGACATGGCCAGTTCACAGCTAATTCCGACCACTCACTCAGTTTTTCTGTCCCAGAGACGAAATGTGTCCAAAATAACACAGGAAAGTCCATTAACGAGGAAGAAGTCGGCGATCTCAGCACCATACAACTGGCACGTGTGGTTTGTTTGTATCCACGGGTGGAAATCTCGCAAAATCTTGCACTTCCGCTTTCCAGCCCTATTGCATACACAAAATATCGCGATACTGAAGAGAATCGATTTTTTTTCCCACCACGAATGGATATTGTTTTTGTGAATCCAGATATGAGCCATATGAAGATCGACCAATCAGGAGCCTTCCAGCGTGATGTCACACTGTGGTGATGTCACACTGTGGTGATGTCACACTGTGGTGATGTCACACTGTGGTGATGTCACACTATGGTGTCTGGTTTTTTTGTTTTTTGAGTGAATTTAGTGAAGTTTGGATTTGACCAAATGAGAAATGTTCTAATATTGTGGCTGATCCTAGTCTAACAGCCTGTGTCTGTGACGCCTGTGTCTGTGACGCCTGTGTCTGTGACGCCTGTGTCTGTGACGCCTGTGTCTGTGACGCCTGTGTCTGTGACGCCTGTGTCTGTGACGCCTGTGTCTCGGACGCCTGTGTCTCTGTGACGCCTATGTCTGTGACGCCTGTGTCTGACGCCTGTGTCTGTGACGCCTGTGTCTCTGTGACGCCTGTGTCTGTGACGCCTGTGTCTCTGACGCCTGTGTCTCTGACGCCTGTGTCTCGGACGCCTGTGTCTCGGACGCCTGTGTCTCGGACGCCTGTGTCTGTGACGCCTGTGTCTGTGACGCCTGTGTCTCGGACGCCTGTGTCTCGGACGCCTGTGTCTCGGACGCCTGTGTCTCGGACGCCTGTGTCTCGGACGCCTGTGTCTGTGACGCCTGTGTCTGTGACGCCTGTGTCTGTGACGCCTGTGTCTCGGACGCCTGTGTCTCGGATGCCTGTGTCTGTGACGCCTGTGTCTGTGACGCCTGTGTCTCGGACACCTGTGTCTCGGACGTCTGTGTCTCTGACGTCTGTGTCTCTCTGACGCCTGTGTCTGTGACGCCTGTGTCTGTGACGCCTGTGTCTCTGACGCCTGTGTCTCTGACGTCTGTGTCTCTCTGACGCCTGTGTCTGTGACGCCTGTGTCTGTGACGCCTGTGTCTCTGACGCCTGTGTCTGTGACGCCTGTGTCTGTGACGCCTGTGTCTGTGACGCCTGTGTCTCTGACGCCTGTGTCTGTGACGCCTGTGTCTGTGACGCCTGTGTCTGTGACGCCTGTGTCTCTGACGCCTGTGTCTCTGTGACGCCTGTGTCTGTGACGCCTGTGTCTGTGACGCCTGTGTCTGTGACGCCTGTGTCTCTGACGCCTGTGTCTCTGACGCCTGTGTCTCTGTGACGCCTGTGTCTCTGACGCCTGTGTCTCTGACGCCTGTGTCTCTGTGACGCCTGTGTCTCTGACGCCTGTGTCTCTGTGACGCCTGTGTCTCTGACGCTTGTGTCTGTGACTTTTAAATGTGCTTTGTTTTTAAATGTAATTTTTATGAATATTCTTGTTTTTGAAATGTGAGACCATGGGTGACTCTGAGGACCATGGGTGACTGGTCCGTAAGTTTTCAAAAATTGTCAAAATTCAGCTAAAAAAAGAGGTTCATGTTTAACTCCTAGAGCTCTGTCTCCTCTCTCCCTCTCTCTCCTCTCCTCCCCCCTCTCCTCCCCCCTTTCTCTCCCCCCTCTCTCTCCTCTCCTCCCCCTTCTCTCTCATCTCCTCCCCCCTCTCTCTCCCTCCTTTCCTTCCTCTCCTCCCCCCTCCCCCCTCTCTCTGTGTTGTACAGTAAAAATCTCTCAGGGGGCGGAGTCACACCTGGCTGCAGTGTGAGTTTGCAGTGACGCTCAATAAAAGAAATGAAATCTGTTTCTGTCACATTCATGAGACAGGAGGTGCAAGAGGAGGAGGTGGGAGGACAGGGGTGGTGAGACAGGAGGTGGTAGGAGAGGGGAGGTGAGACAGGAGGTGGTAGGACAGGGGAGGTGAGACCGGAGGTGTCAGAGGAGGAGGTGAGAGGACATGGGTGGTGAGACAGGAGGTGAGACGGGAGGTGGATGCAGTTGGTCTCAGAACTATGTGACCAACACCATAAGCAGGAAAAGTATTTATTATTAACTTTATTAAAGTCGTTACAATCAACATCAAACTTCCCGCACGAGCCGCTAACGGCCTCTGGCGCCATCTGGTGGTTTACAGAAGCAACAGTACTATCAGACACATTTAACCAGGAACTGGTACCAGCAACAGTACCATCAGACACATGTAACCAGGACCTGGTACCAGCAACAGTACCATCAGACACATGTAACCAGGACCTGGTACCAGCAACAGTACCATCAGACACATGTAACAAGGACCGGTACCATCAGACAATGTAACAAGGACCTTGTACCAGCAACAGTACCATCAGATACATGTAACCAGGACCTGGTACCAGCATCAGTACCACCAGATACATGTAACCAGGACCTGGTACCATCAGACAATGTAACAAGGACCTTGTACCAGCAACAGTACCATCAGATACATGTAACCAGGACCTGGTACCAGCATCAGTACCACCAGACACATGTAACCAGGACCTGGTACCAGCAACAGTAACATCAGACACATGTAACCAGGACCTGGTACCAGCAACAGTACCATCAGACACATGTAACCAGGACCTGGTACCAGCAACAGTACCATCAGACACATATACCGTTCAAAACACGAACTGTCTACGAAAATACAGACTTTAATGGTCCCACAGAAGGAGCACAGGAGGAGCCAGAGGGCCTCAGACACATGCCTGGTGCAGTTCCACTGCTGTCCACCAGAGGGGGCCACAGTGCGTACACAGAGACTGCAGGTTACGTAATGGGGCGGGCACGTGTTCGTCAGAGTAAATATGACTTTACTTCCTGACTGGTACAGACCTATGGTACAGACACACGTTCAAAGGTGGACCAGGACCAGCACCAGGACCAGCTGATGTGAGTTTCCGGTGTTTGAACTGTGATTCTTTGACCTGTTGTTGCTGTGGTTTAGGGCGACACATAAATGTCATTGAATTTAAATCTTCTGTTGGTTATAAATATAATATTATTTACTGATGTGATAAATGTTTTTATTGTTTGTAAAAAGTTTTGAGCTGTAGTTCCACAGTCATTCAGTGTGATATTGTCTTTCTACCTCCTCAGTCCTGCTCGGTCCTCCTCAGACCTCCTTAGACCTCCTCAGTCCTCCTCGGTCCTCCTCAGACCTCCTTAGACCTCCTTAGACCTCCTCAGTCCTCCTCAGTCCTCCTCAAACCTCCTCAGACCTCCTTAGACCTCCTCAGTCCTCCTCGGTCCTCCTCAGACCTCCTTAGACCTCCTTAGACCTCCTCAGTCCTCCTCAGTCCTCCTCAAACCTCCTCAGTCCTCCTCAAACCTCCTCAGTCCTCCTCGGACCTCCCGCCCTGCACCATGAGCCGCTGTCCTCAGAACTTCTCGTGGGTGGAGCCGGGCAGGTTGGCCGGCCTGGCGTTGCCGCGGTTACCAGAGGAGTACAGGTTCCTGGTGGAGAACAACATCCTGGAGCTGGTGTCTCTGACAGAGAGACTTCCTCCTCAGATCCACAGCTGCCCACAGCTGCAGCTGCACCACATCTGCATCCTAGACTTCACTCCTCCTTCTCCAGAACAGATACACAGGTTCCTGGGCATTGTGAAGGACGCCAACGCCAGAGGCACGGTACGAACCACAGGTGTAATGTGAGGAGACAGGTGTTATGTGAGGTCTGTGACACCGGTGTAATGTGAGGTCTGTAATGCACAGGTGTAATTTGAGGTCTGTAACACAGGTGTAATGTGAGGACACAGGTGTAATGTGAGGTCTGTAACACAGGTATAATGTGAGGACACAGATATAATATGATGTCTGTGACACAGGTGTAATGTGAGGTCTATAACACAGGTGTAATGTGAGGTCTGTAACACAGGTGTAATGTGAGGAGACAGGTGTTATGTGAGGTCTGTGACACAGGTGTTATGTGAGGTCTGTGACACAGGTGTAATGTGAGGTCTGTAATGCACAGGTGTAATTTGAGGTCTGTAACACAGGTGTAATGTGAGGTCTGTAATACATGTGTAATGTGAGGACACAGGTGTTATGTGAGGTCTGTGACACAGGTGTTATGTGAGGTCTGTGACACAGGTGTAATGTGAGGTCTGTAACACAGGTGTAATGTGAGGTCTGTAACACAGGTGTAATGTGAGGTCTGTGACACAGGTGTAATGTGAGGTCAGTAACACAGGTGTAATGTGAGGTCAGTAACACAGGTGTAATGTGAGGACACAGGTGTAATGTGAGGTCTGTGACACAGGTGTAACATGAGGTCTGTGACACAGGTGTAATGAGAGGTCTGTGACACAGGTGTAACATGAGGTCTGTGACACAGGTGTAATGTGAGGTCTGTGACACAGGTGTAACATGAGGTCTGTGACACAGGTGTAATGAGAGGTCTGTGACACAGGTGTAATGTGAGGTCTGTAACACAGGTGTAATGTGAGGTCTGACACAGGTGTAATGTGAGGTCTGTGACACAGGTGTAATGAGAGGTCTGTGACACAGGTGTAATGTGAGGTCTGTAACACAGGTGTAATGTGAGGTCTGACACAGGTGTAATGTGAGGTCTGTGACACATGTGTAATGTGAGGTCAGTGACACAGGTGTAATGTGAGGTCTGTAACACAGGTGTAATGTGAGGTCTGTGACACAGGTGTAATGTGAGGTCTGTGACACAGGTGTAATGAGAGGTCTGTGACACATGTGTAATGTGAGGTCTGTGACACAGGTGTAATGTGAGGTCAGTTACTTTACACACATTATCTAGTGTGTAAAGTGAGAGACCAGAGCGAAAAGGGACCAGAGAGGGACCAGAGAGGGACCAGAGAGGGACCAGAGAGGGACCAGAGAGGGACCAGATGTAATTGATCCGTTTATTTGCCTCAGGTCAGGTTGAAGCCCTCAGACTGTGTTGTTCCCCTCCTCTCCAGGCGGTGGCGGTACACTGTATGCACGGACACGGCCGGACTGGGACCATGTTGGCCTGTTTCCTGGTCCAAACCCGGAAACTCTCCGGCATCGACGCCATCAACGAGATCCGGCGCATGAGACCAGGCTCCATAGAGACACACGAGCAAGAGAAGGCTGTGGTGCAGTTCTACCAGAGGACCAAGTAGAGACCAGAGACCCACTGGACCTGGGACCTGAGACCAGAGACCAGAGACCCACTGGACCTGGGACCAGAGACCAGAGACCCACTGGACCTGGACTAGACCAGAGATTAGACCTGGGAAGTCTGGACTGTGGTTGAATCGGACAGAAATGTGATGTCACATGTTTCTCTTGTAAATAAGATTTAATATAAAGTTTACAAACGAATAAAGTCATTAAAGGGGACGTGTTCTCAATCTGTGGTTTGGGGCCCGGGGGGAGAGACCAGCGAGAGACCAGCGAGAGACCAGAGAGAGACCAGAGAGAGACCAGACCAGACCAGAGAGAGACCAGAGAGAGAGAGACCAGAGAGAGAGACACCAGTGAGAGAGACCAGAGAGAGAGAGACCAGTGAGAGAGACCAGAGAGAGAGACCAAAGGAAGTTCACATTATCATCACAAATAAATCCATAAAAAGTGAAATAAAAATATTCCAGCTGCAAACACAGAAACTGATGAATGACTGAAGTACACATGGTAAAGTACACATAAAGTACACATGGTGAAATACACATGGTAAAGTACACATGGTGAAGTACACATAGTAAAGTACACATGGTAAAGTACTCATGGTTAAGTACACATGGTGAAGTATACATAGTAAAGTACACATGGTAAAGTAGACATGGTGAAGTATACATAGTAAAGTACACCCGGTTAAGTACACATGGTGAAGTACACATGGTGAAGTACACATAGTAAAGTACACATGGTATAGTACACATGGTTAAGTACACATGGTAAAGTATACATGGTGAAGTATACATAGTAAAGTACACATGGTTAAGTACACATGGTGAAGTACACATAGTAAAGTACACATGGTTAAGTACACATGGTGAAGTACACATAGTAAAGTACACATGGTTAAGTACACATGGTGAAGTACACATGGTGAAGTACACATGGTGAAGTACACATAGTAAAGTACACATGGTTAAGTACATCGTTCAAGTTTTTTCTTTATTAAGATTTTAACGTCACAGAGTAAAGCTCTGTCATGGTCCCAGGAGACGAGAGCCTTAAACCTGCACCTCCTGCTGCTCCTCCTGCTGCTGCGCCTCCTACTGCTGAACCTCCTCCTGCCCTGAGTTTTCCACCTGATGAATTAAAGCGTGTTAAAACCTTGTGTTTTGGTCTCAGTATAAATAAAAGTACCTGTTTGTTCACAGACGCTGGAAATGTCTCCGACCTGAAAACAAAGATCAGATCAGAGACGTGTGTGTGTCTGTGTCTCTGTGTGTGTCTGTGTCTCTGTCTGTGTCTCTGTGTGTGTGTGTGTCTGTGTCTCTGTGTGTGTCTGTGTCTCTGTCTGTGTCTGTGTCTCTGTGTGTGTCTGTGTCTCTGTGTGTGTCTGTGTCTCTGTCTGTGTCTCTGTGTGTGTGTGTGTCTGTGTGTGTCTGTGTCTCTGTGTGTGTCTGTGTGTGTCTGTGTCTCTGTGTGTGTCTGTGTCTGTCTCAGATTCAGATTCAGTTTATTTGCCATTTGCAGTAAAAACACCACATAGGAATACATTAGCAAAAGTCTCCAGTGTGCACAGACAAATACAGACATAAAACAACATTAAAAGACAAAACTAAAACAAATAAAACAGTAAACAAATGTCACTGTGAAATCGATCGACTAAAACAGTTTCAAAACAAGTGCAAATCATTAAAGTGCTCTGTTCACACTGATAACAGCCTGTGGATAAAAACTTTTAGCGTAACGAGATGTCCTGCATCTCAGAGAGCGCTATCTTCTGCCAGAGGGAAGAAGCTGGAACATGGCTTTCCCAGGGTGGCCAGAAGAGTCATTAACAATCCTAAGAGCTTTGTTTAAAAGTCTGGATTTATAAAGAACCTCCAGAACAGGAAGCTCACAGCCCACGGTCCTCTTTGCAGAGCGGAGCACCTTGTTTAAAGCTCTCTTTTCTTTATCTGTGATGTTTCCAAACCACACAGACACAGAACCAACAAGTAAACTCTCAATGGTGCAGCGATAAAAGTTAAGCACAATCTTAGAGTTAGTGGTAAATTCTCTAAGTTTACGCAGAAAGTAGAGACGCTGACGAGCTTTCTTAACGACTCGGTCAGTGTTTTTAACCCATTTCAGGTTAGACAGAGTTAAACCCAGAAACTTGCACTCCTCTACGATCTGCACCTGGGAGTTGTCGATTACGACAGGCAAATGAGAACTATTGCGACTGAAGTCGTAGACCAGTTCACATGTTTTGGATGCGTTCAACTGGAGGTTGTTAGTTTGACTCCACTGAACCACATTTTGTATCTCTGCTCTATAAGAGGATTCATCAGTGTCACTGATGAGACCGATGATGGTGGTGTCATCAGCATATTTGATGATCAAGTTTGAGTCAGAGGAGGACACACAATCGTGAGTGTACAAATTAAAAAGCAAAGGACTCAAAATACATCCCTGAGGAGAACCAGTGCTCACAGAAACAACATCAGAAAAACAGTCATTGATTTTCACTCTCTGAGATCTGTCAGTTAAAAAGCTAAAAATCCATTTACACATGGCAACACTTAAACCGAGAGACATGAGCTTTTCCATCAGTTTACCTGGGACAAGGCAGTTAAAAGCAGAGCTATAATCGATGAAAAGCATTCTGGCCACAGATTTACTAGTGTCCAAGTGACTGTAGACAGAGTTCAGAGCAAAGGAGATGGCATCCTCCACACTCCTGTTCTGTCTGTAGCAAACTGGAGCGGGTCAACACTCACAGGGATCTGGCTCTTAATGAAGTCCAGCACAAGCCGCTCAAAAGTTTTCATAAGAACAGACGTGAGGGCCACAGGACGATAGTCATTCAGGCATGTCACAGGAGTTTTCTTAGGAACTGGAATGATGGTCGACTCTTTAAAGCAGTTCGGCACAGTACAGTTCCTTAGCGACAGGTTGAAAATGTCTGTTAGCACAGAGGGGGGGGTTCAGAGTTGCACAAGAGTGGTGTGTGTGTGTGCGTGTTTGAGTGTGTGAGATATGGTAAAAAAAAAAAATAATAATAATAATAAAAAAATAAAATAACAATTTAACAAAAATTAAAAAAGTATATGCACTGTAAATCTATAGACTGGTCCTGCCGCCGATACCATCACCAAAAAGGTTCTAAACAATCCTGGGGGGGATCTGATATACATATTATGACGGGTGTGGTGTAGAGGTGCTAGGATGTGTAGTGTCATGACTGATGCATTAAAAATCAAGCAGGGGTGGCACCAAAGAGAGTTCCCTCTGGCAACCATCCCCGCTGGTGACCCTAATCTGTGTTCGTGAGGAGTTTGCGTGTATATGTATATACATGTTTCTGGTGGTTTATTTATTTTATTTTATTTTTATTTTTATTTCAATTATCATTATTGTTATGATTTATCATTAGGCCCGAGCCCCAACCGGGGTAAGGGCCTATTGCTTTTCCAACGAGTAATGCCTGGGCTTTGCCCAGGCATTACTCGTTGAACTGTCATAAGTCACAATCTCCGGGCGCAGCCCGGAGATTGTGACCTGCACGCGACGGCACGTGCCCAAGCACTGATAAATCCGTGCCGGAGTACACAGTGTTCCTGCTGTAGTACACAGTGAAATGATTGAAGTCCTATTAAAGGGGGGTTCCTTCAACTGTTTTACGGACGAATGTCAAGCCCGACGGCGCGTGCCCAGACACTGACAAAACAGTGGCTTTTTAGGCCCGAGCCCCAACCGGGGTAAGGGCCTATTGCTTTTCCAACGAGTAATGCCTGGGCGAAAAGGGGGGTTCCTTCAACTGTTTTCCCAAGCCCGACGGCGCGTGCCCAGACACTGACAAAACAGTGCCGGAGGCACTGAATGGCATTGCTCCTGCTGTAGTACACAGTGTAATGAATGGGGTCCTATGGGGGGGGTGGGTGACCTCATGATGGCGAGGTGATTGACGAGCGCGTCAGCGCTCGTCAATCACCGAGAACCCAATAGTTGCGTTCGTCTGGTCGTTCGCTTTAAAACGACGTATCGTTTGTATTATAGGTTACTATGGAAACCTATATTGTTTTTGCTCAAAGATTTCAAAAAAAAATTCCTTATTTATTATTTATTTATTTCTTTTTTCTTCTGCACTTTGAACCTTAATTTGACCCCCTGAACATTGATGAAAAGTTGTGAAATTTTGCCCAAAATTCAGAACCGGTGAAAAATTAATTTTTTTGGTGTTTATTTTTATGGGACTAAAAAAATGTCAGAATAGCGCCCCCTACAAAAGTCAGTTTACATTGCGCCTATGGGAGGGGGTCGAAGGTCAAGTTTGTCGTAGAGCCACGAAATTCGGTACACATGTTCCTCAGGCCAAGACATGAAAAAAAAGTTATTATGGCTCCGCCCCCTGACAAACAGGAAGCTCATTAATTTAATTGGAAAATGGAAAAATGAAAATTGATCTTTTTCACACATGTCGGCTGGAAATTATCTCCTCCTCGGCCGCTTCACCGATTTGTCTCAAAATCGCTCCACATGGTCTAAACCAGGGGTGTCATTCATACGGCCCGCGGGCCGGAACCGGCCCGCCAAGAGATTTGACACGGCCCGTGGCTCATTTATGTAAAAATATAATAAAGTTACATTTTAAAAAGCCGCTCCGCGACGCAAGGCGACGCGAGGCTCCGCGTCGCGAGGCGCCGCGCTCAGGGGTGAGTCCAGTGCGTCTGTAGTGGCTCCACCAGAGCGGTGCTGAAGGAATAACATCTTAAACTACAAGACTCGGCGACGGCACTTTGAGCGAAGAATTGAGAAAACAGAAGATAAACCTGTCTGGCCCTGAAGACACAGCAGTCTGTTTGTGCCCAGAGCGAGAGGTTAGTTCTGCTGCTGTAAAGGGAAGCTACCTGTGCTAACAACATTAGCATTAGCATCGCAGCCGCACAGTGAGAGAGAGTTTGTTAAAACTCTCACAGGCTGCAGACATGGTCTGAGAAACCACTCGCTTTTACCAACATGTTGCCATTGATAAGAGACTGATGTTACTGATGTCACATATTCATTTGTGGTGTTACTGAAACTATCAGAGGAGTTTTGAGCGCTGCTGCTGGTGCTGCTGCTGGTTCTGCTGTTGTTGCTGGTGTGTTGGACAGTGTGGACCGGTACCGATGGTAAAAACAGGTGTAGTGACAAAGCTGCAAATGGAGGTGATGATTTTTGGACATTTGACTGTATTTTACACAGAGACACTGCTGCAGTCGTTAAGAATGAATCACGTTATGGAAGTAAAACTTGCTAAGAAGTACAGATGATGGGTGAGAAACCTTCCTTTGCTTTGGTTATGGAAGTTGTTTTATTCATTTCAACTGAATCATGGTCAGTTTGATGCTTTCTCTGTGATAATAACATAACCATGGACCTTACACACTGAAGATGGTTAATGTGATAATAACATAACCATGGACTTTACCACACTGAAGATGGTTAATGTGATAATAACATAACCATGGACCTTACCGCACTGAAGATGGTTAATGTGATAATAACATAACCATGGACCTTACTGAAGATGGTTAATGTGATAATAACATAACCATGGACCTTACCACACTGAAGATGGTTAATGTGATAATAACATAACCATGGACCTTACACACTGAAGATGGTTAATGTGATAATAACATAACCATGGACCTTACACACTGAAGATGGTTAATGTGATAATAACATAACCATGGACCTTACACACTGAAGATGGTTAATGTGATAATAACATAACCATGGACCTTACCACACTGAAGATGGTTAATGTGATAATAACATAACCATGGACCTTACACACTGAAGATGGATAATGTGATAATAACATAACCATGGACTTTACCACACTGAAGATGGTTAATGTGATAATAACATAACCATGGACCTTACACACTGAAGATGGTTAATGTGATAATAACATAACCATGGACCTTACCACACTGAAGATGGTTAATGTGATAATAACATAACCATGGACCTTACTGAAGATGGTTAATGTGATAATAACATAACCATGGACCTTACACACTGAAGATGGTTAATGTGATAATAACATAACCATGGACCTTACACACTGAAGATGGTTAATGTGATAATAACATAACCATGGACCTTACACACTGAAGATGGTTAATGTGATAATAACATAACCATGGACCTTACCACACTGAAGATGGTTAATGTGATAATAACATAACCATGGACTTTACCACACTGAAGATGGTTAATGTGATAATAACATAACCATGGACCTTACACACTGAAGATGGTTAATGTGATAATAACATAACCATGGACCTTACCACACTGAAGATGGTTAATGTGATAATAACATAACCATGGACCTTACTGAAGATGGTTAATGTGATAATAACATAACCATGGACCTTACACACTGAAGATGGTTAATGTGATAATAACATAACCATGGACTTTACCACACTGAAGATGGTTAATGTGATAATAACATAACCATGGACCTTACCACACTGAAGATGGTTAATGTGATAATAACATAACCATGGACCTTACACACTGAAGATGGTTAATGTGAAATAACATAACCATGGACTTTACCACACTGAAGATGGTTAATGTGATAATAACATAACCATGGACCTTACCACACTGAAGATGGTTAATGTGATAATAACATAACCATGGACCTTACACACTGAAGATGGTTAATGTGATAATAACATAACCATGGACCTTACCACACTGAAGATGGTTAATGTGATAATAACATAACCATGGACTTTACCACACTGAAGATGGTTAATGTGATAATAACATAACCATGGACCTTACACACTGAAGATGGTTAATGTGATAATAACATAACCATGGACCTTACCACACTGAAGATGGTTAAGCTGAGGTGCTGTGTTTAAGTGCTTTTTTCTATCTACCTACTTTACCTTTGTGAGCAGGTTTTCTCTGTAATGAGCCTTAAAACAAAGCTAACACACAAATATTAATATACATATTGTGAAATACCATTTTCAATGTAATATTGTAAATACGCTACATTATTTGCACTATGGAAAACTCACTGTTACATTTAAGTTTGTAACAGAAAACTTAGTATTAAAGGATAGTGTTTTAAAGGAAGTTTTAAATAAATGTGTTTATGTGCACAAAAAGTTGGACTTTGTACCGTTTTTGGATATTTTTGTAGAGCATCTCCTGGTCCGGCCCACTTGAGATCAGATTAGGTTGTATGTGGCCCCCGGACCAAAATGAGTTTGACACCCCTGGTCTAAACCCATGTCCCATCTATTATTGAATATAGAATTTGGATCAGTTAAACGTTGTCCGAGCAGCGGAGCGGCAAAATGTGACATTTTTTTCCCAATTTTTGACAAAAGTAAATTTGCTCCCATTTTCACAAAAAAAGTCAGATTTGCACAAAATTTTAATCCATTGTTCAGCTCCAGGGTCTAGGTCATTGGAAAGTGGAAATATTGAAATTGACTCATTAGCGCCCCCTACAGACTATGTCAAAGATTTACATGGGCCTAATAAAATTTAGTTTTTTCAAAATGTTTGAAATTTTTCACATAATTCTGTTTTGTCATCTGGATTCAAAAAGTCAATGACATCATATGATTATTTTTTACCCTGTTGCCGTGGCGACGACCAACACTCCCCTGTCTGTGTCTATGAGAAAATCGTTAAATCTCTGAAAAGTACACCTCGCTCAAACATCAAACCAGCCACGGCCGTTTCCCTAATTTGTCTGAAAATCATTCCACATTGTCTCAACACATGGACCATCAATAGTTGCATATAGAGTTTGAATTCATCAAACGGTCTGCGCGTGACAGACCCCCAAAATGTGGTTATTTTCATAGAGAGGTGTGAAGTTCCCATGTTATCCAATGGAGACTGTATGGACACACTCACAGATTGTATGTGTAAACAGGAGCACATTTACAAACTCTGATTTGCACTAAACTTGACTCGGTTGTTCAACTCCTGGGCCTAGGTCACATGACTGTGTGAACAATGACATTGGCCCATTATCGCCCCCTACAGGCTGAGTAAAGGTTTACATGGGGATACAGGTATTTAGGTTTTATGTTGTTTAATCTCAAATTTGAGCCACATAACAAACACAAAAACTCACCAAACTTTGCCACAAGTTTTTTTCAGGCATAAAGTGTATTATTTTGGTGTTCTTTGGTATAACACTAAAACATTTTAGATGTAGGGGGCGCTGTTGTACAACATTAAATGCCACCATTTGCACATACAAAGTCCGATTTGCACAAAATTTGAATTGATTGTTCAACTCTCTGGTTTGGGTAAACTGAAAGTATGAATTATGAAATTGCAGCAATAGCGCCCCCTACAGACTGATTCAAGTGTTACATGGGGAGAAAGAGGTTTATCTATTCAGTAGAGACACAAAATCACTGCTCATAGTAATTCAAAATGCACAGTGTCGCTCCCATCAGGGGGGCAAAAAAATGGCGCGTCAGCGCCACCTCCTTTGCGCGGTGCGGCGAGGGCCGTTAGATGCCGCTTGCGGCTTTAATTTGGCTTTGCTCCTGCTGTAGTACACAGTGTAATCAATGGGGTCCTATGGGGGGGGTGGGTGACCTCATGAGGGCGAGGTGATTGACGCGCTCGTCAATCACCGAGAACCCAATAGTTGCGTTCGTCTGGTCGTTCGCTTTAAAACGACGTATCATTTGTATTATAGGTTACTATGGAAACCTATATTGTTTTTGCTCGAAGATTTAAAAAAAAAAAATCCTTATTATTTATTATTATTTATTATTTATTTTTTCTTCTGCACTTTGAACCTTAATTTGACCCCCTGAACATTGATGAAAAGTTGTGAAATTTTGCCCAAAATTCAGAACCGGTGAAAAATAAATTTTTTTGGTGTTTATTTTTATGGGACTAAAAAAATGTCAGAATAGCGCCCCCTACAAAAGTCAGTTTACATTGCGCCTATGGGAGGGGGTCGAAGGTCAAGTTTGTCGTAGAGCCACGAAATTCGGTACACATGTTCCTCAGGTCAAGACAAGACAAGACAAAAAGTTATTATGGCTCCGCCCCCTGACAAACAGAAAACTCATTAATTTTAATTTGAAAAATGAAAATTGATCTTTTTCACACATGTCGGCTGGAAATGATCTCCTCCTCGGCCGCTTCACCGATTTGTCTCAAAATTGCTCCACATGGTCTAAACCCATGTCCCATCTATTATTGAATATAGAATTTGGATCAGTTAAACGTTGTCCGAGCAGCGGAGCGGCCAAATGTGACATTTTTTTCCCAATTTTTGACAAAAGTAAATTTGCTCCCATTTGCACAAAAATAGTCAGATTTGCACAAAATTGTAATCCATTGTTCATCTCCAGGGTCTAGGTCATTTGAAAGTTGAAATATTGAAATTGACTCATTAGCGCCCCCTACAGACTATGTCAAAGTTTTACATGGGTCTAATAAAACTTAGTTTTTTCAAAATGTTTGAAATTTTGCACATAATTCTGGTTCGTCATCTGGATTAAAAAAGTCAATGACAACATATGATTTTTTTTTACCCTGTTGCCGTGGCGACGACAAACACTCCCCTGTCTGTGTCTATGAGAAAATCATTAAATCTCTTAAAAGTACACCTCGCTCAAACATCAAACCAGCCGCGGCCGTTTCACTAATTATGCTGAAAATCGCTCCACATTGTCTCAACACATGGACCATTAATAGTTGCATATAGAATTTGAATTAGTCAAATGGTCTGAGCGTGACAGACTCCCAAAGTGTGGTTATTTTCATAGAGAGGTGTGAAGGTCCCATGTTATCCAATGGAGACTGTATGGACACACTCACAGATTGTATGTACAAACAGGAGCACATTTACAAACTCTGATTTGCACTAAACTTGACTCTGTTGTTCAACTCCTGGGCCTAGGTCACATGACACTTTGAAAAATGGCATTGGCCCGTTATCGCCCCCTAGAGGCTGAGTAAAGGTTTACATGGGGATAAAGGTATTTAGGTTTTCTGTTGTTTGATCTCATATTTGACCCACATAACAAACACGAAAACTCACCAAACTTTGCCACACGTTTTTTTCAGGTGTGGTGTTCCAGAGGGTGTGGTGGATATTATTTAACTGGATCCACATTACATTTATAATAAAGGACGTAGGTCCGTTGTGATAACACAGAGGCTGATACAGGTTACAAAAATATGTACATTTATTAACAAGTTTGTTCAGGTCACTGTAACATGATTCTGGTCACTGTAACATGATTCTGGTCACTGTAACATGATTCTGGTCACTGCAACATGATTCTGGTCACTGCAACATGATTCTGGTCAATGGAATCTGGGTAAGGCAAGGCGGCGACAGTGCACCGCATGGCCCCATGGCATCAATCTAAAAGTACATGTATCTAAATAAATATAATGATTCAAATTGTTCTATAACCTATAAGTTCTGCTACAAACTTGGGTTAGCGCGGTAGCCGCTCACACACATGAGCTGGGTTGACAGCCAGCACCGCGGGCGGTAGTTACACGGCAACACAAGTGGACCCATGGCAGCAGCACTGAACCACAATATTTAACACTCAGTGCTCCATAAAACAAATATCTCACATTTAACTTTCGGATACTACCTGAGAGCGGGAACAGCGACGTAAACACCGCAACCGGAAGCAGGAGAGTGAGGTCAGAGGACGAGTGAAAGAAGACGCATACCTTTTATTGGGTGATTGACGGGACGAACAACCAATAGAAAATGAGGACAAGAGAAAGTGGCATAGAGCCCGCCTGCAGGCTGTAATGCCACATTTTCCCCCCTCAACCTTTAACGTCGTCCCGACGTTAACATTCATACTAGGCCTTTACAAATCATACACGGGTGACTGTCAACTACCCACTGCTATACCCTCCACGTCACTGAAGAGGTGCCCTGAAGGCAACAGTTTTGGGGCATATTGAGCATCACCAGAAAACACAGCGCGCACGCAAACACACTAGAGGACAACCGACTACCAGTACTGCATGTCCTTTCCATATGACCACTGTCTGAAAAGGTGCCTTAACGGCTGCAATTAGGGCTTGTCGAGCGCCGACTACAAACGCACAAGCGGGGTGAACTGGCACTCCCATAACGACGCTGGCTGCGGCTTGACGCTCCAGAAGATCTGCTGGTACAGCAGTCCCCTGTTCAACCACGTCCATTTGTTTTAATCACACGAAACACAGTTGCCTCATCACCAACCCACAATTTATGCTGAATGAGGGACCTTGACGGTTATCAGCTCCACATTAAAAACATTACTGGCCCCATAAAGCACTGCCCCCAGTCCATCCTTTCTGAGCAGTAGTAGCGCCAGTACGCTTATGGTAAGTGAGACCACCACGGATACGGCTCCTACAGCAGCTCCTACCCCTCAACTTACTCGCTACTGCCTGGACGGGTCTGAGCCACCCCAAGGAGATGCAGGTACGGCACCATTAAGGGGCGTAGATGCTGTGGCCTCACCCTCCAGCCTCGAACACTGGAAGCTAAAAACACTCTGATCGCCGCCTTGCCTTTAAAATAAATACAAAAGGTTATTCACAAACCTCACACTGGATTTGACCACATTAGCTTTAACAGTAGCATTAATTACTAGCTGTCACAGGTGTAACAGAAGTCACAAGACCAAAACATTAGCCAAATGAAATAAAATACACACAGTTAATCACGAAAAAACAAAGCATGCAAAAGGCAAAAATCAAATTACAAAGTTGGTCTGTTACTATTTGCTAAACACCAATGATAACATTCAATTAGCGTACCTCAAGCTTTAGCATAGGTCAATAGCACCATAGACATATAAAGAGCTCAGCCTCTGTTTGTTTATCAACATCCTGTCAAGCAACGCCAATTGTGGTGTTCCAGAGGGTGTGGTGGATATTATTTAACTGGATCCACATTACATTTATAATAAAGGACGTAGGTCCGTTGTGATAACACAGAGGCTGATACAGGTTACAAAAATATGTACATTTATTAACAAGTTTGTTCAGGTCACTGTAACATGATTCTGGTCACTGCAACATGATTCTGGTCACTGCAACATGATTCTGGTCACTAACATGATTCTGGTCAATGGAATCTGGGTAAGGCAAGGCGGCGACAGTGCACCGCATGGCTCCATGGCATCAATCTAAAAGTACATGTATCTAAATAAATATAATGACTCAAATTGTTCTATAACCTATAAGTTCTGCTACAAACCTGGGTTAGCGCGGTAGCCGCTCACACACATGAGCTGGGTTGACAGCCAGCACCGCGGGCGGTAGTTACACGGCAACACAAGTGGACCCATGGCAGCAGCACTGAACCACAATATTTAACACTCAGTGCTCCATAAAACAAATATCTCACATTTAACTTTCGGATACTACCTGAGAGCGGGAACAGCGACGTAAACACCGCAACCGGAAGCAGGAGAGTGAGGTCAGAGGACGAGTGAAAGAAGACGCATACCTTTTATTGGGTGATTGACGGGACGAACAACCAATAGAAAATGAGGACGAGAGAAAGTGGCATAGAGCCCGCCTGCAGGCTGTAATGCCACACAGGCATAAAGTGTATTATTTTGTTGCTCTTTGGTATAAGACTAAAAAATTAAAAATGTAGGGGGCGCTGTTGTACAACATTAAATGCCACCATTTGCACATACAAAGTCCGATTTGCACAAAATTTGAATTGATTGTTCAACTCTCGGGTTTGGGTAAACTGAAATTGTGAATCATGAAATTGCAGCAATAGCGCTCCCTAGAGACTGAGTCAAGTGTTACATGGGAAGAATCAAGTTTACCTTTTCAATAGACACACACAATCACTAATCATAGGTTCAAAACACACAGTGTCGCTCCCATCAGGGCTGCAGGAAAATGGCGCGTCAGCGCCACCTCGGTGCGTGGTGCGGCGAGGGCCGTTAGATGCCGCTTGCGGCTTTAATTATCATTATTGTTGTTATTATTAGGCCCGAGCCCCAACCGGGGTAAGGGCCTATTGCTTTTCCAACGAGTAATGCCTGGGCTTTGCCCAGGCATCACTCGTTGAACTGTCATAATTAAAGGGGGGTTCCTTCAACTGTCTTACGGACGAATGTCCGGGCAAAGCCCAGACATTCGTCTCCCAAGCCCGACGGCGCGTGCCCAGACACTGATAAAACAGTGCCGGAGGCACTGAATGGCTTTGCTCCTGCTGTAGTACACAGTGTAATGAATGGGGTCCTATGGGGGGGTGGGTGACCTCATGATGGCGAGGTGATTGACGAGCGCGTCAGCGCTCGTCAATCACCGAGAGCCCAATAGTTGCGTTCGCCTCGTCGTTCGCTTTAAAACGACGTATCATTTGTATTATAGGTTACTATGGAAACCTATATTGTTTTTGCTCGAAGATTTAAAAAAAAAATTCCTTGGTTTATTATTTATTTCTTTTTTTCTTCTGCAATTTGAACCTTAATTTGACCCCCTGAACATTGATGAAAAGTTGTGAAATTTTGCCCAAAATTCAGAACCGGCAAAAAATTAATTTTTTTGGTGTTTATTTTTATGGGACTAAAAAAATGACCGAACAGCGCCCCCTACAAAAGTCAGTTTACATTGCGCCTATGGGAGGGGGTCGGAGGTCAAGTTTGTCGTAGAGCCACGAAACTCGGTACACATGTTCCTCAGGTCAAGACATGAAAAAAAAGTTATTATGGCTCCGCCCCCTGACAAACAGGAAGCTCATTAATTTCAATGGGAAATGGAAAAATGAAAATTGATATTTTTCACACATGTCGGCTGGAAATTATCTCCTCCTCGGCCGCTTCACCGATTTGTCTCAAAATCGCTCCACATGGTCTAAACCCATGTCCCATCTATTATTGAATATAGAATTTGGATCAGTTAAACGTTGTCCGAGCAGCGGAGCGGCAAAATGTGACATGTTTTTTCCAATTTTTGACAAAAGTAAATTTGCTCCCATTTGCACAAAAATAGTCAGATTTGCACAAAATTTGAATCCATTGTTCAGCTCCAGGGTCTAGGTCATTTGAAAGTTGAAATATTGAAATTGGCTCATTAGCGCCCCCTACAGACTATGTCAAAGTTTTACATGGGCCTAATAAAATTTAGTTTTTTCAAAATGTTTGAAATTTTGCACATAATTCTGTTTTGTCATCTGGATTCAAAAAGTCAATGACAACATATGATTATTTTTTACTCTGTTGCCGTGGCGACGACCAACACTCCCCTGTCTGTGTCTATGAGAAAATCGTTAAATCTCTGAAAAGTACACCTCGCTCAAACATCAAACCAGCCGCGGCCGTTTCACTAATTTGTCTGAAAATCGGTCCACATCGTCTCAACACATGGACCATCAATAGTTGCATATAGAGTTTTAATTAGTCAAATGGTCTGCGCAGGACAGACTCCCAAAGTTTAGTTATTTTCATAGAGAGGTGTGAAGTTCCCATGTTATCCAATGGAGACTGTATGGACACACTCACAGATTGTATGTGCAAACAGGAGCACATTTACAAACTCTGATTTGCACTAAACTTGACTCTGTTGTTCAACTCCTGGGCCTAGGTCACATGACAGTGTGAACAATGACATTGGCCCATTATCGCCCCCTAGAGGCTGAGTAAAGGTTTACATGGGGATACAGGTATTTAGGTTTTATGTTGTTTGATCTCATATTTGACCCACATAACTAACACAAAAACTCACCAAACTTTGCCAAAAGTTTATTTAATGCAAAAAGTGTATTATTTTGGTGTTCTTAGGTGTAACACTACAACATTTAAAATGTAGGGGGCGCTGTTCTACAAAGTAAAAGCCACCGTTTGCACATACAAAGTCCGATTTACACCAAATTTTAAACGGTTGTTCAACTTTTGGGTTTTGGTAAAGTAAAAGTCTAAAACATGATATTGCAGCAATAGCGCCCCCTACAGACGCTTTAAAAATTTTAGATACTTAGTTTGTTCAAAATGTTTGAAATTTTGCACATAATTCTGTTTTGTCATCTGGATTCAAAAAGTCAATGACAACATATGATTATTTTTTACCCTGTTGCCGTGGCGACGACCAACACTCCCCTGTCTGTGTCTATGAGAAAATTGTTAAATCTCTTAAAAGTACACCTCGCTCAAACATCAAACCAGCCGCGGCCGTTTCACTAATTTGTCTGAAAATCGCTCCACATGGTCTCAACACATGGACCATCAATAGTTGCATATAGAGTTTGAATTAGTCAAACGGTCTGAGCGTGACAGACTCCCAAAGTGTGGTCATTTTCATAGAGAGGTGTGAAGTTCCCATGTTATCCAATGGAGACTGTATGGACACACTCACAGATTGTATGTGTAAACAGGAGCACATTCACAAACTCTGATTTGCACTAAACTTGACTCGGTTGTTCAACTCCTGGGCCTAGGTCACATGACAGTGTGAACAATGACATTGGCCCATTAGCGCCCCCTACAGGCTGAGTAAAGGTTTACATGGGGATACAGGTATTTAGGTTTTATGTTGTTTGATCTCATATTTGACCCACATAACAAACACAAAAACTCACCAAACTTTGCCACAAGTTTTTTTCAGGCATAAAGTGTATTATTTTGGTGTTCTTTGGTATAACACTAAAAAAATTAAATTGTAGGGGGCGCTGTTGTACAACATTAAATGCCACCATTTGCACATAAAAGGTCCGATTTGCACAAAATTTGATTTGACAGTCCAACTCTTGGGTTTGAGTAAACTGAAAGTGTAAATCATGAAAATGCATTATCAGCGCCCCCTACAGACTTATTCAAGTGTTACATGGGGAGAAAAAGGTTTATCTATTCAGTAGAGACACAAAATCACTGCTCATTGGAACTCAAAAGGCCCAGTGTCGCTCCCATCAGGGCGGTAGAAAAATGGTGCGTCAGCGCCACCTCGGTGCGGCGAGGCCCGTTAGATGCCGCTTGCGGCTTTAATTTGTTATTGTTATTATTATTATTATGTTATTGTGATAGGTATATCCCCTTGAATATTCATAGTGCTGGTATTGGCAGAGGTAGTCAACAGATCAGGTGTCGAAACAGAGTCAAACATAAAGGAGAAGAAAAAAAAAAACAGAGAAAAACAGTAAAATTTTGTTGTGGGCATGGGCAGTAAAATGACTGCGATACAACGAGTCCTTATGTTTGTACGTATTTGTTTATGCGCATGTTCATGTTTGTGTGAGTCCATGTTTGTGTGAGTCCATGTTTGTGTGAGTCCATGTTTGTGTGAGTCCATGTTTGTGTGAGTCCATGTTTGTGAGAGTCCATGTTTGTGAGAGCACAGTTTCAGGACACGAGGAGGGATGCCGTCCGGGCCTGGGGCTTTCCGGACTGTGGTCCTGGACAAGACACGCCTGACTTCCTCCTGAGTCACGGTGAAGGTACCTTGATTGAAACACTCAGGGAATACAGTAGGACAGGCATCAGCAGATTCAAAGCGACAGTAGAACGTGTTCAGCTCGTTTGGCAGAGCTTGGCCGACAGATGCAATTTTCCCAGCGCTAGGTTTCCACGATGTGATGGCTTTAATACCGCTCCACATGCGCCGAGGGTCATCTTCCTTAAAATAACCCTTTAACCTGTCCCCGTAACTGCGCTTTGCAGATTTAATAGAACGTTTCAATGAGTAACAGGATAACTTATAAGCAACTGTATCATTTTATTGAAACGCCAACGCACGCTCATGAAGTTTCAGTTTCACTTCCGCGTTCATCCAAGGGTTTTGACTAAAATGTTCTTTAATGACCTTCTGTGGGACACAGCCGTCAATACAGAAGCGTATGTATCCAGACACAGCGTCACAGAATTCATTGACGTCCTCTGACTGAAACACAGACCAGTCCGTAGCATCAAAACAACCTTGTAGCTTCATGCTAGCCTCCTCAGACCAACACTGCACAGTGCGAGAGGTTGGTTTATGTTCCCTGCTCCTCTGAGTGTATGAGGGAAGAAGGAGAACAGAGGAGTGGTCAGACTTTCCAAAAGGAGGTCTGAGACTGGACCTGTAAGCTCCCTTCACATTGCTGTAGCAGTGATCCAGAACATGTGCTCCTCTGTGTCTCTGTGTGTGTCTGTGTGTGTGTCTGTGTCTCTGTGTGTGTCTGTGTGTGTGTCTGTGTCTCTGTGTGTGTCTGTGTGTGTGTCTGTGTCTCTGTGTGTGTGTGTGTCTGTGTCTCTGTGTGTGTGTGTGTCTGTGTCTCTGTGTGTGTCTGTGTGTGTGTCTGTGTCTCTGTGTGTGTGTGTGTCTGTGTCTCTGTGTGTGTCTGTGTGTGTGTCTCTGTGTGTGTCTGTGTGTGTGTCTGTGTCTCTGTGTGTGTCTATGTGTGTGTCTGTGTGTGTGTCTGTGTCTCTGTGTGTGTCTGTGTCTCTGTGTGTGTGTCAGTGTGTGTCTGTGTGTGTGTGTGGACATGTGTCTGTGTCTGTGTGTGTGTGTGTCTGTGTGTGTCTGTGTCTCTGTGTGTGTCTGTGTCTCTGTGTGTGTGTTTGTGTGTGTCTGTGTCTCTGTGTGTGTCTGTGTGTGTGTCTGTGTCTCTGGTTGTGTCTGTGTGTGTGTCTGTGTCTCTGTGTGTGTCTCTGTGTGTGTGTCTGTGTCTCTGTGTGTGTCTCTGTGTCTCTGTGTGTGTCTGTGTCTCTGTGTGTGTCTCTGTGTGTGTG
>OZ035834.1:32726901-32734401 GCA_964034765.1 Knipowitschia caucasica | reverse complement strand
GTAGACACCCATCTTTAGGGTAGACACCTATCTTTAAGGTAAGACACCCATCTCTAAGGGTAGACACCCATCATTAGGGTAGACACCCATCTCTAAGGGTAGACACCCATCTTTAAGGTAGACACCTATCTTTAAGGTAAGACACCCATCTTTAGGGTTGACACCCATCTCTAGGGTAGACACCCATCTTTAAGGTTAGACACCCATCTCTAAGGTTAGACACCATCTCTAGGGTAGACATCCATCTCTAAGGTTAGACACCCATCTTTAGGGTAGACACCCACCTCTCTCTTCTCTGAGTCCATCTGAAACCACACGTATTTGGCTTGTGTGGTCTCTGGGATCGTCCAATCAGAACGCTGCGCTGGGCTCCGGAAGGTGGTGAGGGGTGGATGACGCGAAGAAGTGCTCACCAGCGGGACGTCAATGCGGACGGGCTGCACGCTCACCAGGCTGTGGGCGGAGTCACTAGCGCGCAGAGGGAATAGGAGATGCTCCGTGTGCCGCGGAGAGGAGCGCCGCAGCAGCTGCATCTCGTGACGTCTGTCCACCAGGGGGCGCTCAGACCACAGCAGGTTCTCATGGGACAAAGACAGAGGCTAGAGACCAGAGAGAGACCAGAGAGAGACCAGAGCGAGAACAAAGAGAGACCAGAGAGAGAGACCAGGGAGAGACCAGAGAGACACCGGAGAGAGAGACCAGGGAGAGACCAGAGGGAGACCAGAGAGAGACCAGAGAGAGACCAGAGAGAGAGAGCAGAGGGACAGCAGAGAGAGACCAGAGAGAGAGAGCAGAGAGAGACCAGAGAGAGACCAGAGAGAGACCAGAGAGAGAGAGCAGAGGGACAGCAGAGAGAGACCAGAGAGAGAGAGCAGAGAGAGCAGAGAGAGACCAGAGAGAGACCAGAGAGAGACCAGAGAGAGACCAGAGAGAGACCAGAGAGAGCAGAGAGAGACCAGAGAGAGACCAGAGAGAGACCAGAGAGAGACCAGAGAGAGACCAGAGAGAGACCAGAGAGAGCAGAGAGAGACCAGAGAGAGACCAGAGAGAGACCAGAGTTAGTGAATGTGCCACTCTTTTCATTGGCTCAGGTGAACTGTACCATGTGACCTCTCTGGTTTCCTCTGAGCGTCTGTCTCGGGCTCTGAAAACACAAAAACATTTAATTTCAGAATCAAACACTGATTTTATCAAAGAAACGTGAGTTTTAGATACTGACTCTTAGCTTCTCCCCCTTCAGCAGGTCTGAAAGAGAACAAGACAGTTTAGCTCCTGATGACACTAGCTCCTGATGACGCTAGCTCCTGATGACACTAGCTCCTGATGACACCAGCTCCTGATGACACTAGCTCCTGATGACACTAGCTCCCGATGACACTAGCTCCCGATGACTCTAGCTCCTGATGACTCTAACTCCTGATGACACTAGCTTCTGATGACACTAGCTCCTGATGACACTAACTCCTGATGACACTAGCTCCTGATGACACTAGCTCCTGATGACACTAGCTACTGATGACACTAAATCCTGATGACAGTTCCTGATGACACTAGCTCCTGATGACACTAGCTCCTGATGACACTAGCTCCTGATGACACTAGCTCCTGATGACTCTAGCTCCTGATGACTCTAGCTCCTGATGACTCTATATCCTGACGACTCTATCTCCTGATGACACCAGCTCCTGATGACACTAGCTTCTGACGACTCTATCTCCTGATGACACTAACTCCTGATGACACTAGCTCCTGATGACACTAGCTCCTAATGACACTAGCTACTGATGACACTAGCTCCTGATGACAGTTCCTGATGACACTAGCTCCTAATGACACTAACTCCTGGTGACACTAGCTCCTGATGACACTAGCTCCTGATGACACTAGCTCCTGATGACAGTTCCTGACGACACTAGCTCCTGATGACTCTAGCTCCTGATGACACTAGCTCCTGATGACACTAGCACCTAATGAAACTAGCTCCTGATGACACTAGCTCCGAATAACACTAGCTCCTGATGACACTAGCTCCTGATGACACTAGCTCCTGATGACAGTTCCTGACGACACTAGCTCCTGATGACTCTAGCTCCTGATGACACTAGCTCCTGATGACAGCTCCTGATGACGCCAGCTCCTGATGACACTAGCTCCTGATGACACTAGCTCCCGGTGACATTAGCTCCTGATGACACTAGCCCTTGATGACGCGAGCTCCCAGTGACACTAGCTCCTGATGACACTAGCTCCTGATGACACTAGCTCCTGGTGACATTAGCTCCTGATGACACTAGCTCCTGATGACACTAGCTCCTGATAACAGCTCCTGATGACACTAGCTCCTGATGACACTAGCTCCTGGTGACATTAGCTCCTGATGACACTAGCTCCTGATGACACCAGCTCCTGTAGCTCCTGATGACACTAGCTCCTGATGACACTAGCTCCTGGTGACATTAGCTCCTGATGACACTAGCTCCTTATAACACTAGCTCCTGATGACAACTCCCGATGACGCAAGCTCCCGGGGACACTAGCTCCTGGTGACATTAGCTCCTGATGACACTAGCTCCTGATGACACTAGATCCTGGTGACACTAGCTCCTGATGACACTAGCTCCTGATGCTAGCTCCTGATGACACGAGCTCCTGTGACACTAGCTCCTGATGACACTAGCTCCTGGTGACACTAGCTCCTGATGACACTAGCTCCTGATGACACTAGCTCCTGGTGACATTAGCTCCTGATGACACTAGCTCCTGATGACACTAGCTCCTGATGACAGCTCCTGATGACACTAGCTCCTGATGACACTAGCTCCTGGTGACATTAGCTCCTGATGACACTAGCTCCTGATGACACTAGCTCCTGATGACACTAGCTCCTGATGACACTAGCTCCTGATGACACTAGCTCCTGATGACTCTAGCTCCTGATGACACTAGCTCCTGATGACACTAGCTCCTGATGACACTAGCTCCTGATGACACTAGCTCCTGATGTCCTGATGACACTAGCTCCTGATGACTCTAGCTCCTGATGACACTAGCTCCTGATGACACTAGCTCCTGATGACACTAGCTCCTGATGACACTAGCTCCTGATGACACTAGCTCCTGATGACACTAGCTCCTGATGACAGCTCCTGATGACACTAGCTCCTGATGACACTAGCTCCTGGTGACATTAGCTCCTGATGACACTAGCTCCTGATGACACTAGCTCCTGATGACACTAGCTCCTGATGACAGCTCCTGATGACACTAGCTCCTGATGACACAAGCTCCTGATGACACTAGCTCCTGATGACAGCTCCTGATGACACTAGCTCCTGATGACACTAGCTCCTGATGACAGCTCCTGATGACACTAGCTCCTGATGACACTAGCTCCTGGTGACATTAGCTCCTGATGCCACTAGCTCCTGATGACACTAGCTCCTGATGACAGCTCCTGATGACACTAGCTCCTGATGACACAAGCTCCTGATGACACTAGCTCCTGATGACAGCTCCTGATGACACTAGCTCCTGATGACACTAGCTCCTGATGACACTAGCTCCTGATGACACTAGCTCCTGATGACAACAGCTCCTGATGACACTAGCTCCTGATGACACTAGCCCCGGTGACATTAGTTCCTGGTGACACTAGCTCCTGATGACACTAGCTCCTGATGACACTAGCTCCTGATGACACTAGCTCCTGATGACACTAGCTCCTGGTGACATTAGCTTCTGATGACACTAGCTCCTGATGACAGTAGCTCCTGGTGATGACACTAGCTCCTGATGACACTAGCTCCTGGTGACGCTAGCTCCTGATGACACTAGCTCCTGGTGACACTAGCTCCTGATGACAACTCCTGATGACGCAAGCTCCCGGTGACACTAGCTCCTGATGACACTAGCTCCTGGTGACGCTAGCTCCTGATGAATCTAGCTCCTGATGACTCTAGCTCCTGATGAATCTAGCTCCTGATGACTCTAGCTCCTGATGAATCTAGCTCCTGATGACTCTAGCTCCTGATGAATCTAGCCCCTGATGACAGCTCCTGATGACTCACTCAGGTCGTTGGGGTTGGATCGATGCAGATGTTTGTTTCTCTGGAGTTTCCTGCTGCAGCTCAGCTCCATCTGCCACAGACACAAGTACTTTTAATACTAGGCAAGGCAAGTTTATTTATATAGCACAATTCATACACAAGGCAACTCAAAGTGCTGAACAAAATAAGAAAGAATTAAAATCATAAATAATCACAGAACATTAAAAAGAAAGATAAAAGTATAAAATCCCTCAGTTGTAGCACAGCTAAACAGAACTGTCTTTAACCTGGTTTTAAACATTGTCAGAGAGGAGGCCTGTCTCACATCTTCAGGAAGACTGTTCCAGATTTTAGCAGCATGAATCTGAAAAGCAGCCTCCCCATGTTTAGTTCTGACTCTGGGCACTAACAGGAGTCCAGTCCCTGTGCTCCTCAGAGTCCCAGCAGGAGTCCAGTCCCTGTGCTCCTCAGAGTCCCAGCAGGAGTCCAGTCCCTGTGCTCCTCAGAGTCCCAGCAGGAGTCCAGTCCCTGTGCTCCTCAGAGTCCGGGCTGGTTCATATGGGACTAACATGTCACTAATATATTTTGGTGCGAGGCCATGGAGAGACTTGTAACAAGCAGAGCTGTTTTAAAGTCTATTCTCTGAGCCACAGGAAGCCAGTGCAGAGACCTGAGGACTGGACTAATGTGGTCGTACTTCCTGGTTCTAGTCGGGACTAATGTGGTCGTACTTCCTGGTTCTAGTCAGGACTAATGTGGTCGTACTTCCTGGTTCTAGTCAGGACTAATGTGGTCGTACTTCCTGGTTCTAGTCAGGACTCGAGCTGCTGCATTTTGAATGTACTGCAGCTGTTTTACAGCCTGTTTGGACAGACCTGTGAGCAGGCCATTGCAGTAGTCTGACCTACTGGAGACAAATGCATGGATAAGAATCTCCAGGTCTGCTTTATGTGGGAATAAGGATATTTTACTGGTTAAATTCGGACACCCCTGTAATATTTCATGTTTTACTTTATTTTTATTTTTAATGTCTTATTGAGACTATATGAAGGCACAGTATTTAATGTTAGTTTACATTAAAATAGCATACTGGCGCCACCAGGTGGCGTTCGCCTGTTTTTGAGTTAAGGTGAGGGCCTCACGAGAGAGAGAAAGTGAGAGTTTCAGAGAGAACATGATTGTGAACCTGCAGTTGCCTGTCGTGCTAAAGGACAATAAAACCACTGTGAATCGTCAGATGCTGCCTCTTCTTTACACGTGCAACAAAATTTGGTAGCAGAGGATGGTTCAGCTGTGCTACAAAAGACGGTGAGTCAGCGGAAAAGAATGCAAGACGACACGATGCAGTTTGAGGAGCTTCAGGACAAGCTAAGCGAGGCCTTGGTGCAGCTACAACCTGAACAACTCCACGAGGTGTGTGATTTTGCAAAGATAGACACTGCAAAGCCGTCCAGAAAGCACACGCTGTTAAGAAAGATAAGCACGGAGGTTGACAATGTCATTGAAAAAGAAGAGGAGACCATAGCACTAACGTTTCTGCGAGCGCTAATCGCATATGCTAATGATGCTAAGGAGAGAGCCGAACCACCGCCACCACAAGCAGCTGCAGAGACGAGCGTCAGCCACAAAGCAGAAGCACTTTCTATTTGGCAAAAACAATATGCAGCTTTACAAGAAAGTTTTCTGGAGTCAACAAAGAAAATTGAAGAGGAAATGGCCAAGCTAACAACACGAGGCATGACTGGACAGCAGAGACGCGCTGATCTGACGCAGCCCCTTGCTCCCCCGACACCTCCATTGCCTGAAGTGACTATCAGAAGAGAGTTTAGGATTAATGGTCAAATCGGAGAGCGAGGCCAGAAAGACAAACTTTCGTATTCTAATCTCATTCACCAGATTGATATGGGTCCAAAGAAGCATCACAGTGAATGTGAGATTATTGAAGCAGTCGTCAGAGCGGTGAGTCCTGGTCTCAGTCTACGTGATATGTTGGAGATAAAGTCCGATCTCACTCTGTCTCAGCTACGCACAATTCTGCGGGGACATTATAAAGAGGACAGCTCCACAGACCTGTACAATCGCCTAATGAATCTCACACAGGACAGCAATGAGTCACCCCAGAACTTTCTGTTTCGTGCGATTGAGTTAAAAGAAAGACTTTTAGTGGCATCAAAAGAACCCGGCACTGAAGAGCAGTACAGTCCCAACTTAATCCAAAGAAAGTTTCTGAGGGCTGTGGAAACAGGACTGCTTAGTGTGGATGTAAAATACCAACTAAAGCAGTACTTGGAGGATCCTGCTGTTACAGACGAGATTTTGATTACTAAAACCAATGCAGCAGCCAGTCTTGAATGGGAACGACAACAAAAGTTCAAAAAGCACATGAAAGAGCCTAAAATCAGAGAACTCACAGTAGAAGCTCAAATAGATCCAGAAGCAACCGTCGCAAGTGTGAACAGTCAAGCGTGCCCTGCCCAGTCTACAAAAGGTAAAACTCCAAGACCACAAAGCACAGCTACACGCACTGAGTCGGAGCTTTTTGACCCGGTGACGCAGCTCAAAAGTGAAATGGAGGACATCAAGAAGGCTATACGTGAGTCTCCCAGAGCTTCTTACCCAAGAACAAACCGAAGACGCGGATGCAAAACCTGTCAGTCAGATAACAACGGAGACCAGTGTAACCACTGTTTCAAATGTGGGTTGAGTGGTCATGTGACGCGGGACTGTAGATCCAGGAAACCACCAGGTAAACTGACTGAAAAAGTAGACATGGCTGCAAGTACTGTCACAACCACAATGACACCAGTTGACCCTCAAGAGTTGTACAAAATAGTGACGGACAGCATCCAGAAGTTAGAAGCTAAACTGTCAGCTAAAGCAGAGGGGGAACTGGGTAAAGAAACAGCTAGTGTTAACCTTCTGTCTCCTAATCAGAAAACTCAGTTGCTCAGTCTGATTGGAAAAAAATACGTCATTAGCTGCTCCCTCAATGATGTAAATGTCAAGGGGTGCAAAATGGGTGGTGGGTTTTAATATAGTTTATTTATATTTTATGCATGTCGTGTGTGTGTTTTTAATATTGATTTTAATTTGCACCACCTGAAGCACCCCGGCTCCCCACGTGACAATTAGAACACCTGTGCCACGGTACAAAAGGAGATGGGGAGGGGGCAGGAGAAGGAAAACTGAGAGGGAGCCAGACAGGGGAGCCAGGCGCGGCGGGTGAGAGCCCCGTGGTCTGGCGGCCCAGGCCGTGGAGACGTATTTTAGCCTGTTTTTAGCCTCTGTTTTAGCCCTTTTTTTAGCTTAGATTTTTATTGCTTTTATTTACTTGTTTTTAATGTATTTTATAATAAATTGCTTTTAATTCGCTTTTAATCCAGTGGTCCTTTTTAAATCCGGGTCCGAAGAACCTGTTTTTACACTTGTGACATAAACACAAAAGCTTTGTGGG
>OZ035834.1:32644268-32726891 GCA_964034765.1 Knipowitschia caucasica | reverse complement strand
TCCTGACGTCGGCGTCCCTCGCATCCCTCGACCTGCCTGTCGGCCTTCCCACAATCCCGAGGGGCCACACGGTTTCTGGCGTGGGCGGTGTCCTGGGCCCCGTCAATGTCGAAGCGCCAGCTGCTTCTCCCTGCTCAGGGCAACCTCAATCGTGCCGTCCGGTTCGTTCCCCAGGGCCGTTCTTTTGTTCCAGGCGTCCTCTCCCTCGCTGGTGTTGGCCCCTCCCACCTCGACGGCTGTCTTCCCCGGGACGGACCGGGTGCCGCCCTTGGCCATGTTCTAGTCCCGCCTGCTGGGCCGCCGGGTCGGCGTCTCTTTCTGCAGTGGACGTTGTCCGTTCCTCCGTTGCCCTGCACTTCTCCCAACCCCCCCCCCGCGGACGCTGCCGGACGTCCTTGGGTTTTGGGGCGGTCTACAAGCTGGACGTTGTAGGAAATCCTAAATTAAGGTCCTTCTTCCTCTACCCAAGAGTCCTTCTCAGACAAATCACACGGCTCTCAGTCTCAACTATCTCCATCACCGCACGACACGTCCCTGGCACCTTAACTGGCATACTGACTGACTGTCTCTCTCACTTTAAATTCCAGGAATTTCCAGCGCCTAGGCTACATGGATGCCATGCGAGACCCCCGCCATGGAGTTCCCCGCCTTGGACTTGTCCCACCTTCTCTTCGTCTTTTCTTTGTACACGAAAACGTTTCTTTCGCATTTCTACGCTCATAACAGTCTGCTTCGCCGATGAGTCCCACTTCTACTACTCACCAACATTCCTTCACCTTGCCTGCCGTTCACACAATCAGTGCTTTCATAGTTCACCGTGCAGACAATAATCCTTCAATACCCTCGTATACCTACCCTGCTTGCTGGGACCCAATCTCAGGACCCGCTGCTACAACCCTGTTCTCTCCTCTCTATTCTCAGAGCCGTCACTCATACTCCTCGTCAAAGGCACCCACATCTGCTACTATGTAATCTGTCTCCCAATCTCTACACATCTCTCACTCCCTCAGGACAGGCGGCTACGTGTCCGGCGTCGGCTGGTTTTCTTCCTGCTGCCTCACAGCTCTTCGTATACTTCAGGCCAGACAATAACGACAGTACAGGCAGCCAGCGCTCCTTGCATCCCTGTAAGCCCTTGCAAATCCATCCTCGTAAGCACCTCCCCACTCGCAAAACTTTCTCGCGGGTGGCAGCCTCAGCTGCCTTTATTAATAGTGTTGCCTTTATTAATAGAGTTGCCAGTTATTATTAGTGTTGCCTTGAAATGGGAGGCTTCGCCCTTGCAAAATCCATCCTCGTAAGCACTCGCAAAACTTCCTGGCTGGTGCAGCAGCTGTGCTCTTATTAATAGCGTTGCCTTATTAATAGCGTTAGCCCTTTATTTATAGCATTGCCCTTTATTTATAGCGTTGCCTTTATTCATAGCGTTGCCTTTCTTTATAGCGTGGCCATTTTAATAGTGTTGGCTTTATTTATAGCGTTGCCTTTATCTTCACTAGCGTGCCTTTATTTATAGCAGTGCCTTTATTTATACGAGTGCCTTTATTCATAGCGTTGACTTTAATAATAGCGTTGCCTTTAATAATAGCGTTGCTTTATTTATAAGCGTTGCCTTTCTATTACAGCGTTGCCTTTATTTATAGCGTTGCCTTTATTTATAGCGTTGCCCTTTATTAATAGCGTTGCCTTTATTTATAGCGTTGCCTTTATTAATAGCGTTGCCTTTATTATATAGCGTTGCCTGTATTAATAGCGTTGCTGTATTAATAGCGTTCCCTTTATTTATAGCGTTGCCTTTATTTATAGCATTGCCTTTATTTATAGCGTTGCCTATATTAATAGCGTTGCCTTTATTAGTAGCGTTGCCTTTATTAGTAGCGTTGCCTTTATTAATAGCGTTGCCTTAATAATAGCGTGCTTTATTATATAGCGTTGCCTTTATTAATAGCGTTGCCTTAATTACTAGCGTTGCCTTTATATATAGCGTTGCCTTATATTTATAGCGATGCCATTATTTATAGCGTTGCCTTTATTAATAGCGTTGCCTTTATTAATAGCTTTGCCTTTATTAATAGCGTTGCCTTTATTTATAGCGTTGCCTTTATTTACCAGTGTTGCCTTATTTATAGCGTTGCCTTTTATAATAGCGTTGCCTTTATTTATAGCGTTTGCCTTTATTAATAGCGTTGCCTTTATTTATAGCGCTGCCTGTATTAATAGCGTTGCCTTTATTAATAGCGTTGCCTTTATTTATAGCGTTGCCTTTATTATAGCGTTGCCTTTATTAATAGCGTTGCCTTTATTAATAGCGTTGCCTTTATTTATGGCGTTGCCTATTATTTATAGCGTTGCCTTTATTTATAGCGTTGCCTTTATTAATAGCGTTGCCTTTATTAATAGTGTTGCCTTTATTAATAGCGTGCCTTTATTTATAGCGTTGCCTCACTGATCTAATTCTCATCCTCACACTCGAATAATTCGTCCTGCCAAACCCAGAACAAACTCACAGCCCTTTTGCGGGATCGTGCGCGCACTAAGCAGAGCCTCGCTGGCCCTAATTGCCGCACGGGGGCCTAGGACGCCAAACTACCTATCAATAAAAACATTCAACACTGCATTTTGTCTTCTGAGTCTCTCCAGATTGAAATACAAATGGATTCAACAGTAGTGCACTGCAACTATAAAGAAGCTGCTCAATGTTAAACTTTTCAACTTTGTAAACATTTGTTAAATAATAAATATAAAATGCACGACAATAAAACGTATTTAAATTTGAAAAAACCGTAAAACAACAAACCAACACACTGCCGTGAAAATGTAAATAAATTATAGCACCTGGTACCTTAACTGAGGATAAGTAACAAAATCTTCAAACTAAATGAACTGAGAATGAGGGACTACAAAACAAAGTGCAAAGTAAAAAAACGTGTATGCAAAAAAAAACTAATAAATTGTATGCAACATTAACGTTAGTTACTAAAAGTGGAATAAATATGAATACCAAACTTAATAAGAATAACAAACTAAACAATTTGTGTTGGCTAGAACAGCCTGGTGCATCACAGTTCCCTCCTCACTTCAGCAAGGCAAGTTCTTGTTTAAGAAGGCAACCTTTTCTGCAGTAAGACGATTCCTTTTCTCATTCAATATGTTGGAAACAGTGCTGAACAGTCTCTCACTTTCAACACTGGTGCACGGAGCCACACAAATATTTTTGAGGCAGCAACAGCAGGTTGGGAAATCTTCGCCTGTTAACTTCCCAGTATAGGCGAGGATCTTCTGTAGTGTTAACCGTTTTTCAGAGAAATAACTCTGCCATTTGGACAGCTTCAGGATCTCTGTCTCTTCCAGAATCTGATCAAACTCCATTAAAAAGCTGCTCTTTACTTTGTGCTCCTGCTGAAGCGCTGGTGCTTGCTGCTCCAGGCTCCATACCAGTCACCTCTTCTGGTGGCTCAGACGTCAGACTCCTCTTCTTCACATGTGATGCTTTCTCTCCTATTCTTCAAGTTCTTTGATCAGTGCATCCTTTGCATGAAACTGCCCTTGCGAAATATTTGAAACAAAAGGCCATGCATTCTATTATATATCATTGAAAAAATAATATGATTAATGCTATTGAAGACTATTACATGAATCATAACTAATAATTTTTAAATCTCTGATTTTTAAAAATATATATATTTACAAAATTGAATACCTATTTAAGATAGTACTTATAAAAGTCATGCCTGTCTTTATAGTGGGTGGTCCACCAGAGTTGCAAGGGCGTATAGTGGTTCATCTTCGACGGAACTGAAGCGGCTGTACACTGGCCCGTAATAAGGTCGTTTTTATCACATTCTTTTACATCTTCACATTCTTTTGCCAAAAGACGCTTGAGGACAGTGATGGCTGGAATTACATCAGCAGCTGATGCAGTAGAGGAACTGACTTTTCTTGTGACTTCTTCAAATGTAGCCAGAACAATCATTGCTTTCCTCCAACACGGCCCACTGGAGAGCCGTCAGAGTTGCAGGCAGGTCATAGTCAGCAACATACGCATGAGGGCTCGCTTTTGCTCCCAAAAGGCTCTATCATGTAGAAGGTGCTGTTCCACCTCCTTTTCACATCTTGCAATAGGCGTTTTGGCATTTTCATTAGAAGTTGGATGTCATGCAAACGTGAATATGATACCTGGGAATGCTTGAAATATCCCACAATCTGTCTACCATTTGGCCAGGGCATCGCTGATACTTCGCTGGGACAGCAGTCCCTCGTTCACAACAAGTTGCAACGAGTGAGCCAAAACAGCCCCAAGCTCACGCACTCCCATGGTGTTTTTCATACCTCATATCTGCAGCGTTGTATCCCGTAAAAATGACATGCACTTTCTCGAGCGGGATTTCCCACTCTGTAAAACATATCCATCAGCGCACTGGCTATCGAATCACCCGAGTGTGCGTCCCACAGGACGTTTTTGGCACCTAGCATTTGCACTGTGATGCTTACAGCTGCTGTCGCTCACAATGTGCAGATTAAACTCAGTTGATGACATTGGCGACACGTTGACGTCCAGATACCGTACTGAGCTCAGCTTTTTTGCACCTTTGAGCAGCTCTGATACGTCTCCACGGATCTTCTTGTAATATTCAGGCAAAGCAGTTTCCGATATGTATTAACGCGAGGGCATGGACGTTACCTCGGATCCAAATGCTCAAGCAGGTTGCGGAAAGCCACAGTTTTCCACAATAGATAGTGGCCTGCGAGCCCAAAACGATGAACTCCATTACTTTTTCCGTCAACTTTATAGCCTTTTGACTTGTTGCTGACAGCTTTTCATGACGCTGCAATGCATCCCCCAGTGTCAACTGTGTCGTTACTTTCACGCCTTCTCCTTTCGCTTTGTGAAGCTGCAAAAACTCCCCATGCTTTCACGTGGTGCTTCGCTAGATGCTTATTAAGTTTGTCGTATTGAATTTCTCCAGTTTACCGCCGCCTCTCGAAACGTCACACTTGCATATATTGCACAAAGCTGTCTGAGTTGTTGGTGAAGGCAGTGATTTGTGCAGACTGATAAAACAACGCAAACTTATATTATGCACACTATATTTAAATGCATTGTGCTGTACCTTGTATATATATATGTACATTTTGTATTTATAAAAATAAATTAAAAAAAAAGACAAAAAAAGTGGGATCGGCAGCACGGCGCCTCTCTCTACGCAGATATCCGATCCAGTATTTTTCCTGGTATCGGCGCCGATATCGATACCAGTATCGGATCGGTGCATCCCTAAGCTCAACGCTAACCTGCTACCTCAATGCTAGCCTGCTAGCTCAATGCTAACTTACTAGCTCAATGAAGTCCAATAGGGAAGTACCATGGTGAAGTTTGGCACCTATTGCCTTCCTGTCAAAGTAAACTCCGCAGGTCTCGGGTCTGGTCCTCAGGTCTCCTGGGTCCTCAGGTCTCTGGTCCTCAGGTCTCTGGTCCTCAGGTCTCTGGTCTCAGGTCTCTCAGGTCTGGTTTGGTCACTGGTCCTCAGGTCACTGGTTCTGGTCTCTCAGGTCTGGTTCTGGTCTCTGGTCCTCAGGTCTCTGGTTCTGGTTTCTCAGGTCTGGTTCTGGTCTCTCGGTCCTCAGGTCTCTGGTCCTCAGGTCTCTGGTTTGGTCTACTATGGTCTGGGTTTCTGGTCTCTGGCCTCAGGTCTCTGGTTCTGGTCTCTCAGGTCTGGTTTGGTCTCTGGTCCTCAGGTCTCTGGTTCTGGTCTCTCAGGTCTGGTTCTGGTCTCTGGTCCTCAGGTCTCTGGTTCTGGTCTTTCAGGTCTGCGTTCTGGTCTCATGGTCCTCAGGTCTCTGGTTCTGGTCTCTCAGAGTCTGGTTCTGGTCTCAGGTCCTCAGTCACTGGTTCTGGTCTCCCAGGTCTGGTTCTGGTCTCTGGTCCTCAGGTCTCTGGTTCTGGCTCTCTCAGGTCTGGTTCTGGTCTCTGGTCCTCAGGTCTCTGGTTCTGGTCTCTCAGGTCTGGTTCTGGTCTCTGGTCCTCAGGTCTTGGTTCTGGTCTCTCAGGTCTGGTTCTGGTCTCTGGTCTCAGGTCTCTGGTTCTGGTCTCTCAGTGTCTGGTTCTCAGGTCACTGTTGGTCTCTCAGGTCTTGGTTCTGTCTCTGGTCTCTGGTCACTGGTTCTGGTCTCTCAGGTCTGGTTCTGGTCTCTGGTCCTCAGGTCTCTGGTTATGGTCTCTCAGGTCTGGTTCTGGTCTCTGGTCCTCAGGTTCATGGTTCTGGTCTCTCAGGTTTGGTTCTGGTCTCTGGTCCTCAGGTCTCTGGTTCTGGTCTCTCAGGTCTGGTTCTGGTCTTGGTCCTCAGGTCTCTTGGTTCTGGTCTCTCAGGTCTGGTTCTGTCTCTGGTCCTCAGGTTCTGGTTCTGGTCTCTCAGGTCCTGGTTCCTGGTCTCTGGTCCTCAGGTCACTGGTTCTGGTCTCTCAGGTCTGGTTCTGGTCTCTGGTCCTCAGGTCTCTGGTTCTGGTCTCAGGTTGGTTCTGGTCTCTGGTCCTCAGGTCTCTGGTTCTGGTCTCTCAGGTCTGGTTCTGTCTCTGGTCCTCAGGTCTCTGGTTCTGGTCTTCAGGTCTGGTTCTGGTCTCTGGTCCTCAGGTCTCTGGTTTGGTCTCTCAGGCGTTCTGGTCTCTGGTCCCAGGTCTCTGGTTCTGGTCTCTCAGGTCTGGTTCTGGTCTCTGTCCTCAGGTCATGGTTCTGGTCTCTCAGGTCTGGTTTCTGGTCTCTGGTCCTCAGGTCTCTGGTTCTGGTCTCTCAGGTCTGGTTCTGGTCCTCTGGTCCTCATGTCTCTGGTCTCTGGTCCCTCAGGTCTGGTCTTGGTCTCTGGTCCTCAGGTCTCTGGTTCTGGTCTCTCAGGTCTGGTTCTGGTCTCTGGTCCTCAGGTCTCTGGTTCTGGTCTCTCAGGTCTGGTTCTGGTCTCTGGTCCTCAGGTCTATGGTCTCTCTGGTTCTGCTCAGGTCTGGTTCTGGTCTCTGGTCCTCAGGTCTCTGGTTCTGGTCTCTCAGGTCTGGTTCTGGTCTCTGGTCCTCAGGTCTCTGGTTCTGGTCTCTCAGGTCTGGTTCTGGGTCTCTGGTCTCAGGTCTCTGGTTCTGGTCCTCTCAGGTCTGGTCTGGTCTCAGGTCACTGGTTCTGGTCTCTCAGGTTGGTTTGGTCTCTGGTCCTCAGGTCACTGGTTCTGGTCTCTAGGTCTGGTTCTGGTCTCTGGTCCTCAGGTCTCTGGTTCTGTCTCTCAGGTCTGGTTCTGGTCTCTGGTCCTCAGGTCACTGGTCTGGTCTCTGGTTCTGGTTCTGGTCTCTGGTCCTCTGGTCACTGGTTCTGTGTCTCTCAGGTTCTGGTTTGGTCTCTGGTCCTCAGGTCTCTGGTTCTGGTCTCTAGGTCTGGTTCTGGTCTCTGGTCTCTCAGGTCTGGTTCTGGTCTCTGGTCTCGTCACTGGTTCTGGTCTCGGTCTCTGGTCCCTGTCCAGGTCTCTGGTTCTGGTCTCTAGGTCGTCTGGTCCTGGTCCTCAGGTCACTGGTTCTGGTCTCTCAGGTCTGGTTCTGGTCTCTGGTCCTCAGGTCTCTGGTTCTGGTCTCTCAGGTCTGGTTCTGGTCTCTGGTCTCTCGGTCTCTGGTTGTGTCTTCAGTCTGGTTCTGTACTCTGGTACTCAGGTCCTGGTTCTGGTCTCTCAGGTCTGGTTCTGGTCTCTGGTCCCAGGTCTCTGGTTCTGGTCTCTCAGGTCTGGTTCTGGTCTCTGGTCCTCAGGTCACTGGGTTTCTGGGTCTCTCAGGTCTGGTTTGGGTCTCTGGTCCTTCAGTCTCTGGTTCTGGTCTCTCAGGTTCTGGTTCTGGTCTCTCAGGTCTGGTCTCTGGTCTCTGGTCCTCAGGATCTTGGTTCTGGTCCTGTCTCAGGTCCTGGGATTCTGGTCTCTGGACTCAGGTCTACTGGTTCTTGTCTCTGCAGGTCTGGTCTCTGGTCTTCTGGTCTCTGGTCACTGGTTCTGGTCTCTAGGTCTTGGTTCTGGTCTCTGGTCTCAGGTCCCTGGTCTCTGGTCTCCTAGGTCCTGGTTCCTGGTCTCTGGTCCTCAGGTCTCTGGTTCTGGTCTCCAGGTCTGGTCTGGTCTCTGGTCCTAGGTCTCTGGTTCTGGTCTCTCAGGTCTGGTTCTGGTCTCCTGGTCCTCAGGTCTCTGGTTCTGGTCCTCAGGTCCTGGTTCTGGTCTCTGGTCCTCAGGTCTCTGGTTCTGGCCTTCTGGTCTGGTCTGGATCCTTGGTCCTCAGGTCTCTGGTTCTGGTCTCTCAGGTCTGGTTCTGGTCTCTGTGTCCTCATGTCTCGTTCTGTCTCCTCAGGTCTGGTTCTGGTCTCTGGTCCTCAGGTCTCTGGTTCTGGTCTCTCAGGTCTGGTCTCTGGCGTCTCTGGTCTCTCAGGTCTCATGGTCTCTGGTCTCAGGTCTGGTTCGGTCTCTGGTCCTCAGGTCTTGGTGGACCGCCTGCAGTCACAGTGGTCAGACTTCTGCCCTGGTTCCTCCTGGATCCTGAGACTCACGGAGCTCTGCCCAAAGAACTTGGTAACAGTGAAAAGTGAACATAAAGATAACAACAGGCAGGAGGGGAGGAGGGAGGGGGATGAGAGGGAGGTGGGGAGGAGGGAGGGGAGGGCGGGGAGAGAGGAGGGAGGGAGGTGGGGGTGAGGGAGGGGAGATGAGGAGGGACTGGAGGAGGGGCGAGGAGGGGAGGGAGAGCAGGGAAGGGAGGGGGAGGAGAGGTGGAGGGGAGGAGAGAGAGGGGAGGGAGGGAGGAGGTGAAGGAAAGGGGGAGAGAGGAGGGGGGAGGGAGAGGAGGAAGAGGGGGGGAGGGAGGTATAAGGGGAAGATAAAGGTATGTGTTGGCTGTGTCCTCGGATGTGCTCATCTGTAAATCAACACTTTTCTCCCCCCCGCTCCCCTCCCCCCCCCCCCCTCCCTCCCTCCTCCCCCTCCTCCCCTCCCCCTCCTCCCCCCCTCTCCCCCTCCCCTCCTCCCCCTCAGGACTCCGTCCTGAGCTTCCCGGTCCTCAGTATGTCTCTGATTCCTGGCGCTCAGTTGCACCCAGCTCTCTGTATCAGATCTCCTCCTCTTCCTCCCACTGCTCAGCTCCTGGGTCTTCAACTCCCTCATGAGGAGGTGCCCTCAGCTGCAGACTGCGCTCTGCACACTGTGGGGCGACACTGAGGTGACGGCTGCGTCCTTCCAGGCCTGGGCCGAGGACTTTAGGCAGGGTGGAGAGGCAGCACAGGCACATCCAGTCACGGTCATCTACAGGTCCTTCCGCCTCAGGTAAGTCCATGTCTACAGCCTCAGTCCTGGGTCTACAGCCGCCGTCTGGGTCTACAGCCTCAGTCCTGGGTCTACAGCCTCAGTCCTGGTCTACAGCCTCAGTCCTGGGTCTACAGCCTCAGTCCTGGGTCTACAGCCTCAGTCCTGGGTCTACAGCCTCAGTCCTGGGTCTACAGCCTCAGTCCTGGGTCTACAGCCTCAGTCCAGGTTCTACAGCCTCTGTCCTGGGTCTACAGTACAGTCCTGGGTCTACGGTCTCAGTCCTGGGTCTACAGCCTCAGTCACTGGGTCTACAGCCTCAGTCCTGGGTCTACAGCCTCACCTGGGTTATACAGCCTCAGTCCTGGGTCTACAGCCTCAGTCCTGGGTCTACAGCCTCAGCCTGGGTCTACAGTCTCAGTCTGGGTCTACTGCCTCAGTCCTGGGTCTACAGCCTCAGTCCAGGGTTACGGCCTCAGTCCTGGGTCTACGGCCTCAGTCCTGGGTCTACAGCCTCAGTCCTGGGTCTACAGCCTCAGTTCTGGGTCTACAGCCTCAGTCCTGGGTCTACAGCCTCAGTCCTGGGTCTACAGCCTCAGTCCTGGGTCTACAGTCTCAGTCCTGGGTCTACAGCCTCAGTCCTGGGTCTACAGCCTCAGTCCTGGGTCTACAGTCTCAGGTCCTTGGGTCTCAGCCGGCAGTCCTGGACTGATAGTGATCAGAGTTAGGAACTGGGGCGACAGGGATCTGAGAGTTAGTAACCCCAAAAAAAGGGGGGGGGGGGGGGGGGGGGGGGGCTTTAGCAGGTGTTTACATTGGTGGCTGCAGGTGACAGTACCATGCGTAACTAGTACCTGTGTGTCCAGGCGGTGGCGCTCCTGACCCGGGGACCTCTGTGTGGACTCACGGCTCAGAACTTCAGACTGAAACCGGATCGGTCCACAGACTCTGCAGGGACCAGGATCAGCACAGAGTGAGTTCTGAGGGGGAGGGGCTACTCTTTTAGCAATCGGAGGTAGCGGGTTAGCATTGTTAGGTATTGAGCTATGGTTAGCCATTGAGCTAGCTGGGTTAGCATTGAGGCGTACTGGTTTGAGCATTGAGTCTTGCATGGTTAGCATTGAGTTTGAGGTTAGCATTGAGTTTAGGGGGTTAGGCATTAGAGACTTAAAGGGTTTGGCATGAGTTTAAGGGTTAGCATTGAGTTTAAGGGTTAGCATTGAGTTTAAGGGTTAGCATTGAGTTTAAGGGTTAGCAGGGTTAGCATTGAGGGGTCTTGATTTTTGAGCATTGCGTGCGGGTTAGCATTGAGCTGCAGGTTAGCATTGTCCACTGTATAGTCTGCAGTGTGAGACCCTCTTTTGTTCTTGTGTCTTCAGGACGGGTCCCCAACTCAGTGCAGACTCAGGACTGCCCCTGGAGGAGCCCCTGACCTGGATTGCCCCTCTGCTGCCTGAACAGGGGTACTGCAGCCACAGTATGCGGGGGGTCCCGTGGGGTGAGGGAGTTCATGGAGGCGGTGTGTGACCAGGGGTGGTCACGGTGACCCCAGAAACCTCACGCCTCAGACCACTGGACATCCACTTCAGCGGGATCTGCTCCCTCAGAGGGGACCCTCCTGGTGGGAGGCATGCTAGGTCGTCCAGGCAAAAGACCAAGAGCTCCATCTTGGAGTTGTGGGCGTACATCCAGCCACCATGTTTGTGTTGTAGCAGTGCATAGAAGCCGCCGTACTTTTTGTGTTGTATGTATATAAACAGTAATTGTTTGTGTTGGAGTGTTGATGTCAGTCTATGTTTACTGCAAAAGGCAAATAATGAAGCTGAATCTGAATCGGAATGTGGCTGCCGGATTCGTCCGGAAGTTCAGTTTGCGCACGTCAAAATGTAACAATAAAAATGTAAACGTTGTAGTGTTGTAATAATGCATTGAGTTCTACGGGGAAAATGTTTGCGTAGCCCACGTGAATTTAGTCTGGTTCAGTCTGGTTCAGTCTGCAGTACCGCGAGAATCCCCTGAGCACGTGAGTTATTCAGCTACAAGCTGTAACACCCTATCCAGTTAATATAATAGATCAATGGGCTGACCTCACACTCCTACAACACCAACATGGCTAAAATAACTGTGGCTGCCGGATTCGTCCAGGAAACCGGAAAGGACAGTGAATCTAATCCAGAATTAACCTGTCTATGTGCTAGCCTCATTTCTGTGTGCCTTTGAACGCATCTGGGCGCTAGTAGCTTCGTGGCTACTAAAAGTATTGTTTTCTCTGAGCTCTTTTTCCGCCATTTCTCGTAATAAACCCTGACACATATGTGCACACATCAATAATATAATCTGTATATAACAACACAAACTGTTTACATGTTTATTTACATTTTTTGACGTGCGCAAACTGAACTTCCGGACGAATCCGGCAGCCACATTCAGATTCAGATTCATTTATTTGCCATTTGCAGTAAACATATACTGACATAACACTCAACACAAACATTACAGTTATATACATACAACACAAAAGTAGCGGCTCTATGCACTGCTACAACACAAACATGGTGGCTGGATGTACGCCCACAACACCAAGATGGAGCTCTTGTCTTTGCCTGGACTACCACATGCTCCCACCAGGAGGGTCTCTGAGGAGCAGTCGCTGAAGTGGATGGTCCAGTCTGAGGCGTGAGGTTCTGGGGTCACCGTGACCACGCCCTGGTCACACACCGCCTCCATGAACTCCCTCAGCCCCAGCGGGACCCCCCGCATACTGTGGCTGCAGTACCCCTGTTCAGGCAGCAGGAGGGGCAAGTCCAGGGTCAGGGGCTCCTCCAGGTGGCAGTCCTGAGTCTGCACTGAGTTGGGGACCCGGTCCTGAAGACACAAGAGACAAAAGAGGGTCTCACACTGCAGACTATACAGGTGGACAATGCTAACCTGCTAGCTCAATGCTAACCCGCAAGCTCAATGCTAACCCTAACCCTTAAACTCAATGCTAACCCTTAAACTCAATGCTAACCCTTAAACTCAATGCTAACCTGCAAACTCAATGCCAAACTGGAAGCTTAATGCTAACCCGCTAGCTCAATGCTAAGCCAGTAGCTCAATGCTAACCAGCTAGATCAATGCTAAGCCAGTAGCTCAATGCTAACCAGCTAGATCAATGCTAACCTGCAAACTAAATGCTAACCCGCTACCTCGATGCTAAAAGAGTAGCCCCTCCCCCTCAGAACTCACTCTGTGCTGATCCTGGTCCTGCAGGAGTCTGTGGACCTGATCCGGTTTCAGTCTGAAGTTCTGAGCCGTGAGGTCCACACAGGGGTCCCGGGTCAGGAGCGCCACCGCCTGGACACACATGGTACTGTTACGCATGGTACTGTCACCTGCAGCCACCAATGTAAACTCCTGCTAAAGCTGGGTTACGTAACTCTCAGATCCCTGTCTCCAGTTCCTAACTCTGATCACTATTCAGTCCCAGGACTGCGGCTGTAGACCCAGGACTGAGACTGTAGACCCAGGACTGAGACTGTAGACCCAGGACTGAGACTGTAGACCCAGGACTGAGACTGTAGACCCAGGACTGAGGCCGTAGACTCAGGACTGAGGCCGTAGACCCAGGACTGAGGCCGTAGACCCAGAACTGAGGCTGTAGACCCAGGACTGAGGCTGTAGACCCAGGACTGAGGCTGTAGACCCAGGACTGAGGCTGTAGACCCAGGACTGAGGCTGTAGACCCAGGACTGAGGCCGTAGACCCAGGACTGAGACTGTAGACCCAGGACTGAGGCTGTAGACCCAGGACTGAGGCTGTAGACCCAGGACTGAGGCTGTAGACCCAGGACTGAGGCTGTAGACCCAGGACTGAGGCCGTAGACTCAGGACTGAGGCCGTAGACCCAGGACTGAGACCGTAGACCCAGGACTGAGACTGTAGACCCAGGACTGAGGCTGTAGACCCAGGACTGAGGCTGTAGACCCAGGACTGAGGCTGTAGACCCAGGACTGAGGCTGTAGACCCAGGACTGAGGCTGTAGACCCAGGACTGAGGCTGTAGACCCAGGACTGCGGCTGTAGACCCAGGACTGAGGCTGTAGACCCAGGACTGAGGCTGTAGACCCAGGACTGCGGCTGTAGACCCAGGACTGAGGCTGTAGACTGGTACCTGTGTGAGGAGGCTGAGGTGTGCCTGTGCTGCCAGCTCCAGCCCCTGCCTCTCGGCCCAGGCCTGGATGGGACGCAGCCTCAGCCTCAGTGTCGCCCCCCAGTGTGCAGAGCGCAGGTCTGCAGGCTGAGGGCACCTCCTCATGAGGGAGTTGAAGACCCAGGAGCTGAGGCAGTGGAGGAGAGAGGAGGAGATCTGGATACAGAGAGCTGGGTGCAACTGAGCGCCACGGAACAGAGACATACTGAGGACCAGGAAGCTCAGGACGGAGTCTGAGGGGGGAGGGGGGGGGAGGAGGGGGGGGGGTGAGGGAGGGGGAGGGGGAGGAGGGGGAGGAGGGGGGAGGGGGGGGGAGGAGGAGGGGGGGAGAAAAAGTGTTGATTTACAGATGAGCAAACCGAGGGACACAGCCAACACATACCTTTATCTTCCCCTATACCTCCCTCCCCTCTTCCTCCTCTCCCTCCCCTCTCTCTCCCCCTTTCCTTCACCTCCTCCCTCCCTCCCCTCTCTCTCCTCCCTCCACTCCCTCCCCTCTCCCTTCCCTGCTCTCCCTCCCCTCCTCGCCCCCTCCTCCCTCCCTCTCTCTCCCCTCCCTCACCCCCACCTCCCTCCCTCTCTCTCCCCTCTCCTCCCCTCCCTCCTCCCCACCTCCCTCTCTCTCCCCTCCCTCCTCCCCTCCTGCCTGTTGTTATCTTTAGTTTCACTTTCACTGTTACCAAGTTCTTTGGGCAGAGCTCCGTGAGTCTCAGGATCCAGGAGGAACCAGGGCAGAAGTCTGACCAGCTGTGACTGCAGGCGGTCCACCAGAGACCTGAGGACCAGAGACCAGAACCAGACCTGAGAGACCAGAACCAGAGACCTGAGGACCAGAGACCAGAACCAGACCTGAGAGACCAGAACCAGAGACCTGAGGACCAGAGACCAGAACCAGACCTGAGAGACCAGAACCAGAGACCTGAGGACCAGAGACCAGAACCAGACCTGAGAGACCAGAACCAGAGACCTGAGGACCAGAGACCAGAACCAGACCTGAGAGACCAGAACCAGAGACCTGAGGACCAGAGACCAGAACCAGACCTGAGAGACCAGAACCAGAGACCTGAGGACCAGAGACCAGAACCAGACCTGAGAGACCAGAACCAGAGACCTGAGGACCAGAGACCAGAACCAGACCTGAGAGACCAGAACCAGAGACCTGAGGACCAGAGACCAGAACCAGACCTAGGAGACCAGAACCAGAGACCTGAGGACCAGAGACCAGAACCAGACCTGAGAGACCAGAACCAGTGACCTGAGGACCAAAGACCAGAACCAGACCTGAGAGACCAGAACCAGTGACCTGAGGACCAGAGACCAGAACCAGACCTGAGAGACCAGAACCAGATACCTGAGGACCAGAGACCAGAACCAGACCTGAGAGACCAGAACCAGACCTGAGAGACCAGAACCAGAGACCTGAGGACCAGGGACCAGAACCAGACCTGAGAGACCAGAACCAGTGACCTGAGGACCAGAGACCAGAACCAGACCTGAGAGACCAGAACCAGAGACCTGAGGACCAGAGACCAGAACCAGACCTGAGAGACCAGAACCAGTGACCTGAGGACCAGAGACCAGAACCAGACCTGAGAGACCAGAACCAGAGACCTGAGGACCAGAGACCAGAACCAGACCTGAGAGACCAGAACCAGAGACCTGAGGACCAGAGACCAGAACCAGACCTGAGAGACCAGAACCAGTGACCTGAGGACCAGAGACCAGAACCAGACCTGAGAGACCAGAACCAGAGACCTGAGGACTAGGGACCAGAACCAGACCTGAGAGACCAGAACCAGTGACCTGAGGACCAGAGACCAGAACCAGACCTGAGAGACCAGAACCAGAGACCAGAACCAGACCTGAGAGACCAGAACCAGAGACCTGAGGACCAGAGACCAGAACCAGACCTGAGAGACCAGAACCAGAGACCTGAGGACCAGAGACCAGAACCAGACCTGAGAGACCAGAACCACTGACCTGAGGACCAGAGACCAGAACCAGACCTGAGAGACCAGAACCAGAGACCTGAGGACCAGAGACCAGAACCAGACCTGAGAGACCAGAACCAGTGACCTGAGGACCAGAGACCAGAACCAGACCTGAGAGACCAGAACCAGTGACCTGAGAACCAGACCTGAGAGACCAGAACCAGAGACCTGAGGACCAGAGACCAGAACCAGACCTGAGAGACCAGAACCAGAGACCTGAGGACCAGAGACCAGAACCAGACCTGAGAGACCAGAACCAGAGACCTGAGGACCAGAGACCAGAACCAGACCTGGGAGACCAGAACCAGAGACCTGAGGACCAGAGACCTGAGGACCAGAGACCAGAACCAGACCTGAGAGACCAGAACCAGAGACCTGAGGACCAGAGACCAGAACCAGACCTGAGAGACCAGAACCAGAGACCTGAGGACCAGAGACCAGAACCAGACCTGAGGGACCAGAACCAGAGACCTGAGGACCAGAGACCAGAACCAGACCTGAGAGACCAGAACCAGAGACCTGAGGACCAGAGACCAGAACCAGACCTGAGAGACCAGAACCAGTGACCTGAGGACCAGAGACCAGAACCAGACCTGAGAGACCAGAACCAGAGACCTGAGGACCAGAGACCAGAACCAGACCTGAGAGACCAGAACCAGTGACCTGAGGACCAGAGACCAGAACCAGACCTGAGAGACCAGAACCAGAGACCTGAGGACCAGAGACCAGAACCAGACCTGAGAGACCAGAACCAGAGACCTGAGGACCAGAGACCAGAACCAGACCTGAGAGACCAGAACCAGAGACCTGAGGACCAGAGACCAGAACCAGACCTGAGAGACCAGAACCAGTGACCTGAGGACCAGAGACCAGAACCAGACCTGAGAGACCAGAACCAGATACCTGAGGACCAGAGACCAGAACCAGACCTGAGAGACCAGAACCAGAGACCTGAGGACCAGAGACCAGAACCAGACCTGAGAGACCAGAACCAGAGACCTGAGGACCAGAGACCAGAACCAAACCTGAGAGACCAGAACCACTGACCTGAGGACCAGAGACCAGAACCAGACCTGAGAGACCAGAACCAGAGACTGAGGACCAGAGACCAGAACCAGACCTGAGAGACCAGAACCAGTGACCTGAAGACCAGAGACCAGAACCAGACCTGAGAGACCAGAACCAGTGACCTGAGAACCAGACCTGAGAGACCAGAACCAGAGACCTGAGGACCAGAGACCAGAACCAGACCTGAGAGACCAGAACCAGAGACCTGAGGACCAGAGACCAGAACCAGACCTGAGAGACCAGAACCAGAGACCTGAGGACCAGAGACCAGAACCAGACCTGAGAGACCAGAACCAGAGACCTGAGGACCAGAGACCAGAACCAGACCTGGGAGACCAGAACCAGTGACCTGAGGACCAGAGACCAGAACCAGACCTGAGAGACCAGAACCAGAGACCTGAGGACCAGAGACCAGAACCAGACCTGAAAGACCAGAACCAGAGACCTGAGGACCAGAGACCAGAACCAGACCTGAGAGACCAGAACCAGAGACCTGAGGACCAGAGACCAGAACCAGACCTGAGAGACCAGAACCAGAGACCTGAGGACCAGAGACCAGAACCAGACCTAGGAGACCAGAACCAGAGACCTGAGGACCAGAGACCTGAGGACCAGAGACCAGAACCAGACCTGAGAAACCAGAACCAGAGACCTGAGGACCAGAGACCAGAACCAGACCTGAGAGACCAGAACCAGTGACCTGAGGACCAGTGACCAGAACCAGACCTGAGAGACCTGAGGACCAGAGACCTGAGGACCAGAGACCTGAGGACCAGAGACCTGAGGACCAGAGACCTGAGGACCAGACCCAGAGACCTGCGGAGTTTACTTTGACATGGAAGGCAATAGGTGCCAAACTTCACCATGGGTACTTCCCTATTGGACTTCATTGAGCTAGTAAGTTAGCATTGAGCTAGCAGGCTAGCATTGAGGTAGCAGGTTAGCGTTGAGCTTAGGGATGCACCGATCCGATACTGGTATCGATATCGGCGCCGATACCAGGAAAAATACTGGATCGGATATCTGCGTAGAGAGAGGCGCCGTGCTGCCGATCCACTTTTTTTGTCTTTTTTTTAATTTATTTTTATAAATACAAAATGTACATATATATATACAAGGTACAGCACAATGTATTTAAATATAGTGTGCATAATATAAGTTTATGTATAAAATAAAGTAATTTATCAGATCTGCCACAACAGCATGGAGCGATCAGCAGTGTGTTGTTTTACACTGCCTTCACCAACAACTCAGACAGCTTTGTGCAATATATGCAAGTGTGACGTTTCGAGAGGCGGCGGTAAACTGGAGAAATTCAATACGACAAACTTAATAAAGCATCTAGCGAAGCACCACGTGAAAGCATGGGGAGTTTTTGCAGCTTCACAAAGCGAAAGGAGAAGGCGTGAAAGTAACGACACAGTTGACACTGGGGGATGCATTGCAGCGTCATGAAAAGCTGTCAGCAACAAGTCAAAAGGCTATAAAGTTGACGGAAAAAGTAATGGAGTTCATCGTTTTGGGCTCGCAGCCACTATCTATTGTGGAAAACTGTGGCTTTCGCAACCTGCTTGAGCATTTGGATCCGAGGTACGTCATGCCCTCGCGTAAATACATATCGGAAACTGCTTTGCCTGAATATTACAAGAAGATCCGTGGAGACGTATCAGAGCTGCTCAAAGGTGCAAAAAAGCTGAGCTTCAGTACGGGTATCTGGACGTCAGACGTGTCGCCAATGTCATCACTGAGTTTAACTGCACATTGGAGCGACAGCAGCTGTAAGCATCACAGTGCAATGCTAGGTGCCAAAAACGTCTGTGGGACGCACACGGGTGATTCGATAGCAAGTGCGCTGATGGATATGTTTACAGAGTGGGAAATCCCGCTCGAGAAAGTGCATGTCATTTTACGGGATAACGCTGCAGATATGAGGTATGAAAAACACCATGGGAGTGCGTAGCTTGGGCTGTTTTGCTCACTCGTTGCAACTTGTTGTGAACGAAGGACTGCTGTCCCAGCGAAGTATCAGCGATGCCCTGGCCAAATGTAGACAGATTGTGGGATATTTCAAGCATTCCCAGTTATCATATTCACGTTTGCATGACATCCAACTTCTAATGAAAATGCCAAAACGCCTATTGCAAGATGTGAAAAGGAGGTGGAACAGCACCTTCTACATGATAGAGCCTTTTGGAGCAAAAGCGAGCCCTCAGTGCGTATGTTGCTGACTATGACCTGCCTGCAACTCTGACGGCTCTCCAGTGGGCCTTGTTGGAGAAAGCAATGATTGTTCTGGCTACATTTGAAGAAGTCACAAGAAAAGTCAGTTCCTCTACTGCATCAGCTGCTGATGTAATTCCAGCCATCACTGTCCTCAAGCGTCTTTTGGCAAAAGAATGTGAAGATGTAAAAGAATGTGATAAAAACGACCTTATTACGGGCAGTGAACAGCCGCTTCAGTTCCGTCGAAGAAGAACCACTATACGCCCTTGCAACTCTGGTGGACCCCCACTATAAAGACAGGCATGACTTTATAAGTACTATCTTAAATAGGTATTCAATTTTTTAAATATATATATTTTTAAAATCAGAGATTTAAAAATTATTAGTTATGATTCATGTATAGTCTTCAATAGCATTAATCATATTATTTTTTCAATGATATATAATAGAATGCATGGCCTTTTGTTTCAAATATTTCGCAAGGGCAGTTTCATGCAAAGGATGCACTGATCAAAGAACTTGAAGAAGAGGAGAGAAGCATCACATGTGAAGAAGAGGAGTCTGACTCTGAGCCACCAGAAGAGGTGACTGGTATGGAGCCTGGAGCAGCAGCACCAGCAGCTTCAGCAGGAGCACAAAGTAAGAGCAGCTTTTTAATGGAGTTTGATCAGATTCTGGAAGAGACAGAGGATCCTGAAGCTGTCCAAATGCAGAGTTATTTCTCTGAAAAAACGGTTAACACTACAGAAGATCCTCGCCAATACTGGGAAGTTAACAGGCGAAGATTTCCCAACCTTGCTGTTGCTGCCTCAAAATATTTGTGTGCTCCTTGCACCAGTGTTGAAAGTGAGAGACTGTTCAGCACTGTTTCCAACATATTGAATGAGAAAAGGAATCGTCTTACTGCAGAAAAGGTTGCCTTCTTAAACAAGAACTTGCCATTGCTGAAGTGAGGAGGGAACTGTGATGCACCAGGCTGTTCTAGCCAACACAAATGTTTAGTTTGTTATTCTTATTTAAGTTTGTATTCATATTTATTCCACTTTTAGTAACTAACTTAATGTTGCATACAATTTATTAGTTTTTTTTTGCATACACGTTTTTTTACTTTGCACTTTGTTTTGTAGTCCCTCATTCTCAGTCATTTAGTTTGAATATTTTGTTACTATCCTCAGTTAAGGTACCAGGTGCTATAATTTATTTACATTTTCAGGCAGTGTGTTGGTTTGTTGTTTTACGGTTTTTCAAATTTAAATACGTTTTATTGTCGTGCATTTTATATTTATTATTTAACAAATGTTTACAAAGTTGAAAAGTTTAACATTGAGCAGCTCTTTATAGTTGCAGTGCACTACTGTTGAATCCATTTGTATTTCAATCTGGAGAGACTCAGAAGACAAAATGCAGTTTGAATGTTTTTATTGATAGGTAGTTTGGCGTCCTAGGCCCCCGTGCGGCAATTAGGGCCAGCGAGGCTCCTGCTTAGTGCGCGCACGATCCCGCAAAAGGCTGTGAGTTTGTTCTGGGTTTGGCAGGACGAATTATTCGAGTGTGAGGATGAGAATTAGATCAGTGAGGCAACGCTATAAATAAAGGCAACGCTATTAATAAAGGCAACACTATTAATAAAGGCAACGCTATTAATAAAGGCAACGCTATAAATAAAGGCAACGCTATAAATAAAGGCAACGCCATAAATAAAGGCAACGCTATTAATAAAGGCAACGCTATTAATAAAGGCAACGCTATAAATAAAGGCAACGCTATAAATAAAGGCAACGCTATTAATAAAGGCAACGCTATTAATACAGGCAGCGCTATAAATAAAGGCAACGCTATTAATAAAGGCAACGCTATAAATAAAGGCAACGCTATTAATAAAGGCAACGCTATAAATAAAGGCAACACTGTAAATAAAGGCAACGCTATAAATAAAGGCAACGCTATTAATAAAGGCAACGCTATTAATAAAGGCAACGCTATTAATAAAGGCAACGCTATAAATAAAGGCAACGCTATAAATAAAGGCAACGCTATTAATAAAGGCAACGCTATAAATAAAGGCAACGCTATTAATAAAGGCAACGCTATAAATAAAGGCAACGCTATTAATAAAGGCAACGCTATTAATAAAGGCAACGCTACTAATAAAGGCAACGCTACTAATAAAGGCAACGCTATTAATAAAGGCAACGCTATAAATAAAGGCAATGCTATAAATAAAGGCAACGCTATAAATAAAGGCAACGCTATTAATACAGGCAACGCTATTAATACAGGCAACGCTATAAATAAAGGCAACGCTATTAATAAAGGCAACGCTATAAATAAAGGCAACGCTATTAATAAAGGCAACGCTATAAATAAAGGCAACGCTATAAATAAAGGCAACGCTGTAAATAAAGGCAACGCTATAAATAAAGGCAACGCTATTATTAAAGGCAACGCTATTAATAAAGGCAACGCTATTAATAAAGGCAACGCTATAAATAAAGGCACTGCTATAAATAAAGGCAACGCTATTAATAAAGGCAACGCTATAAATAAAGCCAACACTATTAATAAAGGCAACGCTATAAATAAAGGCAACGCTATTAATAAAGGCAACGCTATAAATAAAGGCAATGCTATAAATAAAGGCAACGCTATTAATAAAGGCAACGCTATTAATAAAGGCACAGCTGCTGCCACCACCAGGAAGTTTTGCGAGTGCTTACGAGGATGGATTTGCAAGGGCGAAGCTCCATTTCAAGGCAACACTATTAATAAAGGCAACACTATTAATAAAGGCAACACTATTAATAAAGGCACAGCTGCTGCCACCGCCAGGAAGTTTTGCGAGTGCTTACGAGGATGGATTTGCAAGGGCTTACAGGGATGCCAAGGAGCGCTGGGCTGCCTGTACAGTCGTAGTGTCTGGCCTGAAGTATACGAAGAGCTGTGGAGGGCAGAAGGAGAAAACCAGCGACGCCGTACACGTAGCCGCGCCTGTCCTGAGGGAGTGAGATGTGTAGAGATTGGGAGACAGATTACATAGTAGCAGATGTGGGTGCCTTTGACGAGGAGTATGAGTGACGGCTCTGAGAATAGAGAGGAGAGAACAGGGTTGTAGCAGCGGGTCTGAGATTGGGTCCCAGCAAGCAGGGTAGGTATACGAGGTATTGAAGGATATTGTCTGCACGGTGAACTATGAAAGCACTGATTGTGTGAACGGCAGGCAAGGTGAAGGAATGTTGTGTGAGTAGTAGAAGTGGGACTTCCGGCGAAGCTGAATGTTATGAGCGTAGAATGCGAAAGAAACGTTTTCGTGTACAAAGAAAAGACGAAGAGAAGGTGGGACAAGTCCAAGGCGGGGAACTCCATGGCGGGGGTCTCGCATGGCATCATGTAGCCTAGGCGCTGGAATTCCTGGAATTTAAAGTGAGAGAGACAGTCAGTCAGTATGCAGTTAAGGTGACCAGGGACGTGTCGTGCGGTGATGGAGATATTTGAGACTGAGAGCCGTGTGATTTGTCTGAGAAGGACTCTTGGGTAGAGGAAGAAGGACCTTAATTTAGGATTTCTACAACGTCCAGCTTGTAGACCCCCCAAAACCCAAGGACGAGGCAGCGTCCGCGAAGAAGTGCAGGGCAACGGAGGAACGGACGACGTCACTGCAGAAAGAGACGCCGACCCGGCGGCCCAGCAGGCGGGACTAGAACATGGCCAGGGCGGCACCCGGCGTCCGGGGAAGACAGCGTCGAGGTGGGAGGGGCCAACACCAGCGAGGGAGAGGAGCCTGGAAACAAAAGAACGGCCCTGGGGAACGAACCGGACGGCACGATTGAGGTGCCTGAGCAGGGAGAGCAGCTGGCGCTTCGACATTGACGGGGCCCGGACACCGCCCACGCCAGAAACCGTGTGGCCCCTCGGGGATTGTGGAAGGCCGACAGCAGGTCGAGGGATGCGAGGGACGCCGACGTCAGGAGGAAGATGATGAACGCCCAATCGGGATGGAGTAGGAGCGCGTGGGCAAGCCTGGGCGAGCCTGGGCGAGCCCGGTCTACGGAGACCCCCCCACAGTCGGAACGAAAGTTGATACCACGTTCTCCGAGTAAGACGAACCAGAGTCAGCGCAGTCCCTTATGTGACCAGGAGCACAAGATCTTCCAGTGGACCCGAAACGCAGACCGTTGACAATGTGCGAGACGGTCTGCGCCAGTACGAAGGGAAAACATTGCACCACTCCGTGCTTTATCACGTTCTCCGAGACCAGCCCAGAAACGATGCGACCAGCGCTCGGGGCATCAGCAGCCCGCCTGCAGTCCAGAGCACGGGGTCAAAACAGCCAGCCTGCAGCCCGGTGCGCTGGGTCAACGGCCAGCCAGCAGTCCAACGAACGGGATTAAAACAAACAGCCAGCAGAACGATGTGAGGGACCAAGCCGAGAGCCTGCAGTCCAATGTGAGGGATTAAAACAGAGCTTGCAGTCCAAAAGAGGGATTTATCTTTTTCTTTTCTTTCTCTTTTTTCTTCTTTTTTTTTTTTTTTTTTTTTTTACAAAGAGAGCTTGCAGTCCAATATGAAGGATTTAAACAGTGTGAGGGATATAACCTGAGAGCCGCGGCCGGAAGCGAGGGATTTAAACTGAGAGCCGCAGTCCGAAGCGAGGGATTTAAACTGAGAGCCGCAGTCCAGAGTGGGGGATTTAAAGAGCCTGCAGTCCGATGTGAGGGATTTAGACCGAGAACATGCAGTCCAATGTGAGGGATTTAAACTGAGAGCCTGCAGACCAATGAGAGGGATTTAAACTGAGAGCCGCAGTCCAAAGCGAGGGATTTAAACTGAGAGCCACGGTCCAGAGTGAGGGATTTAAACAGAGCCTGCAGTCCAATGCGAGGGATTTAAACTGAGAGCCTGCAGTCCAATGCGAGGGATTTAAACTGAGAGCCTGCAGTCCAATGCGAGGGATTTAAACTGAGAGCCTGCATTCCAATGCGAGGGATTTAAACTGAGAGCCTGCAGTCCAATGTCCATCCATCCATCCATTTTCTTCCGCTTTATCCGTTGTCGGGTCGCGGGGGCAGCAGTCTAAGCAGAGACGCCCAGACTTCCCTATCCACACACACTTCCTCCAGCTCGTCCGGGGGGACCCCAAGGCGTTCCCAGGCCAGCTGAGAGACATAGTCCCTCCAGCGTGTCCTAGGTCTTCCCCGGGGCCTCCTCCCGGTGGGACGTGCCCGGAACACCTCCCCAGGGAGGCGTCCAGGAGGCATCCGGAACAGATGCCCGAGCCACCTCAACTGGTTCCTCTCGACGTGGAGAAGCAGCGGCTCTACTCCGAGCTCCTCCCGTGTGACTGAGCTCCTCACCCTATCTCTAAGGGAGCGCCCAGCCACTCTGCGGAGGAAGCTCATTTCGACCGCTTGTATCCGCGATCTCGTTCTTTCGGTCATTACCCAAAGCTCATGACCATAGGTGAGGGAGGGAACGAAGATTGACCGGTAAATTGAGAGCTTTGCCTTTCGGCTCAGCTCCCTCTTTACCACAACGGTCCGATACAGCGACCGCATCACTGCGCACGCTGCACCGATCCGCCTGTCAATCTCACACTCCATTCTTCCCTCACTCGTGAACAAGACCCCGAGATACTTGAACTCCTCCACTTGAGGAAGGACCTCTCCACCCACCTGCAGAGGGCAAGGCACCTTTTTCCGGTCGAGCACTGTTAAGGAAGTTTCTATCCAATGAAGGAGAAAACTCAAAGGTCTTTGTCTTAATTCAGGAGCGTAAGTTTATTGTAACACACGTGCGGAGGGCTGACTACACAGAAACAGCGTGCATTCAGCTCTGGCTCGCAGAGCTCCGAGTTTCCTGTTTACAAGACACACACGAAAGACAGTCCCGCCCACAACAGATGGGAGGGGGTTCAGCAGAGACGGGGCTCTGGAGCGGAGACGCCATGTCCCGGGGAGAGACATCTGGCCGCGCCATAGGGATGCAAACAGACTGCAGGATGTAGAAAATGCACACATACAGACCGATACATATGCAAGAGGTGAAAGGGGGCAAGAGTGATCGCCATTGTCTGTAGGTGTCGGGGGGGACCCGGCTCCTTCCTGGAGCAGGGACATATGAATAGAAGCAGGCATACAGATGCAAGATACGAAAGACACAAGGGTGTGACAGACAGCAGGGGCCCTCACAAAGCTCAGCATGGCGTCAGAAGGTCGTCTCTGCATTGATAAAAGGCCTTTGACGTCCGTGTATTTGCTGCGGCTGGTTTTATGTAATTACTCCAAAAACTGTCACCACACTCCCCTCTTTTGATAATTCAAAACCATTTTTGCATTAATCAGTTAAATACCAGAGGCATCGTAATCACATCACCTTCAAGCTTGAAACACTTAAATTATTGCTGTCCAAAGTGGACAAGAAAAGAAACATGCTTGTCAATAAAAGAAAGAGCACATTATAATAACACAATGGATCCGGACAGCGATAAGAGAAGACAATATTAACATAATAAACACGGTCAGCACGGAAAGTAGTGTCAGTGTGGCCAGCATAACAGTCCAAGGGCCCATGCCGGTCTTAGCCGGGCTACGTTCGGTAGTCTTTTCCGCGGGAATACTCACGAGCAGTGCCGTCTCGCAGTCAGTGGCACCGCTCCCTATGAGCGTGTGTGGAGCGTTAGTGGTCATGGCGATGTTTGGTCTTGGAGCGGCAAGACTCTAATTGCGTTGAAGCCTTGGCCTCAACACTCGGTTGGGCAGAGTGCTCGGGGTTTGGGGTGTGGAGACCATGGCTTGAGCACGCTCCAGATCGGCCAGGCCCAAAGCTCGTTTGATGGGAGACCTCATGACAGCACGCTTCACCATGTGCCTCATCAGGAACTGTAGAGCAGCCCTCATCTCCACCTCCTCCGGACACACGGGAGACGAGACACCAGGGGGCACTCCAGCAGAGCTCAAATCTGCATTATGGCCAGAGGGGGCAAGCTCTGGAGAAATCTTTGGAATGGGCAGCAGCTCTGCATACTTGCTGCAGCTGAGCAGAGCGCTCAGGGCCTTCATGGCTCCCAAGCCTTGGGATCCGGGGGCTGGGGAGTTGGGCAAAAGGGGGGTCGCCTCGGGAACGCTGGGATTCTCTGGGTGTTGTTGTTGGCCTGCTTCACTTCTTCAGCGTAGGGAGCCGCGGATGGGCCTGGTCCGTCCGCGCCCTCGGTGTCCTCGTCTATGGCCCTCAGTGGCAGCACCGCACGACAGTGGTTGGCGTGGATCCAAGTTGTCCTCTCCGCGACCTTAACGGCAGTGTCCGTCACCAGGAGGGCGAGGAATGGGCCGAGCCAGCGCTTGGACCGCCAATGCTTTCGTCTCGTTTCCTTCATCAGGACCCAGTCGCCTGGCTTGATCCTGTGCAGAGCCGCCTGCGCAGCCTGTGGCAGGGCGCTCCTGACCTGGGCAGAAATAGAGGACAAAAGTGCATTAATTTCCTTACAATAGGACAGCATGTCGTCATCACACAAAGAGGTGCTTGGCAGATCTCTGTTCGGGGGTCCCGCGCCCAAGTTGGGTGGTCTGGCACAGAGGATTTCGAATGGGACTCTCATGCGCATGTACATGAGGGCTAGCGGCAGAGCTTTGAGTGCCATTCTCTCGCTCGCACGCGCCTCGGCTCCAGGGGGCGTAACTGCAGTGTTTACGTATATCAATGCCCAGAAATTCACCCACTTCCTCAATGACTTTTGCTACAAAGTGACTGCCATTGTCACACTAGAGATTTTCCCTCGGGACACCCCATCGTGGCACAATTTCTGTGAGCAGAGCTTTCACCACCGCGTTGCTCGTGGCGTGTTTGCATGCAAATATTCAGTCCATTTGGACCAGAGATCCGCCAGACCCAGACAGTATTACTTACCTTGGCATGGTGTGAGTTCAACAAAGTCCCTTTGGACATGTTGAAATGGGCGCAGGGGCGGAGGATGAGCAGCCTGTTGGATACTTTTGGGACTTACCTGGGTTGTGCGCGAGGCATATAGCGCATGTTTGGCAGAATCTCTGTGCAAATGCCGTAAACCCCTTTGTATACCAATTTTGTGTGATTAAATCACACATCCCTCCTTCTGAGGCATGGTCTCGACCATGTGCTAAAATTGCAAACTGTCTGAAGAAATGCCGTGGTAAGCACGGTTTGCTGTCTGGTCCCAGCCACACACACCATGCCGTCGTTGAGCCCCATTCCCCTCCCACAGCAGCGTCTCTGCTGGAGTAGCCAGTGTCTGCATCGCTGACAGAGAGGAGAAAATATCAACGTCTTGAGTGAGGTAGTGTGTGTGTGTGTGTAGAGGTGCGTATGCCGCTGCCTTGTCCGCGCGCCGATTCCCTGCAGAGATGGGATCAGTGGCATTAGTGTGGGCCTGGCATTTGCGTGCATCGATCTCTAAGGGCAACATTACAGCTTTCAGCAGACGTTCAACCTGTGTGGAATTAAGAATTGGTTTACCATCAGATCACAGAATATGTTAACAGTTTTGCCCGCTGCCAGCTCACAAGCCCCGGTGGGCGCGACCAGTTCAGCGGTTTGTGCTGAATGGTAGTGGGGCAAACTACCAGAGTCTATAGTATCAAAATCAGAACACACAGCATAGCCGACTCGGTTCTTCCCAGTGTTGTCACGTGACGCGGCTCCGTCTGTATAAAAAAAATCAAGTCAGGATTAGTCAGAGGCATCTCTTTCAGGTCTGGCCTGGGAGTGCATATCTGTTCTATTGTGGCGATACAGCAGTGTGCCTCCCCTTCCTCTGGCGTGGGCAGCAGTGAGGAGGGGTTCAGCTGTGTGCATCTTTTCACCGTGACATTGGGGAGTTCAAAGAGCACCGTGTTGTATTTCAGCCAACGAGCCGCAGAAAGGTGAGAGGTTTTCTGCTCTAGCAGGATCAGGGAAACAGCATGGGGCACAAGCAAAGTTAGTTCAGTGTATCCCACAAGGTCACGTGATGCTAGGGCCGCTTTCTCAGCGGCAGCCACAGCCCGCAGGCAGCGAGGCAACCCTGCTGCCACGGGATCGAGTTTTGCTGAGAAGTAAGCAGTGGGTCTCAGTGGCCCTCCGTGAGACTGCAAAAGTACCGACACCATGCACCCACACCGCTCATCCACAGTCTGAGTGACTGACCGTTGGGTCAGGGAGACCTAGTGTGTGTGTGTAGATTTGCTGTTCCGTTCATCTCCAGTTGCTTTTCTCCCGGATCGTCCTCAATTCATATTGTGGGCTTTTGTGCCAAAGTGGAGGCTCATTTCCTCCTGATCCATACTACTGTCATCCCTGGAGCAGGGGTAGTTTATCTCTCATCTGAAAAAGAAATATCAGAACACAAAAAAAAACACAAAAAAATGCCCACTTTCGCTTGTCAATCTTTTTTCCAATTGGGCAAAACATAACTGCATTGACAGACGGTGTGTGGCATCAGGGCGGAGGCTGTAGCCAAATACAGAACAACAAAATGTATGTTTCTAATTTTATACTCCCCTAAATGTGAGTTTACCAACCAAAGTTGTTCTTCAACCAACGACAGCTCACTGCGGTTGGACCGAATCACTGTCAGGGCAAACAGCAGAGGGAGGAACTCCCAATATCTTCAGCGAGGTATTTCATCTCCGAGTACTTTCCGCAGAGTACTTTTCTCAGAGTACTCATCCCAGAGTACTCTCACTTTTACACCTGTTCAATAAAGCTCGTTATCTTTGAATCTCTAGTACTTACACCGTATGCTGTTGACAAAAAAATAATTATTCCATGATCACATTAAAACATTACAGACACATTTGTTATTCCATGATTCCGTTCAGCATTCCTCATTTCACTCCTCATTTCACACATCACACTCATATCACAGTCACATCACAGGCCGATTCCCCACGTTAGTATTTTGGTCCAGTTTGTTAAGGTCAACGTAGTGTACTTTGACATGACGCACAGACATATAACATACAGAAAACATATAACACACACCAACATATAACACACACAAACATATAACACAGAAGGCCTGTAATTTTAACTTTGTTATATTTTTCCATGTCCAATTCCAATTGTCTCATGAGCTATTTCTATTGTTGCAACTTTCAGAGCCTGCAGAGCTTTAAAAGAGTTTTCCTAAAAGGATCCATTTCCAACTTTAGTGTTTACCACGTGGTCTGTATTTCGGGCTTATCACAGATTGTGTCCCCTATATCTCTAATGAGCTCTTGTCACCTTAAAAATGTTTATTTTCCTTATTTTTTCTTTTTCAATAAAGCCAGGTCGGATTCATTAAAAATGTAAATTAGTCTCAAACTTTAATACTTCACCTTTGTTTCACGATAAAAATGTTTTTGTTGCTCATTAAGTAGCACAGATAGTGGTGCCTATCCCAATAAACATACTCCGTTAGTAGCCTATCTTCACTACACTGAAGCCATGAATTTTCAAACTCTAAGTTATTGTCTGGGAACGACCGGAGAGAGCAGCTTAGGTCGTTCGCGTGGTTGACCTCCAAATTTTGTGCGGGCGTCACTCTATCCACTTGTTGTGGCTAATAACTTAGCAATCTCAGGGTTTGGTGTCAATTTCCAGTGGTAGTTAACTTTTGGGACCGGTGCCTCCTCATGCATGCCGGTGAAACATGGAGCATTTGCTAGGTCACTAGCGTGTACCACCCGTAGGCCGCTTGGTGTTGAGAGCAGATTTAAATTGAGTCTGCACATAAGGTCTCGGCCTAGTAGATTAACCGGGCACAATGGGGAATATAGAAAAGAATGTTTAAGCTGGTTGCCCTGAGAATCAAAACACGTTAGCGGTGACGTAAATTGCTCTTTAGTCGTCTCTCCCGACGCTGCTAATTAGAATGTGAAGCGGCCACTCATTTTAGGGGAGACAGAAAGGCTGTCACTTTTTAGCACAGAATTTGTTGCCCCGGAGTCATCCAGAATTTTAACTTGTACACCACAGATTGTTAGCGTATATTACGGGAATTCAGCATGAATTATCTCTAAAAAGTGCCAATTGCAATTTGTTGTTGTTCAACTTACATGAGCGGTCGCTTTGGTGACGAATGTGAACCCGGGTTTGGTCAGTCGCTCGTGTTTCCTCCACGCCCGCCTCTGCCGTCCTCTGGCCCCGTGTTAGCTTGAGCGTTCCTCTGCCTTTAACGCCTCCTCCGGTAACAGTCCTTCGACCCATGTCGAGCACACAGTCTTTCCGCCGGGCTGTGGAAGTTTCTCAAAGTCCGCAGGAGGCCCAGGTAGCCCAAAGCGTTAGCCTGTGGTCCATGAGGGTTGGTGAATAACCAAACGTGCCGGTACTTTTGGCTTCTTCTGTTTGCGGTGCGGGGGCAACTTTCAACGAGGTTTCAGCGGGTGCGTTTTGTGTTTCACGCTACCCCCTCCGTGGGGAACAGTCACGGGATTTGGAGCAGTTTGTCTCTGGCCTCCAAGGCAGTTGTCGGTGTCTCACATATCTGCTTCCCCCGCTTCTTCTTCTGCGGTTTCCTGAGCGTGTATCTGCTTCCGCCACGTCTTCTTCTGCTCCCGGGTTTGGGCCCACTTCTCGCGGGGTCTCAGCTGGTGCGAGCGCCGCCTGTGGTTGGGGCGTGGGGCTGGTGCTTTGAGGCAGAGGACAGAGCGCGGAGGAAAGGCGCCGACAGACCTGGACAGGGAGAGGAAAAAGGGACAACAGTAGTCTGCTCATTTTTTTTTAAAAACCCAACGCCTTGTTTGGGTGCACACTTATTGTTAGTAGGGGAAAAAGGGCGGTAGGGTGGGGGTGTGGGGGTGTGGGGGATGTGTGTGTGTGTGTGTGTGTGTGTCCGCCTGTGTGTTCTCCGCTTCGGTGAAAAGCGGAGGAGCTATTGTTTTTACATATTTCTTTCTCTAACGTCTTTTGCCGTGATATTCTTAAAACCAAGTATATTTTTTCTTCCCTTCTTCTTCTAAATTATCACGCAAGATGCGTAGTTGATTCGGAGACATAGAGCCTCCATAGCTTTAGGTCCGAACCGTTTTTCCATTGTCATTGTAACAGGGGACGTTAACCTTCCCCTCGGTGTGGCATCTCTAGATTGATTTTCCCATTTTCTCGTACAGAACAATGGGCCTAACCCGCTTAGTCTCTCCCTGCTCTTACCCACTTTGGGGCGCTCCGTTCCCCCCCCCGCTGGTTCAACCAGCGAGCGCGCGTTCTTGAAAACGGAGCGGTTCTGGCTGAAGACACTCAGAGATTCCAGGGTCGCTTACAGAGCGATACTAACGCGCAGCCGCTAGCTTCAATCTAGAACAAAAGCCCCCAAAAATCCCGCACACAGTCTATGCTGTGGCAATGCATGAAATACCCCAAAAATACATAAATAAACAAATCCCCGTGTACACTTAAGTGCTCGTTACGCAGATGAAAAGACAAAACTCACCAAATCAGGTTCTTTTTGGTCTTGTGTGGCCAAAGATTCCTTTCACGCGCGGACGAGCGCGCCCTCCTTTGTCTCCAAATAGAGAAGAGGCTGGTGTTGTTTCCAGGTCGGCCAAACGCGGCCGCTCGTCCCCGCCGAAAGTATCCATGCCAAGACATGCCAGCAACGCCAAATTGTTAAGGAAGTTTCTATCCAATGAAGGAGAAAACTCAAAGGTCTTTGTCTTAATTCAGGAGCGTAAGTTTATTGTAACACACGTGCGGAGGGCTGACTACACAGAAACAGCGTGCATTCAGCTCTGGCTCGCAGAGCTCCGAGTTTCCTGTTTACAAGACACACACGAAAGACAGTCCCGCCCACAACAGATGGGAGGGGGTTCAGCAGAGACGGGGCTCTGGAGCGGAGACGCCATGTCCCGGGGAGAGACATCTGGCCGCGCCATAGGGATGCAAACAGACTGCAGGATGTAGAAAATGCACACATACAGACCGATACATATGCAAGAGGTGAAAGGGGGCAAGAGTGATCGCCATTGTCTGTAGGTGTCGGGGGGGACCCGGCTCCTTCCTGGAGCAGGGACATATGAATAGAAGCAGGCATACAGATGCAAGATACGAAAGACACAAGGGTGTGACAGACAGCAGGGGCCCTCACAAAGCTCAGCATGGCGTCAGAAGGTCGTCTCTGCATTGATAAGAGGCCTTTGACGTCCGTGTATTTGCTGCGGCTGGTTTTATGTAATTACTCCAAAAACTGTCACCACAGCACCATGGCCTCGGATTTGGAGGTGCTGATTCTCATCCCAGTCGCTTCACACTCGGCTGCAAACCGCCCCAGTGCATGTTGCAGGTCCTGGTTCGTTGGAGCCAACAGGACAACATCGTCCGCAAACAGCAGAGATGAAATCCTGTGGTCTTCGAACCGGACCCCCTCCGACCCCTGGCTGCGCCTAGATATTCTGTCCATAAATACAGTGAACAGAACCGGTGACAAAGGGCAGCCCTGTCGGAGGCCAACATTCACCGGGAACAGGTCTGACTTACTGCCGATAATGCGAACACAGCTCTGGCTCCGGTCATACAGGGATCGGATGGCCCTCAGCAGAGGACCCCCGACCCCGTACTCCCGGAGAACCCCCCAAAGGACATCCCGGGGAACACAGTTGAACGCCTTCTCCAAATCCACAAAACACATGTGGACAGGTTGGGCGAACTCCCATGAACCCTCGAGTATCCGATGGAGAGTATAGAGCTGGTCCAGTGTTCCGCGACCGGGACGAAAACCACACTGCTCCTCCTGGAACCGAGATTCGACCATCGGCCGTAACCTCCTCTCCAGTACCCTGGAGTAGACCTTACCGGGGAGGCTGAGGAGTGTGATCCCACGATAATTGGAACACACCCTCCGGTCCCCCTTCTTGTAGAGAGGGACCACCACCCCGGTCTGCCACTCCATTGGCACTGCCCCCGATCGCCACGCGATGTTGCAGAGACGTGTCAGCCAAGACAGTCCTACAACATCCAGAGACTTTAGATAATCAGGGCGGATCTCATCCACACCCGGAGCCTTGCCACCATGGAGGCTACCAACCACCTTGGTGACCTCAGCCAGGGAGATGGATGTATCCGCCCCAACATCCTCAGCCTCTGCCTCTGTAACAGAGGACGTGACGGGGGGATTGAGGAGAACCTCGAAGTATTCCTTCCACCGCCCGACAATATCCCCAGTCGAGGTCAGCAGCTCTCCACCCGCACCGTACATGGTGTTGGCAAAGAACTGTTTCCCCCTCCTGAGGCGCCGGATGGTTTGCCAGAATCTCTTCGAGGCCGACCGATAGTCATGCAGTCCAATGTGAGGGATTTAAACTGAGAGCCTGCAGACCAATGAGAGGGATTTAAACTGAGAGCCGCAGTCCAAAGCGAGGGATTTAAACTGAGAGCCACGGTCCAGAGTGAGGGATTTAAACAGAGCCTGCAGTCCAATGCGAGGGATTTAAACTGAGAGCCTGCAGTCCAATGCGAGGGATTTAAACTGAGAGCCTGCAGTCCAATGCGAGGGATTTAAACTGAGAGCCTGCAGTCCAATGCGAGGGATTTAAACTGAGAGCCTGCAGACCAATGTGAGGGATTTAAACTGAGCTTGCACACCGATGCGCGGGGCCAACTGAGCCTGCAGTACAATGCGAGGGGAATAAACCGTCCGCAGGTCAGCATACTTACCCACAAGCGCCAGAAGACAAGGGAAAACACAACGGGACCACGCCGTACCGGCACGAGGAGGCAGGGATGCGCACAGCTCCCATCGCACCGGTCCAGACCGGCCGTATGCAGCAGCGGCCGCGACGAGACGAGCAGCGGCGAACCCGCAGAAAGAGCCCGCAAAGGAGGAGAGCGGCAAAGACCCACGGACCACAGCACGAGACCCGCAGCAGGTGCAGCGACGCGGAGGAGGAGCAGACCACACGCAGCAAGACAGAGGACAGCAGGGACACGCACGAGTAAGCGTGAGTAGACGAAAGCGATTCCTCCAGAACGACTCCTTGCGAGGCTTGAAGTGGGAGTCTCCGCTTTTAAGCTGCTTGCTTGGCCTGCATAGGTTGGCTGGGAATGGGCGTTTGCTGTGCGATAGGCAGAGGATGAGAGGCAGGCTTGGAGGGGATAGCTTTGGCAATCAGTCTACCAGTTTGAACCTTCGCGAAGCTCCATTTGTAATGTTGGCACTTTACTTCATCCACTGCTTTTGCAGTTACTTTTATATTAAAGAGTTCAATTATTTTAAAACATTTTAGCATGATCATTTCCAGTATCGGTAAATATCGGTATCGGTAGATACCCATAGCTCTGGTATCGGTATCTGTAGTAAAAAAGCTGGATCGGTGCATCTCTAGTTGAGCTAGCAGGTTAGCATTAAGCTAGCAGGCTAGCATTGAGGTAGCAGGTTAGCATTGAGCTAGCACAGTCCATCTATAAACAGTGTGTGTTTAAAACCAGAAGATAAAGGACGTCAAGCGAAGCCGGGATAGGTTCTGCTCCCTGATTGGCTGTTGATGACCTCACCAGTCGGCCTGGTGCTGTGTGATTGGTTGCTCACCTGTAGGCCTGCTGCAGGAGGCGGGACAGTCCTCTCTGGTTCTGCTCTGTGATTGGCTGAAGCTCAGAGTCTTGTTTGAGGAAGTGCAGCAGCTCACAGCAGTTTGACGTCCAGAAGCAAAGAGCAGCAGGAGAGGAGGGGCGTGTCTGCAACAGCCAATGAGAACACACGTCTACAACAGCCAATGAAAACACACGTCTGTACCGACCAATGAGAACACACGTCTGTACCAACCAATAAGAACACACGTCTGCAACAGCCAATGCTGTCTGTACCGACCAATGAGAACACACGTCTGTACCGACCGATGAGAACACACATCTGCGACAGCCAATGAGAACACACGTCTGTACCGACCAATGAGAACACACGTCTGCGACAGCCAATGACAACACACGTCTGTACCGACCAATGAGAACACACGTCTGTAACAGCCAATGAGAACACACGTCTGTACCGACCAATGAGAACACACGTCTGTACCAACCAATGAGAACACACATCTGCAACAGCCAATGAGAACACACGTCTGTACCGACCAATGAAAACACACGTCTGTACCGACCAATGAGAACACACGTCTGTAGCGGCCAATGAAAACACACGTCTGTAACAGCCAATGAGAACACACGTCTGTAACAGCCAATGAGAACACACGTCTGTACCGACCAATGAGAACACACGTCTGTACCGACCAATGAGAACACACGTCTGTAACAGCCAATGAGAACACACGTCTGTACCGACCAATGAGAACACACGTCTGTACCGACCAATGAGAACACACATCTGTACCGACCAATGAGAACACACGTCTGTGCCGACCAATGAGAACACACATCTGTACCGACCAATGAGAACACACATCTGTACCGACCAATGAGAACACACGTCTGTACCGACCAATGGCAACACACGTCTGTGACAATCAATGAGAACACACGTCTATACCGACCAATGAGAACACACATCTGTACCAACCAATGAGAACACACTTCTCACCTGGATCACGCTCCTCATACGTTCCTCCATCTTGGCGACGAGGGTTCGAATCCGCGCCACCTTCATCTGCGTCTCCTTGGCTAGCACCTCCTCGACTTGAGCCAGACATAAACACACAACATAAACACACACACACACACATAAACAGACAGATGCACACACATAAACACACACACACACATCAACACACACACACATAAACACACACAGACACACACACAAATTAACACACAGACACACACACACATTAACACACAAAGAGAGACACACACATACATACAAACCCTCTTTACCTCTATCCTCCTCCTCTTTACCTCTGTCCTCCTCCTCTTTACCTCTGTTCTCCTCCTCTTTACCTCTGTACTTTTCCTCCTCTTTACCTCTGTCCTCCTCCTCTTTACCTCTGTCCTCCTCCTTCTCCTCCTCTTTACCTCTATCCTCCTCCTCCTCTTTACCTCTGTCCTCCTCTTTACCCCTGTCCTCCTTCTCCTCCTCTTTACCTCTGTCCTCCTCCTCTTTACCTCTGTCCTCGTCCTCTTTACCTCTGTCCTCCTATTCCTCCTCTTTACCTCTGTCCTCCTCCTCCTCTTTACCTCTGTCCTCCTCCTCTTTACCTCTGTCCTCCTCCTCTTTACCTTTGTCCTCCTCCTCTTTACTCCTGTCCTCCTTCTCCTCCTCTTTACCTCTGGCCTCCTCTTTACCTCTGTACTTTTCCTCCTCTTTACCTCTGGCCTCCTCTTTACCTCTGTCCTCCTCCTCTTTACCTCTGGCCTCCTCTTTACCTTTGTCCTCCTCCTCTTTACCTCTGTCCTCCTCCCCCTCCTCCTCTTTACCTCTGTCCTCCTCCCCCTCCTCTTTACCTCTGTCCTCCTCCTCATCCTCCTCTTTACCTCTGTCCTCCTCTTTACCTTTGTCCTCCTCCTCCTCCTCTTTACCTCTATCCTCCTCCACCTCTTTACCTCTGTCCTCCTCCTCCTCCTCTTTACCTCTATCCTCCTCCACCTCTTTACCTCTGTCCTCCTCCTCCTCCTCTTTACCTCTGTCCTCCTCCTCTTTACCTTTGTCCTCCTCCTCTTTACCTCTGTCCTCCTCCTCTTTACCTCTGTCCTCCTCCTCTTTACCTCGTCCTCCTTCTCCTCCTCTTTACCTCTGTCCTCCTCCTCCTCCTCCTCTTTACCTCTGTCCTCCTCCTCTTTACCTCTGTCCTCGTCTTTACCTTTGTCCTCCTCCTCTTTACCTCTATCCTCCTCCTCCTCTTTACCTCTGTCCTCCTCCTCTTTACCTCTGTCCTCCTCGCCCTGCTCTTTACCTCTATTCTCCTCCTCCTCTTTACCTCTGTCCTCCTCCCCCTCCTCCTCTTTACCTCTATCCTCCTCCCCCTCCTCTTTATCTCTATCCTCCTCCTCCTCTTTACCTCTGTCCTCCTCCTCCTCTTTACCTCTGTCCTCCTCCTCTTTACCTCTGTCCTCCTCTTTACCTTTGTCCTCCTCCTCCTCCTCTTTACCTCTATCCTCCTCCCCCTCCTCTTTACCTCTATCCTCCTCCTCCTCTTTACCTCTGTCCTCCTCCTCCTCCTCTTTACCCTCTGTCCTCCTCCTCCTCCTCCTCTTTACCTCTGTCCTCCTCCTCTTTACCTCTGTCCTCGTCTTTACCTTTGTCCTCCTCCTCTTTACCTCTATCCTCCTCCTCCTCTGTCCTCCTTCTCCTCCTCTTTACCTCTGTCCTCCTCTTTACCTCTGTCCTCCTCCTCTTTACCTCTGTCCTTCTCTTTACCTTTGTCCTCCTCCTCCTCTTTACCTCTGTCCTCCTCCCCCTCCTTCTCCTTACCTCTGTCCTCCTCCTCTTTACCTCTGTCCTCCTCTTAACCTCTGTCCTCCTCCTCCTCTTTACCTCTGTCCTCCTCCTCCTCTTTACCTCTGTCCTCCTCCTCTTTACCTCTGTCCTCCTCCTCCTCTTAACCTCTGTCCTCCTCCTCCTCTTTACCTCTGTCCTCCTCCTCTTTACCTCTGTCCTTCTCTTTACCTTTGTCCTCCTCCTCCTCTTTACCTCTGTCCTCCTCCCCCTCCTTCTCTTTACCTCTGTCCTCCTCCTCTTTACCTCTGTCCTCCTCTTAACCTCTGTCCTCCTCCTCCTCCTCTTTACCTCTGTCCTCCTCCTCCTCTTTACCTCTGTCCTCCTCCTCCTCTTTACCTCTGTCCTCCTCCTCCTCTTAACCTCTGTCCTCCTCCTCCTCTTTACCTCTGTCCTCCTCCTCTTTCCTCTGTCCTCCTCTTTACCTCTGTCCTCCACCTCCTCTTTACCTCTGTCCTCCTCCTTCCTCTCCTCTTTACCTCTCCTCCTCTTTACCTCTGTCCTCCTCTTTACCTCTGTCCTCCTCTTTACCTCTCCTCCTCCTCTTTACCTCTGTCCTGCTTCTCCTCCTCTTTACCTCTGTCCTCCTCTTTACCTCTCCGCCTCACCTCTGTTCTCCTCCCCCTCCTCTTTACCTCTATCCTTCTCCTCCTCTTTACCTCTGTCCTCCTCCTCCTCTTTACCTCTGTCCTCCTCCTCCTCTTCACCTTTGTCCTCCTCCTCTTTACCTCTGTCCTCCTCCCCTCCTCTTTACCTCTATCCTCCTCCTCCTCTTTACCTCTGTCCTCCTCCTCCTCTTAACCTCTGTCCTCCTCCTCCTCTTTACCTCTGTCCTCCTCCTCTTTACCTCTGTCCTCCTCTTTACCTCTGTCCTCCACCTCCTCTTTACCTCTGTCCTCCTCCTTCCTCTCCTCTTTACCTCTCCTCCTCTTTACCTCTGTCCTCCTCTTTACCTCTGTCCTCCTCTTTACCTCTCCTCCTCCTCTTTACCTCTGTCCTGCTTCTCCTCCTCTTTACCTCTGTCCTCCTCTTTACCTCTCCGCCTCACCTCTGTTCTCCTCCCCCTCCTCTTTACCTCTATCCTTCTCCTCCTCTTTACCTCTGTCCTCCTCCTCCTCTTTACCTCTGTCGTCCTCCTCCTCCTCTTCACCTTTGTCCTCCTCCTCTTTACCTCTGTCCTCCTCCCCCTCCTCTTTACCTCTATCCTCCTCCTCCTCTTTACCTCTGTCCTCCTCCTCCTCTTTACCTCTGTCCTCCTCCCCCTCCTCCTCTTTACCTCTGTCCTCCTCCTCCTCTTTACCTCTGTCCTCCTCCTCCTCTTTACCTCTGTCCTCCTCCTCCTCCTCTTTACCTCTGTCCTCCTCCTCCTCTTTACCTCTGTCCTCCCCCTCCTCCTCTTTACCTCTGTCCTCCTCCCCCACCTCCTCTTTACCTCTGTCCTTGGTGTCCACAGAGCTGCGGCAGTATTCCGTTGACCTGGATTTGAATAAAAAGTTAAAAAGTCCATTTAACTGGACGTGTTACAGGAGGAGGTGTTAAGGAGGAGAGAAGAGGAGGAGGCGAGAGGAGAAGGAGGAGCAGGTGGAGGGAGACAGTGTATGTGTGTGGACATGTGTGTGTGTGTCTGTGTGTTTGATTTAATCAGGAATAGTGGAAACCGTGAGCACAATTTTGAGGTTTTAAAGGCCGGCATTGGAACTTTAGTCCCAGCTAAACAGCCAAATTGCCCAGTTAAATCCAGTGAGTTTTTGCACTGTATAGACTGTGGGGCATTGCTTAAGCGAAAGTCGCTGTGGAGGCATGTGGCCAGGTGCCGGCTTTCACAGAAAGATGCCCAGGCTAAACCAGGTAGAAGTAGGGTCCAGTCCCTCTGCTCCCTAGCCCAGCCTGTACCGGAGGGCATCAGCAAAAAGCTGTGGTCTTTAATTTCGGCAATGCATCAGGATGAGGTCACGGGTGTTGTCAAAGCAGAAAAGGGGATTCTGAGACTCGGAGAGCACCTGTACTTAAAACACGGGCATGATAAGACTAAGCATGATTACATTAGGCAGAAAATGAGAGAAGTCGGTAGGTTAATTAACGAAGCAAAAACTGCAGGGAAACTGAAAACAATTAAGGATTTCTTTATTCCTTCCAACTTTAACCATGTGATTGATGCAGTCAGGTCTGTGGCTGGATATGATGAGGAAACAAATCAATACAAGACTCCATCCTTGGCCCTCAAACTCGGCCATAGCCTCAGAAAGCTAGCAGATATTCTTGAATGTGACTCAAAAATGGAGCATTGTGTTGAACTATTTATTAAAAACCTCCAACGAAGCCGGCTGCTTTTTGAGAAGAGGTGGGACGTCTGTGTTTCTTCTGCTGCCCTACAGACCCTCCGGCAAGCCAAGTGGAACACTCCGGACCTGCTCCCTCTGACTGAGGACGTTAGAGCCATGCATGCACATATTGAGGTATGTCGACCTGAATATGTGCAAACCCTAATAAGTGAGCCAACGTCTAAGCATTGGTCTAAACTGGCAGTTTTGACTCTTTGTGAGGTCATTATTTTCAATCGAAGAAGGGAAGGTGAGGTTTCAAAGATGCCACTGACAGCCTTTACCTTAAGAAGTAAGACTGGGATCCATTCTGACATTGCTCTGGGACTGTCCCAACTTGAGAAAAAGCTGTGTCAGCATTTTCAACGCATTGAAATTAAAGGGAAAAGAAGTCGGAAAGTGCTGGTTATTTTGACTCCTGAAATGATTGCTTCGATGGAGGTGCTGGTGGAGAACAGAAGGGCCTGTTCCATCTCTGACCATAACCCATACTTCTTCTCCCGCCCGGGCGCAGACACCCACATCAGGGGATCAGACTCCCTACGCCAGGTAGCCAAAGAATGTGGTGCGGTGCATCCAGAGATGCTATCCTCAACCAAACTTAGAAAGCACATAGCTACTATGTCTACAGTTCTCAATATGAAAGAGAATGAGATGGACATACTAGCCAACTTCCTCGGCCATGACATTCGCATCCACAGGCAATATTACAGACTACCAGAGGGGACACTGGAGCTGGCCAAAATCAGCAAAGTGTTGATGGCCATGGAGCAGGGAAGAGTGACGGAATTCGAAGGAAAGAGCCTCGACCAGATACAAATTGAGCCTGAAGGTAATTCTTGATATTATTAAAATATGTATGATTTTTTTCCCCTAAAGGCCACTTGTATTTTTATTTTCTGTGCGACAGGGAGAGCAGTAGAGATCCTCTCACAAACGGACGGGCTAAAAGAAACTTCAAGCGGAGAACCTTCAACCATTCATCCAGATGCACCCCATGGTAGTGGCAGTGCCCCTTCTGGTAAGTGTACCAGGTGGGGGATTACAGCCAGGCTGCTTGGTCCTAACCCTGGGAGTGTATATTGCTAATATATTTTTATTTCTCTCCCTAGAACGTGTAAGAAAGCCATGGTCTGCATCTGAGGTGAAGGCTGTGGAGAAGACCATGACACCTTTCATACAGACTGGAAAGGTCCCTGGGAAGTCTCACTGCCTGGCCTGCATTAATGCCTCACCAGATGACCTTAGACATCGGACATGGAGTGGCATTAAATTCTATGTCAAAAATAGAATCACTGCAATTCGAAAAAAAAATCTTAAATAAAATTCCTTTAAAATAGTTGTTTGTTTTCTATTGACTGTTTTGTATTACTTAAAGTAGTCCCAGTAAAAAAAGATTATGTCTATGGGTCCCATTCTGAACGGCCCTGTCAAAGGGACCCACCAGGTAACAAAAACGTGTGTGTGTGTGTGTGTATTATGGATGGAGTTTATATGTTTGGAGCGTAGGTCTGTGGGCGGGCTCTGGTGCAGACCATGATCCCCGGGGCCTGGACACTGGAGGTGGAAACAGGGCAAGGTGAATGTGAGCGTGTGAGGAGGTAAGGAGGTGGAGGAGGAGGTGGTGGTGGTGGAGGAGGTGGTGGAGGAGGTGGTGGTGGAGGTGGAGGAGGTGGAGGAGGGGGAGGAGTGGGGGTAGGTGGAGGGGGAGGTAAGGAGTTGGGAAGGGGGTGGAGGCGGTGGAGGAGATGAAGGAGGAGGTGGAGGAGGTGGTTGCGGCTTGAAAGGTTGATGATCTCTGCTTTTAAACACTCTCTTGATTGACAGGGAGGCATCAGGCTGCAGCCAATCACAAAGCAGCACACTTGAGGCTGCAGCCAATCACAGAGCAGCACACCTGAGGCTGCAGCCAATCACAGAGCAGCACACTGAAGGGAACACAAACCACTGGTAAGTGCTGACTACAAGTCATGACTTCAAATTGTTATATAGAATTATTACAAATTATTTGTTGTTCGTGCAGCTTAGTCAAGAGTCCCTGATTGATGAAGTCGACTGACGATTTAACTGTCAAGAAGAAACCTGTAAAAAAGTATGGAAAAAAGAAAAGTAAAAAATACTTTTCTTCCAGACTCAGACTCATGCCACAGCTCTGAGGGAGCGCTGACAGCAGAATGTCACCCACATCTGCTGCTCCTGCACTGAATGTTCATTTCTCCACCATAAGCCGTCTCCAAAGGCCAGAGAGAGAATATGGCAGTACATCCAACCAGCCTCACAACCGCAGACCACGTGTAACCACAGCAGGACCTCCACATCCAGCCCAGGACCTCCACATCCAGCCCAGGACCTCCACATCCAGCCCAGACCCTCCACATCCAGCCCAGGACCTCCACATCCAGCCCAGGATCCAGAAGATAAAGGACGTCAAGCGAAGCCGGGATAGGTTCTGCTCCCTGATTGGCTGTTGATGACCTCACCAGTCGGCCTGGTGCTGTGTGATTGGTTGCTCACCTGTAGGCCTGCTGCAGGAGGCGGGACAGTCCTCTCTGGTTCTGCTCTGTGATTGGCTGAAGCTCAGAGTCTTGTTTGAGGAAGTGCAGCAGCTCACAGCAGTTTGACGTCCAGAAGCAAAGAGCAGCAGGAGAGGAGGGGCGTGTCTGCAACAGCCAATGAGAACACACGTCTACAACAGCCAATGAAAACACACGTCTGTACCGACCAATGAGAACACACGTCTGTACCAACCAATAAGAACACACGTCTGCAACAGCCAATGCTGTCTGTACCGACCAATGAGAACACACGTCTGTACCGACCGATGAGAACACACATCTGCGACAGCCAATGAGAACACACGTCTGTACCGACCAATGAGAACACACGTCTGCGACAGCCAATGACAACACACGTCTGTACCGACCAATGAGAACACACGTCTGTAACAGCCAATGAGAACACACGTCTGTACCGACCAATGAAAACACACGTCTGTACCGACCAATGAGAACACACGTCTGTAGCGGCCAATGAAAACACACGTCTGTAACAGCCAATGAGAACACACGTCTGTAACAGCCAATGAGAACACACGTCTGTACCGACCAATGAGAACACACGTCTGTACCTACCAATGAGAACACACGTCTGTAACAGCCAATGAGAACACACGTCTGTACCGACCAATGAGAACACACGTCTGTACCGACCAATGAGAACACACATCTGTACCGACCAATGAGAACACACGTCTGTGCCGACCAATGAGAACACACATCTGTACCGACCAATGAGAACACACATCTGTACCGACCAATGAGAACACACGTCTGTACCGACCAATGGCAACACACGTCTGTGACAATCAATGAGAACACACGTCTATACCGACCAATGAGAACACACATCTGTACCAACCAATGAGAACACACTTCTCACCTGGATCACGCTCCTCATACGTTCCTCCATCTTGGCGACGAGGGTTCGAATCCGCGCCACCTTCATCTGCGTCTCCTTGGCTAGCACCTCCTCGACTTGAGCCAGCTCCATCTGCACCTCCTCGGATCGGGTGGAGGAGGCGCGGGGGCATAGCACGGAGCGCACAGCTGCGTACAGGACGAAAGCCGGAGACAAAGGGAAGAGGGGCCCACCGCTGATCTCTGGGTCTATCACCGCGGCAACAAGAGCATCCTCATCTGGAGTCAGGGACCAGAAGAAGTCAGGGACCAGAGGGAGCCAGGGACCAGAGGGAGCCAGGGACCAGAGGGAGCCAGGGACCAGAGGGAGTCAGGGAGCAGAGGGAGTCAGGGAGCAGAGGGAGTCAGGGAGCAGAGGGAGTCAGGGACCAGAGGGAGCCATGGACCAGAGGGAGTCAGGGACCAGAGGGAGCCATGGACCAGAGGGAGTCAGGGACCAGAGGGAGTCAGGGACCAGAGGGAGTCAGGGACCAGAGGGAGTCAGGGACCAGAGGGAGTCAGGGACCAGAGGGAGTCAGGGACCAGAGGGAGCCAGGGACCAGAGGGAGCCAGGGACCAGAGGGAGTCACGGACCAGAGGGAGTGTGGGACCAGAGGGAGTCAGGGACCAGAGAGAGTCCAGGACCAGAGTGTGTGTGTTGTGCGTGTGTGTGTGTGTGTGCGTGTGTGTGCGTGTGGGTGTGTGTGCGTGTGCGCGTGTGCGTGTGGGTGTGTGTGTGCGTGTGCGTGTGTGTGCGTGTGTGTGTGTGTTTATGTGTGTGTGTTTATGTGTGTGTGTTGTGTGTTGTGTGTGTGCAGCAGTTGTCATCCATATAAATGTACAATCCAAAGTCAAACGTTTGAACAATCTAAAGATAAAAGTGTTTTTAAAAATAAACATCTTAGACTCACTGTTCTCACTGAAGACGACAGCTACAGGCAAACAGGGTCCTGAAACACACACACAAACATAAACACACACACACACACATAAACAGACAGATGCACACACATAAACACACACACACACATCAACACACACACACATAAACACACACAGACACACACACAAATTAACACACAGACACACACACACATTAACACACAAAGAGAGACACACACATACATACAAACCCTCTTTACCTCTATCCTCCTCCTCTTTACCTCTGTCCTCCTCCTCTTTACCTCTGTTCTCCTCCTCTTTACCTCTGTTCTCCTCCTCTTTACCTCTGTACTTTTCCTCCTCTTTACCTCTGTCCTCCTCCTCTTTACCTCTGTCCTCCTCCTTCTCCTCCTCTTTACCTCTATCCTCCTCCTCCTCTTTACCTCTGTCCTCCTCTTTACCCCTGTCCTCCTTCTCCTCCTCTTTACCTCTGTCCTCCTCCTCTTTACCTCTGTCCTCGTCCTCTTTACCTCTGTCCTCCTATTCCTCCTCTTTACCTCTGTCCTCTTCCTCCTCCCTCCTCTTTACCTCTGTCCTCCTCCTCTTTACCTCTGTCCTCCTCCTCTTTACCTTTGTCCTCCTCCTCTTTACTCCTGTCCTCCTTCCTCCTCTTTACCTCTGGCCTCCTCTTTACCTCTGTACTTTTCCTCCTCTTTACCTCTGGCCTCCTCTTTACCTCTGTCCTCCTCCTCTTTACCTCTGGCCTCCTCTTTACCTTTGTCCTCCTCCTCTTTACCTCTGTCCTCCTCCCCCTCCTCCTCTTTACCTCTGTCCTCCTCCCCCTCCTCTTTACCTCTGTCCTCCTCCTCATCCTCCTCTTTCCCTCTGTCCTCCTCTTTACCTTTGTCCTCCTCCTCCTCCTCTTTACCTCTATCCTCCTCCACCTCTTTACCTCTGTCCTCCTCCTCCTCCTCTTTACCTCTATCCTCCTCCACCTCTTTACCTCTGTCCTCTCCTCTTTACCTCTGTCCTCCTCCTCTTTACCTCTGTCCTCCTCCTCTTTACCTCTGTCCTCCTCCTCTTTACCTCGTCCTCCTTCTCCTCCTCTTTACCTCTGTCCTCCTCCTCCTCCTCCTCTTTACCTCTGTCCTCCTCCTCTTTACCTCTGTCCTCGTCTTTACCTTTGTCCTCCTCCTCTTTACCTCTATCCTCCTCCTCCTCTTTACCTCTGTCCTCCTCCTCTTTACCTCTGTCCTCCTCGCCCTGCTCTTTACCTCTATTCTCCTCCTCCTCTTTACCTCTGTCCTCCTCCCCCTCCTCCTCTTTACCTCTATCCTCCTCCCCCTCCTCTTTATCTCTATCCTCCTCCTCCTCTTTACCTCTGTCCTCCTCCTCCTCTTTACCTCTGTCCTCCTCCTCTTTACCTCTGTCCTCCTCTTTACCTTTGTCCTCCTCCTCCTCTTTACCTCTATCCTCCTCCCCCTCCTCTTTACCTCTATCCTCCTCCTCCTCTTTACCTCTGTCCTCCTCCTCCTCCTCTTTACCCTCTGTCCTCCTCGCCCTGCTCTTTACCTCTACTCTCCTCCTCTTTACCTCTGTCCTCCTCCTCCTCTTTACCTCTGTCCTCCTCGCCCTGCTCTTTACCTCTATTCTCCTCCTCCTCTTTACCTCTGTCCTCCTCCTCCTCTTTACCTCTGTCCTCCTCCCCCTCCTCCTCTTTACCTCTATCCTCCTCCCCCTCCTCTTTACCTCTATCCTCCTCCTCCTCTTTACCTCTGTCCTCCTCCTCTTTACCTCTGTCCTCCTCTTTACCTTTGTCCTCCTCCTCCTCTTTACCTCTATCCTCCTCCCCCTCCTCTTTACCTCTATCCTCCTCCTCCTCTTTACCTCTGTCCTCCTCCTCCTCCTCTTTACCTCTGTCCTCCTCGCCCTGCTCTTTACCTCTATTCTCCTCCTCCTCTTTACCTCTGTCCTCATCTTCCTCTTTACCTCTGTCCTCCTCCGCCTCCTCCTCTTTACCTCTATCCTCCTCCCCCTCCTCTTTACCTCTATCCTCCTCCTCCTCCTCTTACCTCTGTCCTCCTCCTCTTTACCTCTGTCCTCCTCCTCTTTACCTCTGTCCTCCTCTTCCTCTTTACCTCTATCCTCCTCCCCCTCCTCTTTACCTCTGTCCTCCTCCTCTTTACCTCTGTCCTCCTCGCCCTGCTCTTTACCTCTATTCTCCTCCTCCTCTTTACCTCTGTCCTCCTCCCCCTCCTCTTTACCTCTGTCCTCCTCCCCCTCCTCTTTACCTCTGTCCTCCTCCCCCTCCTCCTCTTTACCTCTATCCTCCTCCCCCTCCTCTTTATCTCTATCCTCCTCCTCCTCTTTACCTCTGTCCTCCTCCTCCTCTTTACCTCTGTCCTCCTCCTCTTTACCTCTGTCCTCCTCCTCTTTACCTCTGTCCTCCTCTTTACCTTTGTCCTCCTCCTCCTCCTCTTTACCTCTATCCTCCTCCCCCTCCTCTTTACCTCTATCCTCCTCCTCCTCTTTACATCTGTCCTCCTCCCCTCCTCCTCTTTACCTCTATCCTCCTCCCCCTCCTCTTTACCTCTATCCTCCTCCTCCTCTTTACCTCTGTCCTCCTCCTCTTTACCTCTGTCCTCCTCCTCTTTACCTCTGTCCTCCTCCCCCTCCTCTTAACCTCTGTCCTCCTCCTCCTCTTTACCTCTGTCCTCCTCTTTACCTCCTCCTCCCCCTCCTCCTCTTTACCTCTGTCCTCCTCCTCTTTACCTCTGTCCTCCTCTTTACCTTTGTCCTCCTCCTCCTCTTTACCTCTGTCCTCCTCCTCTTTACCTCTATCCTCCTCCTCCTCTTTACCTCTGTCCTCCTTCTCCTCCTCTTTACCTCTGTCCTCCTCTTTACCTCTGTCCTCCTCCTCTTTACCTCTGTCCTTCTCTTTACCTTTGTCCTCCTCCTCCTCTTTACCTCTGTCCTCCTCCCCCTCCTTCTCTTTACCTCTGTCCTCCTCCTCTTTACCTCTGTCCTCCTCTTAACCTCTGTCCTCCTCCTCCTCCTCTTTACCTCTGTCCTCCTCCTCCTCTTTACCTCTGTCCTCCTCCTCCTCTTTACCTCTGTCCTCCTCCTCCTCTTAACCTCTGTCCTCCTCTTTACCTCTGTCCTCCTCCTCTTTACCTCTGTCCTCCTCTTTACCTCTGTCCTCCACCTCTTTACCTCTGTCCTCCTCTTTACCTCTGTCCTCCTCCTTCCTCTCCTCTTTACCTCTCCTCCTCCTCTTTACCTCTGTCCTCCTCTTTACCTCTGTCCTCCTCTTTACCTCTCCTCCTCCTCTTTACCTCTGTCCTGCTTCTCCTCCTCTTTACCTCTGTCCTCCACCTTCTCTTTACCTCTGTCCTCCTCCTCTTTACCTCTGTCCTCCTCTTTTACCTCTCCGCCTCCGCTTTACCTCTGTTCTCCTCCCCCTCCTCTTTACCTCTATCCTTCTCCTCCTCTTTACCTCTGTCCTCCTCCTCCTCTTTACCTCTGTCCTCCTCCTCCTCTTCACCTTTGTCCTCCTCCTCTTTACCTCTGTCCTCCTCCCCCTCCTCTTTACCTCTATCCTTCTCCTCCTCTTTACCTCTGTCCTCCCCCTCCTCTTTACCTCTGTCCTCCTCCTCCTCTTTACCTCTGTCCCCCTCCTCCTCTTTACCTCTGTCCTCCTCCTCCTCTTTACCTCTGTCCTCCTCCTCCTCTTTACCTCTGTCCTCCTCCTCCTCCTCTTTACCTCTGTCCTCCTCCTCCTCTTTACCTCTGTCCTCCCCCTCCTCCTCTTTACCTCTGTCCTCCTCCCCCACCTCCTCTTTACCTCTGTCCTTGGTGTCCACAGAGCTGCGGCAGTATTCCGTTGACCTGGATTTGAATAAAAAGTTAAAAAGTCCATTTAACTGGACGTGTTACAGGAGGAGGTGTTAAGGAGGAGAGAAGAGGAGGAGGCGAGAGGAGAAGGAGGAGCAGGTGGAGGGAGACAGTGTATGTGTGTGGACATGTGTGTGTGTGTCTGTGTGTTTGATTTAATCAGGAATAGTGGAAACCGTGAGCACAATTTTGAGGTTTTAAAGGCCGGCATTGGAACTTTAGTCCCAGCTAAACAGCCAAATTGCCCAGTTAAATCCAGTGAGTTTTTGCACTGTATAGACTGTGGGGCATTGCTTAAGCGAAAGTCGCTGTGGAGGCATGTGGCCAGGTGCCGGCTTTCACAGAAAGATGCCCAGGCTAAACCAGGTAGAAGTAGGGTCCAGTCCCTCTGCTCCCTAGCCCAGCCTGTACCGGAGGGCATCAGCAAAAAGCTGTGGTCTTTAATTTCGGCAATGCATCAGGATGAGGTCACGGGTGTTGTCAAAGCAGAAAAGGGGATTCTGAGACTCGGAGAGCACCTGTACTTAAAACACGGGCATGATAAGACTAAGCATGATTACATTAGGCAGAAAATGAGAGAAGTCGGTAGGTTAATTAACGAAGCAAAAACTGCAGGGAAACTGAAAACAATTAAGGATTTCTTTATTCCTTCCAACTTTAACCATGTGATTGATGCAGTCAGGTCTGTGGCTGGATATGATGAGGAAACAAATCAATACAAGACTCCATCCTTGGCCCTCAAACTCGGCCATAGCCTCAGAAAGCTAGCAGATATTCTTGAATGTGACTCAAAAATGGAGCATTGTGTTGATGAACTATTTATTAAAAACCTCCAACGAAGCCGGCTGCTTTTTGAGAAGAGGTGGGACGTCTGTGTTTCTTCTGCTGCCCTACAGACCCTCCGGCAAGCCAAGTGGAACACTCCGGACCTGCTCCCTCTGACTGAGGACGTTAGAGCCATGCATGCACATATTGAGGTATGTCGACCTGAATATGTGCAAACCCTAATAAGTGAGCCAACGTCTAAGCATTGGTCTAAACTGGCAGTTTTGACTCTTTGTGAGGTCATCATTTTCAATCGAAGAAGGGAAGGTGAGGTTTCAAAGATGCCACTGACAGCCTTTACCTTAAGAAGTAAGACTGGGATCCATTCTGACATTGCTCTGGGACTGTCCCAACTTGAGAAAAAGCTGTGTCAGCATTTTCAACGCATTGAAATTAAAGGGAAAAGAAGTCGGAAAGTGCCGGTTCTTTTGACTCCTGAAATGATTGCTTCGATGGAGGTGCTGGTGGAGAACAGAAGGGCCTGTTCCATCTCTGACCATAACCCATACTTCTTTTCCCGCCCGGGCGCAGACACCCACATCAGGGGATCAGACTCCCTACGCCAGGTAGCCAAAGAATGTGGTGCGGTGCATCCAGAGATGCTATCCTCAACCAAACTTAGAAAGCACATAGCTACTATGTCTACAGTTCTCAATATGAAAGAGAATGAGATGGACATACTTGCCAACTTCCTCGGCCATGACATTCGCATCCACAGGCAATATTACAGACTACCAGAGGGGGCGCTGGAGCTGGCCAAAGATGGCCATGGAGCAGGGAAGAGTGACGGAATTCGAAGGAAAGAGCCTCGACCAGATACAAATTGAGCCTGAAGGTAATTCTTGATATTATTAAAATATGTATGATTTTTTTCCCCTAAAGGCCACTTGTATTTTTATTTTCTGTGCGACAGGGAGAGCAGTAGAGATCCTCTCACAAACGGACGGGCTAAAAGAAACTTCAAGCGGAGAACCTTCAACCATTCATCCAGATGCACCCCATGGTAGTGGCAGTGCCCCTTCTGGTAAGTGTACCAGGTGGGGGATTACAGCCAGGCTGCTTGGTCCTAACCCTGGGAGTGTATATTGCTAATATATTTTTATTTCTCTCCCTAGAACGTTAGAGAAAGCCATGGTCTGCATCTGAGGTGAAGGCTGTGGAGAAGACCATGACACCTTTCATACAGACTGGAAAGGTCCCTGGGAAGTCTCACTGCCTGGCCTGCATTAATGCCTCACCAGATGACCTTAGACATCGGACATGGAGTGGCATTAAATTCTATGTCAAAAATAGAATCACTGCAATTCGAAAAAAAAATCAAAAATAAGATTCCTTTAAAAGAGTTGTTTGTTTTCCATTGACTGTTTTGTATTACTTAAAGTAGTCCCAGTAAAAAAAGATTATGTCTCTGGGTCCCATTCTGAACGGCCCTGTCAAAGGGACCCACCAGGTAACAAAAACGTGTATGCAGGGCTTAAAGTTTTCCGGCACCGTGCCGGAAATCCGGCGGGAGAAAAAAAAAAAAAAAAAATCCCTTTTTTTTTTTTTTAATATATATATAAATAAATGATTGCTGTCATTTGAAAAAGGTTCAAGTGTGTTCTACCAATTGTATGAAAGGATTGCATGTGTATAGCGCAGGGATTAAAGAGTTCCGTCTAAGTGACGGATTTCCGTCAAATGAAATTGGTCTGAAAAAAAAACACAATATATAATAATAATATAATACACACAATGAAATGGTTAATTATAACAAAATATATAGTAATACGTGTGAATCTGTTGTATATATCTAGATATATATTAATAATTTGAATATAATTGTATTTATATGTATATAGAAATAAAAAGTAACGAGTGGGCCTTGAACGTGCCGTGGCTAGCTACATGAGCGCTCCGCAAATGATTCAAGGCAATGGGACGTAGCCAAGTTAGCGATGGTAACACGGAGGTGAAAGTTTCTGAAAAGTGCACGGAGCTTTTGAAAAGGAGAAGAGGACAAGGAAAATGTAATCCCGAACGGAGCAATAACAGCCAGCAGCCCGCGGACCGGTAAACTGGGCGCGTTATCAGAGGAAAGGTAGGACATAATTAACGTTTACCAAACGCAATGCTTTTTTATTTAACGGAATGTACAATATGTACTTTGCTGTGACTGGGAATGGGGACAAACATGTCTTGGTGAGCTTTTGATAATATCTTGGTGGCGATCCCCATGCAAAACTGCGTGATAAAAAGAGCCAATCAACGAGAGCGAACGGAAGAAACTCGCTGAAGAAAGGTGTGTGTTAGCAGGTCTTATATTCATTCATCAAAGCTAGCCTAGCATGCACGCACAATCACAATCATGGATAATAATGATAATAATAATAATGCATCGGTTTTATATAGCGCTTTTTTGGACACTCAAAGACGCTTCACATGTCATTATTCTTTCACTCCATACACGGTGGTGATAAACTACTACTGTAGCCACAGCTGCCCTGGGGCACACTGACAGAAGCGAGGCAACCAGTATGTGCCATCGGCCCCTCCGATCACCACCAACCATTCACACACACACACCAGACTCATTCTAGGCAATGGGGGTGAAGTGTCTTGCCTAAGGACACAACGGCAGTTTGGCACTTTACAGCCGCAGCCGCCCCACTCGTTGTTTATGGAAGAAGGAGCAGTATAAGTTGCTGTTGATAACGGAGTGAAAAATAAATGGAGGTGGGCATGGCTGGATGAGGTGGAGACAATGGGATTCTGTTGCTTCATGGTGCAAAAAGATAAAGGTGTCCGGTGCTTGTTCGTACTTCGCTATTATTATTTTTTTATATGGGAGTAATGAGAAAACAGCTTTGGATTCACCACCAGCTCAAAACTGCGCACTTGGCAGCTGTCCGTGCACTTTCCCACACTTCTTTACCTGGTGCATCAGATTCAGCGACAACTGAGACTAGGCTTGCTCTGGTGGACTGTGTCTGTGACCTAAAACTATCTGTGGCTTTATCGCAGAAAATAACCTGTCGTTCAGAACCATCACTACCGCTGGTAGATTTAATTATCATTAATCATTTGCAGTTGATAAAACTGCGCTGTGCACTAGCACCAAGTTGATAGGGAAACCTTTTTCTTAAACATTGAGTGTCCACAAACAAATGTGGACAGAATTTTGAATGTCCTTTTTAACATGTTGGGCGGAGGGTTTAATGAGGAGGCTACTTTGTCTGAACAATTAAATAGAGGGAAAAAACCGCATGGTCCAGAGGAGGAAGCAGCTGGTGCAGAGGAGTGGGCAGCTGGTCCAGAGGAGGAGGCAGCTGGTGCAGAGGAGAGTTGTCTGGCTGGTCCAGAGGAGGAGGCAGCTGGTGCAGAGGAGAGTTGTCTGGCTGGTCCAGAGGAGGAGGCAGCTGGTGCAGAGGAGAGTTGTCTGGCTGGTCCAGAGGAGGAGGCAGCTGGTGCAGAGGAGAGTTGTCTGGCTGGTCCAGAGGAGATGATAAAAAGGCTGCAGCCCCACCGCACCAGCCAGACAACTCTCCTCTGCACCAGCTGCCTCCTCCTCTGCACCAGCTGCCCACTCCTCTGGACCAGCCAGACAACTCTCCTCTGCACCAGCTGCCTCCTCCTCTGCACCAGCTGCCCACTCCTCTGGACCAGCCAGACAACTCTCCTCTGCACCAGCTGCCTCCTCCTCTGCACCAGCTGCCCACTCCTCTGGACCAGCCAGACAACTCTCCTCTGCACCAGCTGCCTCCTCCTCTGCACCAGCTGCCCACTCCTCTGGACCAGCCAGACAACTCTCCTCTGCACCAGCTGCCTCCTCCTCTGGACCAGCCAGACAACTCTCCTCTGCACCAGCTGCCTCCTCCTCTGGACCAGCCAGACAACTCTCCTCTGCACCAGCTGCCTCCTCCTCTGGACCAGCCAGACAACTCTCCTCTGCACCAGCTGCTTCCTCCTCTGGACCATGCGGTTTTTTCCCTCTATTTAATTGTTCAGACAAAGTAGCCTCCTCATTAAACCCTCCGCCCAACATGTTAAAAAGAAAGCATACAGATAATTCACACCCTAAACAAAAGAAAAAGAAATGAATATTTCAAACAGTACTGTTAGCATTTGTGTTGTTTTGTAATGTTTTACCAAATCAAAGTCTATTGAAAGTTAACACAGGTGCTTTATGAAGACACACAGCACAAAGCTCATTTGCACTTTAGTTTCATTTATTTGTGTTGAAAGCTAAATGTTTAATAAGTAGAATTTGAAAGTTAAGGTTTATTTATATATTTAAGGTTGAATCTGGAAGTGTTCTTGTTGCCTGATCCAGTGTTTTTAGTTTTTGTATGTCATATCTGATGTCTAGTTTGGATGTTTAATCAGTTTACAGTTTACACATAAAATGTTAGTAATAACATCAATAATAATTAAAAAAAAGAAAATAGTATATTCACTTACTGTGATGTGGTATGTTTTTTTTTTTTTTTTACATTATTACACAAATCCAAACTAGGGGTACTTGCAGAAAGGTCTTGGCAAGGTGAGGCTTTACATTTAAGTAACAATTCAATAGTCAGATGATGTATTTATTGCCAACAACTGATGTTTATAATAAACATCAGTTGTTGGCAATAAATAGATATAAATTATATGTATGAGCGTATAAAGGCGCTTATAAAAAACGCTTATTAGTGATCATTCTATGATTCATATAGATGGTTCAGGCTCAGGAATTTTTTCAACTTTAACCCATGTGTGTGTGTGTGTGTTTGTGTGTGTGAGTGCGTGTGCGTGGGTTTGTTTGTGAGTGCATGTGTGTGTGTGTGTCTGTGTGTGTCTGTGTGTGTGTGTGTGTGTGTGGTCTCCTCTGGACACAGACCTCCTGAAGCTCTGCCTCAGGCTCACTTTGTCTCCACAGTTTTCCTGAAAAAGACAGAATCATTTAAATGTTTTCTGACTTTAACTTTTGTATTTCATTTGTAGACTGTTATGTACTGATGGACAGGGCTAACCAGCTAGCTCAATGCTAATCTGCTAGCTCAATGCTAACCTGCTAGCTCAATGCTAACCAGCTAGCTCAATGCTAACCAGCTAGCTCAATGCTAATCTGCTAGCTCAATGCTAACCTGCTAGCTCAATGCTAACCAGCTAGCTCAATGCTAACCTGCTAGCTCAATGCTAACCCGCTAGCTCAATGTAGTGTGTAGATGGTCCTGGAGGAGTCAAAAATCATCCAGGCTGGAACATGACTGTCGTGTTGTGTAGTGTGTTGTGTTACCTGTTAGTGGTTGTGTAGTGTGTTGTGTTACCTGTGTGTGGTTGTGTAGTGTGTTGTGTTACCTGTGTGTGGTTGTGTAGTGTGTTGTGTAACCTGTGTGTGGTTGTGTAGTGTGTTGTGTTACCTGTGTGTGGTTGTGTAGTGTGTTGTGTTACCTGTGTGTGGTTGTGTAATGTGTTGAGTTACCTGTGTGTGGTTGTGTAGTGTGTTGTGTTTCCTGTCTGTGGTTGTGTAGTGTGTTGTGTTTCCTGTGTGTGGTTGTGTAGTGTGTTGTGTTACATGTGTGTGGTTGTGTAGTGTGTTGTGTTACCTGTGCGTGATTGTGTAGTGTGTAGTGTTACCTGTGTGTGGTTGTGTAGTGTGTTGAGTTACCTGTGTGTGGTTGTGTAGTGTGTAGTGTTACCTGTGTGTGGTTGTGTAGTGTGTTGAGTTACCTGTGTGTGGTTGTGTAGTGTGTTGTGTTTCCTGTGTGTGGTTGTGTAGTGTGTTGTGTTACATGTGTGTGGTTGTGTAGTGTGTTGTGTTACCTGTGCGTGATTGTGTAGTGTGTTGTGTTTCCTGTGTGTGGTTGTGTTGTGTGTTGTGTTTCCTGTGTGTGGTTGTATAGTGTGTTGTGTTTCCTGTGTGTGGTTGTATAGTGTGTTGTGTTTCCTGTGTGTGGTTGTGTAGTGTGTTGTGTTTCCTGTGTGTGGTTGTATAGTGTGTTGTTTTACCTATGTGTGGTTGAATAGTGTGTTGTGTTTCCTGTGTGTGGTTGTGTTACCTGTGTGTGGTTGTGTTACCTGTGTGTGGTTGTTTACCTGTGTGTGGTTGTGTTACCTGTGTGTGGTTTGTTACCTGTGTGTGGTTGAGTAGTGTGTTGTGTTACCTGTGTGTGGTTGAGTAGTGTGTTGTGTTACCTGTGTGTGGTTTGTTACCTGTGTGTGGTTGAGTAGTGTGTTGTGTTACCTGTGTGTGGTTGAGTAGTGTGTTGTGTTACCTGTGTGTGGTTGTGCATCCGCAGTACAAATCGTCCTTCTGTTTGGTTCTTGTTCCAGTTCAGCTGCAGCAGCAGGGGGCGCTCTCCTGCCTCCAGTCTGCGCTCTGAGGACACCACAGAAGAAGACACACTGCCAATCACAGGCCAGGGCTGAGGTCTCACCTTTGGCTGCACCTCCCACAGGAGGAGGTCTCACCTTTGGCTGCACCTCCCACAGGAGGAGGTCTCACCTGTGGCTGCACCTCCCACAGGAGGAGGTCTCACCTGTGGCTGCACCTCCCACAGGAAGAAGACGTCTCACCTGTGGCTGCACCTCCCACAGGAAGAAGACGTCTCACCTGTGGCTGCACCTCCCACAGGAAGAGGAGGTCTCACCTGTGGCTGCACCTCCCACAGGAAGAGGAGGTCTCACCTGTGGCTGCACCTCCTACAGGAAGAGGAGGTCTCATGTAACAACTGCTTTGTTATTAAAAGGTAATAAATTAGATAAGTGTAATAGTATTGGGCTATTGATCAGAAGAGTCTAGGGTCGGCTGCTGGAGGATAGGCTCAGTAAATGACAGTACAAAAAGGTAAGTTGATGTAAAGTGTATTATACAACCAAAAGTGAAACCAATGAACAAATATTTACAATGAATACCGGTAAAAGCAAAAGAAATGAATCAAAGTTCAATAATCCAGGGTGTTAGTCCAAAAGTTCAGTAATGGACAATAACTGCTTGGGTTGAGCACCACAAATGTCCTTAGGAAGCTATGGTTGAGGTGGTTTATGTCCAAGCGCGATTTTATGGAGTATCGGAATATGTGGAGTGGTGTCAATCCTCACAACGGAAGGAGGGGAAAAGGAAAAAGAAAGGAGACAGGCTGCTTAGCCTCCCACCCACTAGGAGTCGACCAACACACAGGAAGACAGTTCCAGGCTCTCTAGCTCGCCATCAATTAGGTCCCCAGCAATGGGAAACCTGGCCTGTATAAACAAACAAGGCCTCTCAGTCATGTGCACAAAGTCAAATATAAATCAATGGTACCATATACCTATATATATATATATATATAGGGCGACAGTAGCTCAGTTGGTAGAGCACTGGCCTTTGAGCCTGAAGGTCGTGGGTTCAAGCCCACCACGGGACCTTCTCCACCGACTCCCACTGATGACTGCTGTCGTTGTGTCCTTGGGCAAGACACTTAACCCTGCATTGCCTGAACCCCCCGCTGAAAAATCAAGGCTGTATTGTCACTGACAGAGCAGCCGTCCTCCTGTGGACTCACCACCTGCAGAGGATCAGTGAGGGGCTGGTGCTATGAGACTTGGGTGCAGCTCTGACTGCCACCCCCCCGACCCAGAAATGGATTAAGGGGAAGAAGATGGATGGATGGATGGGTACCATATACAAATCAACAGGAGCTTATGCTAAGCTAAACAAATCACAGTCAAAATCACATGGATGTTGGACATCACACATAAAAACCACAAACTAGCATATCAGCATGCTAATTTACCATTACAGTACATAATAATCTGTGGTACACTCACCAGTCCAGATTATCGTGAGCACACACACCGGAAAATTACTGTCACACACACAAATGTTTAGTCTGTGAATTAAAATAATGCAACTGGTAAGTTTGTTGAATGTATAAAGATGAAAAAGTTTAAAGTGATTCAAAGACTGACCTAGCAGCTGCTGTCTCCTTACTCCTCACTCCTCACACTCGAGTGTGAGAAGTGATAGCAGCTTTTAAACTGTACTGATTATGAAATCAGGTGTGTGTGTGTGTGTGTGTTCTGGGACAGGTGCTATGCTCTGGCTAATTGCTAGAGAAGGGGAAAACCAGGGATGGATTGAAATTTAACCCTGGGTTACATCCTCCCCCCTTAAACCCTTGCACGTCCCGTTGCAAGATACAGCTTGCGGATTTGGATAAATCGACTTAAATGTTGAGGAACCTAAAGCGTCGGACAAACTATGCAAAACTGTCTGCATGACCGATATCAACGGATTGCCTAAGGAACCATAATTAAAACGTTTAGGCGGTGATCTATGACGGTTCGAACGCCTTAGAGTAGATTCAGGTTCGGCAATTTCGGTAGCAGGTAAGTTTTGTGTGCCATCCAGATTTTGTGGTTCAGCCGAATTATTTCCAAAATGGTCATTTTCTTCAGGATCCACATCATCAACGGACAACGGAGTCATCGGATCAGGTAAGGGTTCATTTGCAGGGTTGGTTTCTTCAGCAGGTAAGTTATCAGGGTTTACTGTCTCTTCAGCATGAGCCTCATCGGCAGGAAGGGTCGACTCTATGGTTTCGGCATCACGTTGAAGGGCTGTTGGATATTGGAATCCCTCAACTGAGAACTGTAGAGGTACTGGAAGAATGTGGATCGGCAGATCATCCAACAAGTCCTCTTCCTTATCAGCATCTTCAGCTTGAAGTTCGTTCAGTCGCTGCTGACGAGTTCGACGAGGTACTGGAACCGGAATGGAATCAGGCACATCAGTAACCTTGGGAAGGTATCCGCACGGCAACAGGAGATCCCGATGCAAAGTGCGTGGTGGTCCATCAAGGCTTTCAGGCTTGACAGTATAAACTGGTAGGTCTCCAGCTCTTTTAACCACGATGTAGATGTTTTGCTCCCACTTGTCACTTAGTTTGTGCTTGCCCCTTATCCTTACATTTCGCACAAGCACTCTGTCACCAACTTCTAGCTGGGATGGGCGTATGTTCTTGTCGAAACGAACCTTGTTTCGACCAGTACTTTTCAGTGCGTTTTTCTGAGGCAATTCTGTAACTCTCCTTCAACCTTGCCTTGAGCTTTTGCACATACTCCGAATGCGGTTGAGGAGTGTTATTCTGAAGGGGCAACTGGAAGGCTAGATCCACCGGAAGGCGAGGTGTTCTGCCAAACATTAATTCGTAAGGCGTGAACCCGGTCACTTCGTTTCTGGTGCAATTATAGGCGTGAACCAGGGGTTTAACAAAATCACGCCACTTGGATTTCTGCTTTGCCTCCAGAGTTCCCAGCATGTTCAGCAAAGTTCGATTAAATCGCTCCACAGGATTTCCTCGAGGATGGTAAGGGGTTGTGTGACTTTTTTGAATCCCTGCCACCGCACAAAGTTCACGAATCAGCTTTGACTCAAAGTCGGGCCCTTGATCTGTGTGCACCCTCTCTGGGATTCCATAATATACAATGAAATTGTCCCATAGACATTTTGCGACAGTTCTAGCAGTTTGGTTGGGTGTCGGAATTGCCACAGCGAACTTAGTGAAGTGATCAGTTAATACTAAAATGTCTTTTGTGTTACTCGAGTCCGGTTCTAAACTCAGGAAATCCATACATACAAGTTCTAACGGACGAGATGTCCGGATGCTGACCAGGGGTGCAGCCTTTTCAGGTAGGGCTTTACGTCGGACACAACGCCCACATGTTTTTACTTTGCGTTCCACATCAGAAGCCATTCTGGGCCAATAAAACCGTGTTCGAGCCAAATCAAGGGTACGATCTATGCCCATATGACCCATATGGTCATGTAAGCTCTCGAGGACAGTCGAGCGAAGACCTTCCGGCAAAACAAGTTGGAAAGATTGTTGCTCATTGTCCTGCCGCTTGCGATACAGAATGCCATCGACAAGTTCCAATTTGTTCATCCCCCGTAGCAGGAGTGGAATCTCTGGCAGCTCTTCTCTGGCAGTTGGTGGAACACTTTCACCGGATTCCAGCTGATGGATTACCTCATGCAGGCTTGGATCTGCCCTTTGTTTGTCTTGGAGTTCAAGGGGGGTCAGCGCCGAGACTACAGGCAGCCCATCCAGGTTGTCGGTGAAGGCCTCAGGAAGGGATTCTGACCTGATGGAAAGGGACTCAACAAGAGTAGTTTGAGCCTGGGTCCTCAGAAGACTGCTCTGACAAATTGCATCCACAACTTCAGCCTCCAGTTGAGCATTGTCTTCATCCAATAGATGTTGCTCCATGAACTGATGGACAAGTTCTTGATCTTTCTGAGGGCACTCATCGATGGGACTGGCATGTGGACGGCGAGATAGAGCATCTGCATCCAAGTTATGCTTTCCCGGTCTGTATTGCAGTTTAAAGGAGAATGTTGAGAGAGCAGCAAGCCAGCGATGGCTGGTGGCATCGAGCTTAGCGGAAGTCAGAATGTAGGTGAGCGGATTACTGTCAGTGATGACAGTGAAATCAGCCCCATACAAGAAGTCTTGGAACTTCTCTGTCACACTCCACTTCAGAGCCAAGAACTCGAGCTTGTGTGCAGGGTAGCGACTTTCACACTGAGACAACCCTCTACTTGCAAAAGCAATGGGCCTCAGCTTCCCCTCCTGCTCCTGATACAGAGCAGCGCCAAGCCCAGTGGTGCTTGCATCTGTGTGAAGTATATAAGGCAGTGCTGGATTTGCAAATCCCAACACGGGAGCAGTGGTCAGCTTCTCAATAAGCAACGCGAAAGCTTGTTGACAGTGGGATGTCCATCTGGCACCAAAGGACTGTTTCGGATCATGCAGATCTTTGGAAGGTTTAGTCTTTGTGGGTGTTTGTACAGGTAAGTATCCTCGAGTTAAGTCGTTGAGTGGTTTTGCAATGGTAGCATATCCTTGGATGAACCGGCGGTAGTAGCCAGCAAAGCCGAGGAAAGATCGCAAGCTCTTCAGATTGTAGGGAACTGGCCAGGATTTCAAGGAGAAAACCTTGTCGGGGTCCGTCTCAACGCCTTTCTCAGATACTATATGGCCGAGGTATCGGACAGAGGTCTGGAAGAATCTGCACTTCTCCGGGGATAACTTCAACCCATATTCTTTCAGCTTGTCCAGCACGTGAAGTAACCGGCGCTCATGCTCCTCAAGCGTATCGGAAAACACGATCAAATCATCAAGGAAAACTAGAACTTCTTTAAGATGCAGGCTACCCATGCTTTTCTCCATCAACCGCTGGAAAGTTGAGGGAGCATTGGTGACACCCTGGGGCATACGATTGAACTCCCAGAACCCCAGGGGAGTGACAAAGGCTGTTTTGGCCTTATCCTCCTCATGCATTTCAATCTGGTAGTACCCGGATTTGAGGTCAAGTACTGAAAACCACTTGGAGCCACTGAGCGCTGAAAAGGACTCTTGCAGATTAGGTAAAGCATAAGCATCTTTTATTGTCTGAATGTTCAGCTTGCGAAAATCAATACAAAGTCTTATATCTCCATTTTTCTTCCTCACAACAACTATAGGGGATGAAAATGGGGATTCGGATTCTCTGATTACCCCAGCATCAAGAAGCTCCTTGAGGTGGTTCCGGACAGCTTCTATGTCGTGAGGGTGAATGGGTCGTGCACGATGCTTGAATGGGGTATTATCATGAAGGTTGATGTGGTGTTTGACCTTACTTGTGCATCCAAAGTCGAGATCATGCTGTGAAAAGACTTCTGGCATGGCATTCAGTTTCTCAGTGATGCGGTCTTTCCATTCAGTTGGAAGAGGTGACTGTCCGAAATTGAACGTCATGGGGTTGGTCTTTGAGCTTGAACCTGGTTTGTGCACAGTGGGGTGGCTGTCGATGATACACACATAGGCTTCAAGTTCGGCAATAATTGCTGATGGTGGAATGCATACATCCTGTCCAGACTCATTCTTCACAGATACGGGCACTTTGTAGGGTGAACGAGATGGTAAGTTGACCAAGCAGTTGCTCACGTGCAGGCCACCCGGTAGTCCTAAATCTGGATACTGGAGAATTGCACTCTTGTTGGTACTGGAAGCGGAGACCTTGGCTGAGCCTTCAACCACAACAGTCGCGCCAGCTGGGATCCTTACAGGGGTTTTACTGCAGAGGGTGACAAGCCCGATGTTATGGTTGCAGTCCCTTTGGCAGGTCAGCTGGAGTGCTTGCAAGACAACCCTGTAGCCGTGACTTCTCGGTTGGAAGGTCTGAAAATCACTGGTGCAATAGTGATCGTACAGAGCTTCGAGAGTGTTCATGCCAATTAATACAGAGGTTTGTATACTGGAAGGGAAATCAGGAACAACAAGTGCAAGGGTTTGAATTTCAAACCTGCTCCCAAGGAAGTCCTCCGGAAACGTTATTGTGGTCTCCACATAACCGAGGTAAGGAACTTCTTGACCCGCTGCACCTTCGACATGGAGTAGCTCATTGAGTGAATGGATGCGTTGATTGCATAAATGTTCATTGTAAAACGACATTGGCAGTGTTGTCACCTGCGATCCAGTATCCAAAAGGCTTGGACAGGATTGGCCAGCGATTGTGACTTCCGCTGTACATCTGGAACCAATTAACCCTTTTGGTAACTTTTGCTTTGGTTGGATGCTTGACTGCATCTCAGCACACTGAACAGGGTTCTTGACGGGACGGACATGGTCCAGTACAGTTCCTGATTGTCCCTCATCAGGAACTCGAACTAGTTTAAATGTCTGTTAGTGCTTGGGTTCTGCCAATTTCCTTGTTTACTCTTGTACCGGGTTCTCTTCAAAGACACTAAGGTTGGGTTGGGATCACTGGTACATTGTGGCTTAATGTGACCATCTTCTCCACAGCGGAAACAAAACCCTGGCCTGGGAGAAGTGGACTTTGTCCCAACCTTTAGAGTAGGTGATGACAACTGTGGGTTCTGATTGGAAGTTAGCATTGCCAATTGCTTTTGGATGTTTAGCATTTGTTCAGTCAATTGGTTCGTGAATGTTGTCAACGCTGCACACAGATTGGGTTCTTCCTCGGTCTGAACTCGTTGTGCATGGTTAGAAACTTTCTGCTTAGCGCCCAAGTGTTGTCTCATGCGGACAATTTTTGCAGCATCTTGATCCTCTTCAGTGCGTAACAGCAATAAAAGTTCAGCAAACGATGGTGGGTTGCTCTTCTTCTGTTTCAGCTGTAATTCCTCTATGAGGTTATTATCCCAACAACCTCGACAGAATTGGGTCAATAGGCATTTGTTCATGTCTCTTGCCGGAACTCCACCCCTCTTCACTGCGTGCTGCAATGCGACTTGGAGCCGTTGCAGGTAAGTAGACGGTTGCTCCCCAGCATTTTGGTAAGTGTCCAGAAACTTAGCATAGAGTTCATCCCCATCTTGTACGGTACCATGTGCAGAATCCAGGTGTTGTAGATAGATCTCCGGAGTTGTGTCGGAACGAAGGTGTTTTACCATGTCAGCGGCCGGAGGTAGAAGACTATCCCGAATTGACCTGGTGCGTTGAAGATCTGACATGGATGGGTCCTGCAGAATTAGTTCCACAGCACACCGCCACGTATCATAGTCAGTTTCATGCGTTGGCCTTGGCACTTTCCCAGAGAATGTCCGTAAGCGTTGCGATGGATGGTATTGCAGGTGCTGGTCCCCACTCCGGACAACATGTTCCACCACATAACGTTGGACCTCAGGTGGATTCAACTCACTTTGCGTCATATGGATCGTGGACCGCCTCTCCTGGATTCCTTCTGTAAAAGCGTTAGCTGCAGACGAGGAAGGAAGGGCTGTTGGTGATGGACTCTCAGAAAGTTTTATATTAACATCTGCAGTCGATGTAGTGGTTGAGGCACCGGCTTGTGTATCAGGGGATTCGAGTTCAGCAATGGACTGACTGAGTTGGACCAGCATATCTCTTAGTACCTCAGGGTATTGTTTCCCGGACTTCTTTGCGACTGCTTTGAGGTCTGCCAGATAAGAGTTTGTCTTCAAACCACAAATTCTGGATGCGTAAACATCGGACAAGCGTGCAACGTAACATTTATGTCCTAAGTCTGAACAATAAGTATACGGTAACGAAGGTAACTTTGTCAACGCAGACGCGGTAGTAAACTCAACAACAACGCGTTCGTGGAAATCGGAGTCAACACTATCAATTCTGACATCTTGATTAATGTCACCGCATTTCTCAAGAAAAGCAATTACTTCATCGCGTAATAACTGGTTAGTCGCACCAGTGACTATAACGGCATGGGGTATGATAATACCGAGATTATCAAAAACTTCCATTACAGATAACTTCAACTGGGTGAGTATGAGAAAAGTATTTACTGTGTCACTATCCTCCTGGCTAGCTCGCCAAATTATGTAACAACTGCTTTGTTATTAAAAGGTAATAAATTAGATAAGTGTAATAGTATTGGGCTATTGATCAGAAGAGTCTAGGGTCGGCTGCTGGAGGATAGGCTCAGTAAATGACAGTACAAAAAGGTAAGTTGATGTAAAGTGTATTATACAACCAAAAGTGAAACCAATGAACAAATATTTACAATGAATACCGGTAAAAGCAAAAGAAATGAATCAAAGTTCAATAATCCAGGGTGTTAGTCCAAAAGTTCAGTAATGGACAATAACTGCTTGGGTTGAGCACCACAAATGTCCTTAGGAAGCTATGGTTGAGGTGGTTTATGTCCAAGCGCGATTTTATGGAGTATCGGAATATGTGGAGTGGTGTCAATCCTCACAACGGAAGGAGGGGAAAAGGAAAAAGAAAGGAGACAGGCTGCTTAGCCTCCCACCCACTAGGAGTCGACCAACACACAGGAAGACAGTTCCAGGCTCTCTAGCTCGCCATCAATTAGGTCCCCAGCAATGGGAAACCTGGCCTGTATAAACAAACAAGGCCTCTCAGTCATGTGCACAAAGTCAAATATAAATCAATGGTACCATATACAAATCAACAGGAGCTTATGCTAAGCTAAACAAATCACAGTCAAAATCACATGGATGTTGGACATCACACATAAAAACCACAAACTAGCATATCAGCATGCTAATTTACCATTACAGTACATAATAATCTGTGGTACACTCACCAGTCCAGATTATCGTGAGCACACACACCGGAAAATTACTGTCACACACACAAATGTTTAGTCTGTGAATTAAAATAATGCAACTGGTAAGTTTGTTGAATGTATAAAGATGAAAAAGTTTAAAGTGATTCAAAGACTGACCTAGCAGCTGCTGTCTCCTTACTCCTCACTCCTCACACTCGAGTGTGAGAAGTGATAGCAGCTTTTAAACTGTACTGATTATGAAATCAGGTGTGTGTGTGTGTGTGTGTTCTGGGACAGGTGCTATGCTCTGGCTAATTGCTAGAGAAGGGGAAAACCAGGGATGGATTGAAATTTAACCCTGGGTTACACTCACCTGTGGCTGCGTCTCCCACAGGAGGAGGTCTCACCTGTGGCTGCGTCTCCCACAGGAGGAGGTCTCACCTGTGGCTGCACCTCCCACAAGAGGAGGTCTCACCTGTGGCTGCACCTCCCACAAGAGGAGGTCTCACCTGTAGCTGCACCTCCCACAGGAGGAGGTCTCACCTATGGCAGAACCTCCCACAAGAGGAAGTGTCACCTGTGGCAGCACCTCCCACAGGAGGAGGTCTCACCTGTGGCAGCACCTCCCACAGAAGCAGGTCTCACCTGTGGCAGCACCTCCCACAGGAAGAGGAGGTCTCACCTGTGGCTGCACCTCCCACAGGAGGAGATCTCCCCTGTGGCTGCATCTTTCACAGGAGGAGGGCTCACCTGTGTCCGCCTGTACCTCCCACAGAGAGGAGGTGCTGTGGGGGAGGTGAGGGGTGATCTTGTGCAGCAGGAGGTGCAGGACCGTGTGGGAGGTCCAGACACTGGACACTCGCAGACACTTGGTGCCGACGCTCTGACCGCAGAGCTGCAGGTGGAAGCGGATCACCCCAGAGAAGTCCAGGTTCTGACGACACAGTGTGGGCCTGTTAGCTCGATGCTAACTGTATAGTAACTGTTGTATACATTAGTCACATGTTCTATAGTAACTGTTGTATTAGTCACATGTTCTATAGTAACTGTTGTATTAGTCACATGTTCTATAGTAACTGTTGTATTAGTCACATGTTCTATAGTAACTGTTGTATTAGTCACATGTTCTATAGTAACTGTTGTATTAGTCACATGTTCTATAGTAACTGTTGTATTAGTCACATGTTCTATAGTAACTGTTGTATTAGTCACATGTTCTATAGTAACTGTTGTATACTTTAGTCACATGTTCTATAGTAACTGTTGTATACATTAGTCACATGTTCTATAGTAACTGTTGTATACATTAGTCACATGTTCTATAGTAACTGTTGTATACATTAGTTCACATGATGGGAGACCGCACTGGGAAAACCACAACGTGACGTGACTTCCTGTATCCGGTGAGCGTGTTTCTTGACTGCTATCACTCTGCTCTCTGTTTGCACTAACAAACACATTACAAATCCACGTATTGTACACCAAGCTAACTGTGTAAGCACTCCGAGTCAGCTGTACTGTAGCTGAGGTTTAGGTAGCGGTTGTTTGTCTGGTCTCGGAGTCTGTTGTGCGGGCCCGGATCCGTACTAGCTTAGCCTAGCCTAGCTTAGCCTAGCCTAGCCGCTAACTCGCTACTATGGCGGCTGCTGTCTCTCCCTCAATCCTTTACTGCTCGAGTTGCCATATGGCGAGTCTAAACCCTGGATCCTTCCCTGAGGGTAGTGATAGATGTGTGTGAAGTGTAGTGTAGTCGTAGCTCTGGAATCCAGGGTCAGTGAGTTAGAGCTGCGTCTCCGAGCACTGGAGTCTCGAGCTAGCGCTAGCATTAGCTACAGCCAGGCCGTATCCTCAGGGACAGCGGAGCGCAGCTTTAGGGAAAGGCAGAGGAGAACTAGCGAGCCTAGCCTCCCAGCCCGTCCTCCGCAGCTGGGACAAGACCAGGATAGTGATGGCTTTGTGACTGTTCGGAGAGGGCGACGTGTTGTTGGTAGTTTCCCCATTGGGCCTCCTCCTGTTAGCATTTACAATCGCTGGGACGCTCTGTCCGGCTGCGCCCCCGCGCGGCCGGGCGGGGAAGAAGGCCCCACTGAGAGAGCCGCTGAGAGAGCTGCTGAGAGAGCCGATGGAGTCGCTGATGCGCTGGTAATTGGCTCCTCTATTGTTAGAGGTGTTAAGATCCCAGGAGCCACTGTTCGGTGCTTCCCTGGGGCCAGGCTTGGTGATATTGAAGGGAATCTGAGGCTCATGATGACCCACAAGCAGCGTTTCCGTCAAATTGTTATTCACGCGGGTGGTAATGACGTTCGGCGGAAACAGTCCGAGGTGTTGAAGCTGCAAGTCGCCGCGGTGTGCAAGCTGGCTAGCACAATGGCCGACACTGTCATCTTCTCTGGGCCCCTACCTAGCACTAGCAGTGCAGAAGCATTCAGCAGACACTCGGCTTTCAACCGCTGGCTGTCTGGCTGGTGCCCTCGAAGTGGTGTTGTTCATGTTGACAATTGGAGTGCCTTTTGGGGAAAGCCCGGTCTCATCCGCTCGGATGATATCCACCCAACGTTGGCGGGTACATCCCTTTTGGCTAAGAATTTGGCCCTGTCTCGAAACTGTTCTGCTCGGCTCAAATGACGATGCAGAACTGAGGCCCGGGTGCAGAGCTGCTCTGCCACAACCTCTGAGCCCCCATCTGTTCAGTTACTAGCCTCAGAAGCTAGTCAGATTGAAACTGTGTGTGCATGTGTGTGTGTGTGTGTGCCTGTGTGTGCTCAGTTACTAGCCTCAGAACCTAGTCAGATTGAAACTGTGTGTGTTTCCCCGCTTGAAGTCTAAAGCACTATATGCGAGGAAATCTGACCTAGGGTGTCAGACACAGTAACTTAATAAAAGTTCAGACAGACAGAAATAGTTCTAGCGGTAGGGTTGTTAAATGTGGTTTAATGAACGTCAGATCAATCTCGTCTAAATCGCTTCTCATAAACGAACTTATTATAGACAAGGGCTTGGATCTGTTTGCGCTCTCGGAGTCTTGGCTCCAACAGGACGAGTACGTTAGATTGAATGAGTGCACTCCTCCGACGCATGTTAACTACCAGAAAGCCAGAGCTACAGGTCGCGGCGGTGGTGTTGCGATTATATCACACACCAACTTGGTTCTTAGTCCCAAAACCAACAACGCTTTTCACTCGTTTGAAAACTTAACACTTTCAATCACCTGTCCTGGGTGGAGAAAACAAAAAGCGGTACTATTTATAGTTTTATACCGACCTCCTGGTCCTTACAGCGAGTTCCTAACAGAATTCTCTGACTTCATTTCAAACCTAGTTTTGGAATGGGAAAACATAGTTATAACCGGAGACTTCAATATACATGTGGACGACAGCACTGACAGCTTAAACAAAGCTTTCAGCGCCGTACTAGATGGTGTTGGTTTTACTCAGAATGTCGAGGAACCTACTCACATTCATAACCACACCTTGGACCTTGTCCTGACCTACGGCTGTGATGTCTCCAATGTTGACATCCAGCGTCAAAGCTCGTTGCTGTCTGACCATTTCTTGATCACGTTTGATCTCGCTTTGGAGGACTTTCCTGTCCCGCAAGATAAAACCATAATGAAAAGAACCTTAAATGATAAATCTATCACAAGGTTCAAAGAACTAATACAGCCTATGTTGAATACTGCTGCAGGTGAACCTGTTCACAGCAGCTGCAGTCCCTCAGTCATTGACCAAACGGTGGGCAACACTATGGAGTCTTTAAAATCTGCATTAAATGCAGCAGCTCCTTTAAAACAGAAAACCATTAGGATTAGATCATCGTCGCCCTGGTACAGTGTTCAACTCCACACTTTAAAACAGGACGTCAGAAAATTGGAGAGGCTATATCGCCACTCCCACTCGGAGCCTGTCCACAGGGAGTGGAAAGCAGGTCTCCGAAACTACAAGAAGGCCCTTCGCGGGGCTCGAACTCAATACTATTCAACTTTAATAGAAGCGAATAAAAACAACAGTAGATTTTTGTTTGGTACCGTCGCTAAACTCACAAACTGCCATAGCGCAATCGAGCCTAAAATTCCAAGCTCACTGAGCAGTGTCGACTTTCTCCACTTCTTTAATAATAAAATTACATCCATCCGTGACAAGCTGGAGGAGGTTGCTCCTGCTGTTAGTGGTGGACAGGTTGAAGCGGCATACGTGACTTCCCACTTAGACTCTTCAGTGGGCCTTAATAAATTCATGGCTGTGAGCCAAGCAGAGGTGATCTCTGTGGTCACATCCTCAAAAGCCTCAACTTGCATGTTAGACGCAGTCCCGACATGGCTCTTCAAAGACATACTTCCTTTGATAATTGAGCCTATCGTTTATATATAATAAACGCATCCATACAATGTGGCTATGTCCCACAAGCTTTTAAAACCGCGGTAATCAAACCCCTTCTGAAGAAAACAAACCTGGACCCAGAAATACTTACAAACTACAGACCGATCTCAAACCTCACTTTTATATCTAAAATCCTGGAAAAACTTATAGCTGAGCAGCTCCGCTGCCACCTGCAGGAAAATGATATGTTTGAAGTCTTTCAATCAGGATTCAGAGCTCATCATAGCACTGAAACGGCACTAGTCAAAGTCACAAATGACTTACTACTAGCTGCTGATAATGGACAAGTGTCAGTGCTGGTCCTACTGGACCTTAGTGCTGCATTTGACACAATAGACCACAGCATTCTACTGCAGAGGCTAGAATGTGATATAGGTCTTAGAGGAACAGCCCTTGGCTGGTTTAAATCCTATTTATCAGATCGATATCACTTCGTCAATGTGAATCAGGACTCGTCGCCTTATTCTGGAGTGGAATTCGGTGTGCCGCAGGGTTCGGTACTCAGACCGATTCTTTTTACTCTCTACATGCTGCCACTGGGAAACATTATTAAAAAGCATGGAATTAATTTCCACTGCTATGCAGATGACACACAGCTTTATCTGTCGATGAAGCCTAATCAGACAGATCAGCTAGAAAAGCTCAGTGCCTGCATAAAGGACCTTAAAATGTGGATGACTCTTAACTTCCTACTTCTCAACCCGGAGAAGACAGAAGTGATCCTACTCGGTCCGAAGCGCCTGCGTGACTCCCTCACTAACCAGATGGTTACTCTCGATAATGTCAGTATAATACCCAGTAACACTGTGAGGAATCTTGGAGTCATTTTTGACCAAGAACTCTCCTTCAAGGCTTATATAAGCCAAGCAACTAAAACGGCGTACTTCCACTTACGGAACATCGCTAAAATTAGGAATTTCCTTCCTAAAAGTGACGCGGAAAAACTCATTCACGCGTTTGTCACCTCAAGGCTCGACTACTGTAACGCTTTACTGGCAGCGTGCCCTAAAGCCTCTTTGAAGAGCTTCCAGCTCGTTCAGAATACAGCAGCTAGGATCTTAACAGGTACCAAAAGGAGGGAGCACATAACTCCGGTGTTAAAATCACTCCACTGGCTCCCTGTGGAGTACAGAATAAAGTTTAAAATCCTACTCTTAACATATAAAGCCATAAATGGCTTGGCTCCTTCTTATCTCCAAGACACGTTAGTGTCGTATCAACCAAGTCGAGCGTTGCGCTCACAAAACGCCAGACATCTGGTGGTTCCTAAGGTCTCAAAGGTCACTGTTGGTGGCAGAGCATTTAGCTCCAAGCTCCTTTACTGTGGAATCAGCTTCCCATTTATGTTAAGGAAGCAGATACGGTCTCCACATTCAAGGCCAGGCTTAAAGCACTTTACTTTAATTTAGCATATAATTAGGTAATATATAATATGTAGTGTATATATTATATATATATGCTGTATTATGTTATATATTATGTTATATATTATTCAATAATGTATTGTGTTATGTTGTATATTATGTCATATATTTTGCTGCATGTTATTCTTTATTCAAGGCTAGGTTTAAAACAGTCCTCTTTAGTTTAGCATATGGCTAGGAAGGTAAGACTCGGAGAAGGTTAAACTCCTCAGAGTGTTAGTCAAGCTGCATAGGGAGTCAGTTTGCTGGGAGAAGTATGGTAACTTGAGCACTATCCTCTCCTCCTTCCTACTTTATCTGTTTAGCATTTTTAGGATTCTAACTGTAGTTTGTTCATTGCTATTCACCCGTTGTCCCATTGTCTGTTTCATGGTACGATGACGGGATCTCTGAGCCTGGCCTCTTCCATCTACACCTGCGGACTGCCCCGCCCGACCCGCCTGGGAGTGCTTCAGTCCTGCACCGGACCTGTCCACGTTCAGCGTCCACTGGTCCACGTTCTGTAGCTAGCTTAGGTCCTGGATCATTAGTCTGTCCGTCCGGAGGAGCGGATCCCTTTCTCATATGGGTCTCCCTCCCTGTGGGTTTCCCTAGTTCTCCTCCAAGGTTTCTCACTTTTTCCCACTGGGTTTTTTAAGAGTTGTTCCTTGTCGATGGAGGAGGGTCTTGTTGGACAGTTAGTGTCCAACAGAAAGGATTGGTGATGATCAGGACACTTTAGCATTCTACAACATGTATGGACATTTTCTTCTGTGTGTGCTTTATATTCTTCATGTGTTTTAACTGTTGATTCTCTGACCTGTGTTGGTGATTTCAATGGTTTTGTTAAGTCTCTGAGATGACTTCTGTTGTGACCTAGGGCTATACAAGAATAAATTGTATTGTATTGTATTGTATTGTATTGTATTGTATTGTATTGTAAACTCTGGACCATGATCATTTCCTACATGTACGTCTGGTCTTACCATGTGTAAACTCTGGACCATGATCATTTCCTACATGTACGTCTGGTCTTACTATGTGTAAACTCTGGTCCATGATCATCTCCTACATGTACGTCTGGTCTTACCATGTGTAGACTCTGGTCCATGATCATCTCCTACATGTACGTCTGGTCATACCATGTGTAAACTCTGGTCCATGATCATTTCCTACATGTACGTCTGGTCTTACCATGTGTAGACTCTGGTCCATGATCATCTCCTACATGTACGTCTGGTCTTACCATGTGTAAACTCTGGTCCATGATCATCTCCTACATGTACGTCTGGTCTTACCATGTGTAAACTCTGGTCCATGATCATTTCCTACATGTACGTCTGGTCTTACCATGTGTAAACTCTGGTCCATGGTCATTTTCTACATGTACGTCTGGTCTTACCATGTGTAAACTCTGGTCCATGATCATTTCCTACATGTACGTCTGGTCTTACCATGTGTAAACTCTGGTCCATGATCATTTCCTACATGTACGTCTGGGTCTGATCCTAGTGGCTGCAGTTTCCTTGGTTGAATCCGACCAATCAACGAGCAGCGGAGGCGGGTTTCAATCTGCAAAAAGATTTAACCCCTCCCACCTGTAAACAGAGCTCAATGGAGCAGATCCAGACCTTAGTACCAAATGAAATGAGTACCGTGGTGTGGTAAGGCCAGGCCACTAGTCATATTGTACCACAAGGTTTTAAAAATCAAAAAACTTCATAGTAAATGTGTGTTTAGATTTGTTTGTTTATGTCTATAATGGTTGTTGCTCGAATGAATATGGTTTCGACATCCTTAGTATCTGATTGAGTGGAAAACCCCAGTGTACAGACGTTCTCAAAGATGTAATGTGAAAATGCCTGGTTCTTGGTCTTAAGCACACTCCCTCCTCGCAGCGGTTGGCTCGGCCGGCTGAATTCCACTTCAGAGCCGGTATCGATCGCGCTTCGGCGAATGTCTTTCTGCCGCCTCTTGGTAAAGTCAGATTGTGTGGCGGTATTCACAATGACTGCTGCAATAAGTGGTCTGAGAGTGAAAGAAGGAGCGGATAGTGTGTGTACATATAAGCCTTTTGTTTGGACTGGTTTATTTCCAGCCCACGGCGTCCCCGGCGCTTCAGTGTGGTCTAATGAAGTCCCTGATTGCTCTTTAATCATTGCACTTTTCCACACAGCAGCCACAGACACAGCCGGAGACTTGTGTGTACGAAATGGCAAAGTAAACCCTGTGTGTGTCAGAGTCAAAATAGCATCAAACAGGATGAGAAATGTCTAGTATTGTTGACAATTCTTACTTGTTTTCCAAAATAGTTTTTCAAATTAACATTAAGAGATCGTCCACAAGACAATTGTTAGCGCCCCTACAAAGATTTTCAATAATTGTTATTATTATTATGTGTTGGAGTAAAAATAGCAGCATCAGTTTGAGAAATGTCAAAATTTGTAGACAATTCAAATTAACACTTTATCCAGGAGCTTTGTACAAACAAGAACAGAGAGCGTCCAGTGCTCGGAGGAGAGTTCGGTTCCTTGTTGTAATAGTTATTTTTGTTGTTGGGGGTCGAGGCCCGTGGGAGTCGTCCGTGCGATAACTTCCAAAACACATTAGTGCAAAGTGTTTTCTGTGTTTTAAAGAAGCCAGTTTCAAGTCAGTGTAGTCTCCATCTGTGACTGTGTGTACGGAAAAAGTGCTGCATGATCCTGATGACTCTGTGTTGGAGTCTTTCTAAACGATTGCTTTGGGTGATTTTCAGAGGGGCCCAAGTGCTCCGTACTCAGACAGGTGCAGCGTACTCAGACAGGTGCAGCGTACTCAGACAGGTGCTGCGTACTCAGACAGGTGCAGCGTACTCAGACAGGTGCAGCGTACTCAGACAGGTGCAGCGTACTCAGACAGGTGCAGCTTACTCTGACAGGTGCAGCTTACTCTGACAGGTGCAGCGTACTCAGACAGGTGCAGCGTACTCAGACAGGTGCAGCGTACTCAGACAGGTGCAGCGTACTCAGACAGGTGCAGCTTACTCTGACAGGTGCAGCTTACTCTGACAGGTGCAGCGTACTCAGACAGGTGCAGCGTACTCAGACAGGTGCAGCGTACTCAGACAGGTGCAGCGTACTCAGACAGGTGCAGCTTACTCTGACAGGTGCAGCTTACTCTGACAGGTGCAGCGTACTCAAACAGGTGCTGCGTACTCAGACAGGTGCAGCGTACTCAGACAGGTGCAGCGTACTCAGACAGGTGCAGCGTACTCTGACTGATGAAGCGTACTCAGACAGGTGCAGCGTACTCAGACAGGTGCAGCGTACTCAGACAGGTGCAGCGTACTCAGACAGGTGCAGCGTACTCAGACAGGTGCTGCGTACTCAGACAGGTGCAGCGTACTCAGACAGGTGCTGCATACTCAGACAGGTGCTGCGTACTCAGACAGGTGCTGCGTACTCAGACAGGTGCAGCGTACTCAGACAGGTGCAGCGTACTCAGACAGGTGCTGCATACTCAGACAGGTGCTGCGTACTCAGACAGGTGCTGCGTACTCAGACAGGTGCAGCGTACTCAGACAGGTGCAGCGTACTCAGACAGGTGCAGCGTACTCAGACAGGTGCTGCGTACTCAGACAGGTGCTGCGTACTCAGACAGGTGCAGCGTACTCAGACAGGTGCAGCGTACTCAGACAGGTGCAGCGTACTCAGACAGGTGCAGCGTACTCAGACAGGTGCAGCGTACTCAGACAGGTGCAGCGTACTCAGACAGGTGCAGCGTACTCAGACAGGTGCAGCGTACTCAGACAGGTGCAGCGTACTCAGACAGGTGCTGCGTACTCAGACAGGTGCAGCGTACTCAGACAGGTGCTGCATACTCAGACAGGTGCAGCGTACTCAGACAGGTGCGGCATGTTTTTACATTGTCTCATGTTCTCTCACTGTCCTTGTTCTACAGCCTCAGTCCTCGTTCTACAGTCTGAGTCCTGGGTTTCAGAGTTTTTCCTCTGATGTAGGAGTCTGTTACAGTTAATGTCTAAAAAGGACTGTGATGGTCCAATACCATGTGTTCTATATTTTTTCAGCTGTCTCTGATCTGTGCTGGTGACGTCCTCTGAGATGATGCTGTTGTGATTTACTGTAGTGTAGCCTTACTGTAGGGCTAAACAAGAATACATTGTTTTGATTTGTTTGGTACAACATATTATCTTTGGTCCGAGTCTTTGGTCCGAGTCTTTGGTCCCAGGTCTTCGGTCCCAGGTCTTCGGTCCCAGGTCTTCGGTCCCAGGTCTTCGGCCCCAGGTCTTTGGTCCCAGGTCTTCGGTCCCAGGTCTTCTGTCCCAGGTCTTCGGGCCGATGTCAGCGGAGCTCATTAACCCCTCACGGCTCTCAATGGAGCAGTGCATTGTGGGGAGTGAGCACTAACGAGGCCCGAGGCTTTGAGCACCTCAATATTTGTCTCGACGGCATCGACCCGAGTAAAAACCTGTGAACGTCAGGATGTCCTTTTGTCTGTGGCCTTCGAGTGGCGTCTGAGCGACAACACAATCAGCCAAAGAAACACACACAAACGGCTTCTGTTCTACACGGAAACTTGTTGCTGCATAAAAACTGGATTTGAAGAGAAATGGAAAAGTTCTAATAGATACTGATTATACATATTGTTTGTATTAATCCTTTTTTTGTTTTAATTGTAATTTATTTTATTCAGCACCAAGTATCGAGGCAACAGTTGGAAATAGCACAAGACAGCAAAAGTAAATACATTTATCCCTCTACCGCCCGCATCCCCCACACTTTGAGTTGTCCTAGCATTAATTATTACATGCCTACACATATGTAATGTCCTTTTTGATTTCTAGAAGAGGAAGAATAAGGAGAAAAAAAAAACATAACAGGAACCAACATAATAATCAGATTTGGAGTTGGGATTATTAACTCATGGACTGCCATTGACGGATTTGTCTGAGACTGGTCATTTCTGTCAGACTTCCCTCTATTCCACTGGGGATTACAGGACAACAAAAACAGCTAGAAACAAACTTATTTTTGCTGATGAAAGTAGACAACCCAGTCTTTCATAATCTGGTTTCATATTTCACATAGTCATAGCACATCATATTCTGTAGGTCTTGAAAGTCAGTGAAATCATCAAAAACGGCTGGCAGTCAAAACAAAAGAAAAAAAGTTTGCATTATTCCTTGTTAATTAGTGCCATAGTCAATCTACATGTTCTTGGTTGAAGTGTGTTGCAGACTCAGGGCTTCATTGGTATTCCAGCTCTGATTCTGCCGCAGCTGAAGTGGACAATGGTGCTGCTCAGATGTTGTGGGAAAGTGGCTCCGTGGCCCTCACACCCCACGGGAGAAAGAGCCGCTAACTGGGGATGCTTTAATTGGAGTTTCATGTGGGCTAAACTGAGGGGAAACTGATGTAAGTTAACATTTGGTAGACTTAATTGGTCCTTTTCACGGAGCGCTCCTCATCAGGCACTTGTGCGCACGGCTAAAGCTCCCGCTAATCTCCATTTACCACCAATTCAGCGCACACAAAAGTCCTGCTCTTTCTTCTCTTCCTGTCCCGGGCAGACTTTGTGCTGCCGCTGGTTCACGGAGGTGGGGGTTGTTCGGGGATGGCCTCTTGTTGTTGACGGATGATTACTGTGGGGGGCCCATGTCCTGGCCCCTCGTCTCTCGTGCACACGCCTCATCAAAGCCACGTGCACGCTGCGCCACTGCTCAGATGTTTGGGGCTGCAGTGAAAAGGCCAGTCTGCATGAGTTCACATCACGGCAGAAATACTCCATCCGCCAAACTTCTACGAGCGACGGATAACTGCGTTTTAGTTTCAGGAGACAAATGAGGGAAGCAACGTGACGATTGTGGTCTGGGTCTGGGTCTGGGTCTGGGTCTGGGTCTGCAATACATCTAATATATAACCTTTGTTTCATATGGGGCTCGAGTTGTGACATGTTGGAGTTTGTTGATTATGATCCTGTTGGAGAAATACAGGCGTCCAAACAAACAAAACAAATAAATATATAATTCTAAAAGTATCTAACAATAATATTAAAATCCATAAGTCCTTCAGTCACAGCAGCAGAGGTGGAGCTTGGTTCAGACCATTTTCTCTGCTCTGGTCCAAAGTAAAATGCTAAATGCTTCCTTAACATTTTTCATAAAGTTAGCATTCCTCCAGTGGATTTTCACCTGATCCACTTGGTTCGGACCATGAATCCTCTCTGCTCTGGTCTGGACCAGTGTAAAACCATGAATCCTCTCTGCTCTGGTCTGGACCAGTGTAAAACCATGAATCCTCTCTGCTCTGGTCTGGACCAGTGTAAAACCATGAATCCTCTCTGCTCTGGTCTGGACCAGTGTAAAACCATGAATCATCTCTGCTCTGGTCTGGACCAGTGTAAAACCATGAATCCTCTCTGCTCTGGTCTGGACCAGTGTAAAACCATGAATCATCTCTGCTCTGGTCTGGACCAGTGTTGTGAGAGCCATAATGTGTGGGGTTGCCATGGTAACGTCATGGGGAGGTGCGTGAGTCACGTGAGCTCTGGGGATATGCCGGGAACTTTAAATATGGCAGACACCGGCGTTCAGGTGAGAAGTCGTAGGGATCTGGGTAGCCGTATTTCTTTGTTGACCGTTTGTTTTTGTTAAGTTTTGTACACGTACACGTATGGCCAATGTGTTATGTGTTAAATCTTCAAAGCTGATGATTAAATGCCACTTAAAGACGCAGTTTTCTCTGTGATGTGAAGGACTGACCAATCAGAGAACTTAATTTAACACCGGAAACCCCAGCCTTAGCCTTAGCAACAGGACTGAGGAGCTCCTTCAGTGCAAGAAGGAGCAGGGCCTTTATCCCCACCGCTGTCAGACTGTAGAATAAGTCACTTTAAGTCACTAATGCACCAGGACTGAAGAACCAGCTGCTTTTGCCACTTTTTATTCTACATCATTATCTCCTGCACAGACTGTAACCTTAAATATGTTTCACACTTCTGTCTTTGGCACAATCTGAGATCAATAAAGTTTATCTAATCTTATCTTATATTACAAAGAATCTAACTTTGTAGGAGGATTCTGTGTTACAGGCCTCTCATTACACCTGTGTCCTCACATTACACCTGTGTTACAGACCTCACATTACACCTGTGGTACACCCCTCACATTACACCTGTGTTACAGACCTGTCATTACACCTGTGTCCTCACATTACACCTGTATTACAGACCTCACATTGCACCTGTGTTACAGACCTCACATTACACCTGTGTCCTCACATTACACCTGTGTTACAGACCTCACATTACACCTGTGTTACAGACCTGTCCTTACACCTGTGTTAAAAACCTCACATTACACCTGTGTTACAGACCTCACATTAAACCTGTGTCCTCACATTACACCTGTGTACAGACCTCTCATTACACCTGTGTCCTCACATTACACCTGTGTTATAGACCTCACATTACACCTGTGTTACTGACCTCACAATACACCTGTGCTACAGACCTCAAATTACACCTGTGTCACAAACCTCTCATTACACCTGTGTTACAGACATCACATTACACCTGTGTTACTGACCTCACATTACATCTGTGTTACAGACCTCACATTACACCTGTGTTACAGACCTCACATTACACCTGTGTTACTGATCTCACATTACACCTGTGTTACACACCTCACATTACACCTGTGTTACAGACCTCCCATTACACTTGTGTTACAGACCTCACATTACACCTGTGATACAGACCTCACATTACACCTGTGTCACTGACCTCACATTACACCTGTGTCACTGACCTCACATTACACCAGTGTTACAGACCTCACATTACACCTGTGTTACAGACCTCACATTACACCTGTGTCACTGACCTCACATTACACCAGTGTTACAGACCTCACATTACACCTGTGTTACAGACCTCAAATTACACCAGTGTTACAGACCTCACATTACACCTGTGTTACAGACTTCACATTACACCTGTGTTACAGACCTCACATTACACCAGTGTTACAGACCTCACATTACACCAGTATTACAGACCTCACATTACACCTATGTTGCAGACCTAACATTACACCTGTGTTACAGACCTAACATTACACCTGTGTTAGAGACCTCACATTACACCTGCGTCACAGACCTCACATTACACCTGTGTTACAGACCTCACATTACACCTGTGTTGCAGACCTAACTTTACACCTGTGTTACAGACCTCACATTACACCTGCGTCACAGACCTCACATTACACCTGTGTTACAGACCTCATATTACACATGTGTACAGACCTCACATTACACCTGCGTCACAGACCTCACATTACACCTGTGTTACAGACCTCACATTACACCTGTGTTAAAGGGGAGGGCCTCACCTCTGGTGTTGTTGGAGTTGGTGTAGGTGAACATGGATCCTCGGGTCGTGTCTTCATTGTACCTGCGAGCTGCCATTACCTGCCGGCCCCACTCTTCCGCCATGGTCTCGCTCTGGTCTGTGGTCCCTGGCCTCTCTGGTCTAGGGTCTCCCTGGTCTCCGGTCCCTGATCCCTGGTCTCTGGTGCGGACTCTGTGGGGACCTTTATATGTGTGGATCCCATAATCCACTCAGCTGTAATCAAATCTCTGCTAATGACGTCCACAGATGCAGATTACACAGATTACTCTCAATTGACCCAAACCTTTTCCGTCACCTCAGCCGCCAGGATTACAGGACCTGACCTGTGTGTGCGCGTGTCTGTGTGTGTGAATGTGTGCGTCTGTGCAGGCATGTATGTGTGTGTGTACTGTAGATGTGTGTGTGCGTTTGCGTGTGCGTCTGGTGCAGGCATGTATATGTGTGTGTGTGTGTGTCTGTTTAGGTGTGTGTGTGTGTGTGTCTGTTTAGGTGTGTGTGTGTATGTGTGTGTGTGTGTGTGTGTGTGTGTGTGTGTGTGTGTGTGGTGTGTGTGTGTCTCATTAAGAATCCCGGATGTCGAAGTTGTTTGATCCGGATCTGAGTTAAAGGGGTCAGAGGTTGGGGTTACGAGAACACCATCCACCCTGACATCAATCGTGAACCTCCTACTCTTCCTCCTCCTCCCCTGCTGAGGACTGGCCTGTCTCCTAATGGGCTCTCTCTGGTCTCCCTCTGGTCTCTCTGGTCTCCCTCTGGTCCCTCTCTGGTCTCCCTCTGATCATTCTCTGATCTCCCTCTGGTCTCTCTGGTCTCCCTCTGGTCTCCCTCTGGTCTCTGTTTCTGATCTCTCTTTCTGATCTCTCTCTGGTCCAGACTCTGGTCCCTCTCGGGTCTCTCTCTCTGGTCTCCCTCAGGTCTCCCTGTGGTCTATCTCTGTTCTCTCTCTGGTCCCCTCTCTGGTCTCTCTCTGGTCTCTCTCTCTGGTCTCCCTCTGGTCTCCCTCTAGTCTCCCTCTGGTCTCCCTCTGGTCTCTCTCTTGTCTCCTTCTGGTCTCTCTCGGGTCTCGCTCTGGTCTCCCTCTGGTCTCGCTCTGGTCTCCCTCTGGTCTCTCTCTTGTCTCCTTCTGGTATCTCTCTGGTCTCCCTCTGGTCCCTCTCTTGTCTCCTTCTGGTCTCTCTCGGGTCTCGCTCTGGTCTCCCTCTGGTCTCTCTCTTGTCTCCCTCTGGTCTCCCTCTGGTCTCCCTCTGGTCTCTATCTGGTTTCTCTCTGGTCTCCCTCTAGTCTTTCTCTGGTCTCCCTCTGGTTTCTCTCTGGTCTCTCTCTGGTTTCCCCCTGGTCTCCCTCTGGCCTCTCTCTGATCTCCCTCTGGCCTCTCTCTGATCTCGCTCTGGGCTCTCTCTGGTCTCTCTCTGGTCTTTCTCTGGTTTCCCTCTGGTCTTTCTCTGGTCTCCCTCTGGTCTCTCTCTGGTCTCTCTCTGGTCTCCCTCTGGTCTCTCTCTGGTCTCTCTCTGGTCTCTCTGTGTGGTTTCCCTCTGGTCTTTCTCTGGTCTCCCTCTGGTCTCTCTCTGGTCTCTCTCTGGTCTTTCTCTGGTCTCTCTGATCTCCCTCTGGTCTTTCTCTCTGGGTTCCCTCTGGTCTTTCTCTGGTCTCTCTCTGGTCTCTCTCTGGTCTCCCTCTGGTCTCTCTCTGGTCTCTCTCTGGTCTCTCTCTGGTCTCTCTCTGGTCTCTCTGTGTGGTTTCCCTCTGGTCTTTCTCTGGTCTCCCTCTGGTCTCTCTTTGGTCTCTCTCTGGTCTTTCTCTGGTCTCCCTCTGGTCTCTCTTTGGTCTCTCTCTGGTCTTTCTCTGGTCTCCCTCTGGTCTCCCTCTGGTTTCCCTCTGGTTTCCCTCTGGTCTCCCCACTGTAAACCCTAACTTCAATCCTACTTCAGATATCAAAGTTATTTTAAATAGATTTTTCCCAGTAAGTATATATTACTCATTTATTGTTAGTTTATTTAAAGCTTGCCTATGTCACTCACGGTTTTCTTTGAATTGAACTGTTTCTGTTCAAGTAAGCCTCACTTTTGACATTTTGATGTGTAGAGTCTTTAATGAGACAGGTATGTAAATGTCAGGGTGTCTTGGTGGCTGAGTGGGTAGCACCATTGCCTCTCAACCACAGAGTTCTGAGTACGAATCCCGGTCGGAGCATAAGTAGAAATTTAAACTTTATTGCATCACTCGAGTTTACTTGGTAATATCAAGTAAATGATGTACTCGAGGAATTCAAGTGAAGTTAATACGCAATTTATTTCCATGGTTTTTTCAAGTAAACTTTACTTGTCAGGGTTTACAGTCTGGTCTCCCTCTGGTCTCCCTCTGGTCTCTCTCTGGTCTCTCTCTGGTCTCTCTCTGGTCTCTCTCTGGTCTCTCTCTGGTCTCCCTCTGGTCTCCCTCTGGTCTCTCTCTGGTCTCTCTCTGGTCTCTCTCTGGTCTCTCTCTGGTCTCTCTCTGGTCTCTCTCTGGTCTCGCTCTGGTCTCTCTCTGGTATTGGGGCCACAGATCTAGTTCATATATATTTAGTATTTTCCTTGTGGCGACACAAGAATCCTTTGCAGTCGCTACAATCAGCTCCACCAGCGAGTTTGAAAACAGGGCGTTTAAACAGAAGGGGTGGGGGCGTGTGTGCGTGTGTTTGTGTGTATGTGTATGTATGTGTGTGTGTATGTCTGTGTGTGTGTGTCTGTTTGTCTGTGTGCACTTGTTTTCAACTCCTGGTGGGTTCCATAACCTGAGATTCCACTCACGTCATGGGGACTGGTTTTACGTGGTGGGGCCCGAACACCGGACCCCACTGGTCCAAGCTTAATAATCAATGGGTAATGCTTTTCTAACGGTCCTTATGCAGTCTCTGTAAAAATATGGAAAGGACCCCTGGAGGTTTACTTTCCTGAAAAAAGTGTGTTATGTGTCGGAACCCTGGTGGTGGGTTGCGGGATATCAAGGAGGGGCACACTGGGGCAATTTCAGTCCAGCAGGCTGGAGCCAATCATGGAGCAGCACAACAGAGTAAATCAGGTGTCAGGCTAGAAAAAGGTGCAAGTGTGTGGTTCATTAGGCTGCAAGAAATCATGGAGGAGCACACTGAAGCGCACGCTTACAAACCACTGGTAAGTGCTGACTACAAGTCATGACTTCAAATTGTTATATAGAATGATTACAAATTATTTGTTGTTTGTGCAGCTTAGTCAAGAGTCCCTAATTGATGAAGTTGACTCAGATTCTGACGATTTAACTGTCAAGAAGAAACCTGTAAAAAAGTATGGAAAAAGAAAAATCAAAAACACTTTTCTTCAAGACTCGGAAAGTGACGAACCAAAGGCAAATAAGATTGTTATCATGCAGCTGCAAAAGAAGAAAAATGGGGGGCGAGTTTACAGCAAGAGACACTTCAGCCTCTACTGTTCAATGTCCTGCCACAAAATGTCCCGTCATTTGACTAGAAAACATGGAAATGAAAGTGACGTAGCCAGAGCATTGGCTCTACCTGTGAAATCTAAAGCACGTAAACTTCAGTTTGATTTGATCAGGAATAGTGGAAACCGTGAGCACAATTTTGAGGTTTTAAAGGCCGGCATTGGAACTTTAGTCCCAGCTAAACAGCCAAATTCCCCAGTTAAATCCAGTGAGTTTTTGCACTGTATAGACTATGGGGCATTGCTTAAGCGAAAGTCGCTGTGGAGGCATGTGGCCAGATGCCGGCTTTCACAGAAAGATGCCCAGGCTAAACCAGGTAGAAGTAGGGTCCAGTCCCTCTGCTCCCTAGCCCAGCCTGTACCGGAGGGCATCAGCAAAAAGCTGTGGTCTTTAATTTCGGCAATGCATCAGGATGAGGTCACGGGTGTTGTCAAAGCAGAAAAGGGGATTCTGAGACTCGGAGAGCACCTGTACTTAAAACACGGGCATGATAAGACTAAGCATGATTACATTAGGCAGAAAATAAGAGAAGTCGGTAGGTTAATTAACGAAGCAAAAACCGCAGGGAAACTGAAAACAATGAAGGATTTCTTTATTCCTTCCAACTTTAACCATGTGATTGATGCAGTCAGGTCTGTGGCTGGATATGATGAGGAAACAAATCAATACAAGACTCCATCCTTGGCCCTCAAACTCGGCCATAGCCTCAGAAAGCTAGCAGATATTCTTGAATGTGACTCAAAAATGGAGCATTGTGTTGATGAACTATTTATTAAAAACCTCCAACGAAGCCGGCTGCTTTTTGAGAAGAGGTGGGACGTCTGTGTTTCTTCTGCTGCCCTACAGACCCTCCGGCAAGCCAAGTGGAACACTCCGGACCTGCTCCCTCTGACTGAGGACGTTAGAGCCATGCATGCACATATTGAGGTATGTCGACCTGAATATGTGCAAACCCTAATAAGTGAGCCAACGTCTAAGCATTGGTCTAAACTGGCAGTTTTGACTCTTTGTGAGGTCATCATTTTCAATCGAAGAATGGAAGGTGAGGTTTCAAAGATGCCACTGACAGCCTTTACCTTAAGAAGTAAGACTGGGATCCATTCTGACATTGCTCTGGGACTGTACCCCAACTTGAGAAAAAGCTGTGTCAGCATTTTCAACGCATTGAAATTAAAGGGAAAAGAAGTCGGAAAGTGCCGGTTCTTTTGACTCCTGAAATGATTGCTTCGATGGAGGTGCTGGTGGAGAACAGAAGGGCCTGTTCCATCTCTGACCATAACCCATACTTCTTTTCCCGCCCGGGCGCAGACACCCACATCAGGGGATCAGACTCCCTACGCCAGGTAGCCAAAGAATGTGGTGCGGTGCATCCAGAGATGCTATCCTCAACCAAACTTAGAAAGCACATAGCTACTATGTCTACAGTTCTCAATATGAAAGAGAATGAGATGGACATACTAGCCA